>OY720037.1:4571195-4788814 GCA_963082485.1 Eudonia mercurella
AGAACCTACAAGTTGAATTGCCTTAAACTCAGTCTTACTGCTGCTGATCTGGACCCGAATCATTGATAACCCTTGCCCGGGGTTCGTCACAGACGACGTCAGTCATACTGGGTCAAGTGGGCGGCATCCTCAGTCTATAATATCACAGCAGCATAGTATAATACTATTCTGTTATTAACAGCTCTATACATTTTTATGTAGTTACTCACTAACATCTTTTTATACAAAAGCAACTTATAATGGTGTTTTCAAAGTATCTCAATATCTTATGATAATCTATTAAAATAATCAGGATGTAGTGACGACAGGTTTCGTCGCCAAAAAATAACTTTGAAATGCATTAAAATTTTACTGGATGACAACTTGGAAGGATCTGAGTGCCAAGTGCGAGTTACATTCGCAATTCGATCATGGTAACGAATACGAGACTTTGTATGGCAAAATGTATATACACCGTGACAGGTTAGACGACGGACGCGTTTAAGGAGGTAAACTAGTAACTTATCTACATCCCTTTTAGTTAAAAAAGGTTATAGCAAATTTTAAAACACGCGAGTTATTACGTGTTTATAAAAAAGTGAACTATCGGCATTTCGCATGTACTACACGCACGAGTAAGGTCAACCGCACGCGCGGACAACGCCTCGCTAGTCGCTTCGCTCGCCCGCGTAGTAAATTGTAAATAAGCAGAAAAACCATTTCAGTTACAAAAAAAAAGTAAAAAATTAAGGTGGTGTTTTTTCATTTTTAATGGAACAGGTATCGGCTTCTTATAACACCTCCTTTAATGCGTTCGTCGTCTAGCCAGTCACGGTGTATACTCCTCTCGTTTGCCGCCAGGAGGCGCTGCTTCAATGCCATACTAATTTTCGTTTTCGTAAACGTAAACGAATGAATACGGATAGTAAACAAAACTCACACTAGGCACCCTGTATGCAGGGTCCGCATACATTTTTTGCTAGTGACCCTATTTTAACCCTTTACAGGGCAAGTTGCGAAATCGGTCTATATTTCGACCACTTGTATCCCCATCGATATAAGTCCTATAAAAAATGAAAGTTAACAGCTTTTCTATAGGAGTTTAGTCCTTATATCTATGGGGATACAAGTGGTCGAAATATAGACCTATTTGTCGAAATATAGACCTATTTCGCAACTTGGCCTATAAAGGGTTAATGATTAAAGGTAAATAGTATCGATTACTAGCGCCACTATCCTATATAATAATAAAAATTTTACTAACGCCTCGTAGTAAAGAAAAAAAACGCACTATTATTTTAGAAACCAACGAGTTAAGATTTTTTTTATTGCGCGAGAGTGGCCGTTGCTATCCAGAACGGAAAGCCAAAATGCTAGGAAAATTAAGAATTTTCATGAAGAGCGTGTCTGTTTTATTCAACTCGTCATGATACAAATGTATAATGAACTTAAAACTTATGTTTATATGATTTTGTTTATATCTTATCTTAAATATATAATTTTTCGCAATTTTATTGCGAACAAAATACAATTTGAATAAGTGTTGAAAAAATGTTGATGACGTAGTTATCGACATTAAATAAGGCTCCTTTGGCTCACAAAGTAAGAGCAGATAGTGTTAACTTCGGCCGATTGAACAGAGCCACGATAGTATCGTTGGTAGTGAACCTGACCCAGCATGTCATGGGATGTGGGTTCGAATCGAATCGGAAATTTTTTCAACACTTTTTAAATTATGTTAAATACCTATCACATTTCGTTAAGATAACACGGTTTTATATAGTTAGGTAACAAATGTAGGATAGCGTCACAATTATTTATTACAATTGACTATGATATTAGAATAATTTTATGTTGCTTACGTTCGTTGTTCTTGTGAAATAAGAGCAAGTTATACATATAAAAATCATCGGCATTATAGATCCTGGCTTCAATAAGGACTACGTCAATGGATTACAATTAAAAAGTTAGTCCTATAAATAAGACGAAAACTAACTTAACCCTATAACAGACAGTGGGATAAAAATGCCCATCAATTTTAAACGTTATATGATTAAAATAAGATTGATAACCAATAACATGTTTAGACGAGGCAAGTCATTCGGCGCTATTTTTGTCCCCGTCAAAATAGATCTCTTATATATAAGTACGCAGAGGACCCTCGTTCTACGCAGGCCTTTAGAGACCAAGGCCCCTGTACAGTCGGCAACGATAGTCACTGAACGCTTTAACTATTTGGAAAGTTGTGCAAAAAGTTTTAAAAGTACTTACTAACTTATTCGTTTATTTTTTTGTTATCGTAATTATGTTATCATAATAATTTATCTTTGATTGAAGATTATTAATACTGTAAGAATTATGTTTAGTTGCTTTATCGTTCTTAATATTTCTAACCTTTTTAACTTCCAGTATCTTTCCATCACAAAAAGTGTTAATTATGATTTGGATGTGTTGAAAAAATCCACGAGCGGGATTTTTTCCAGCACAATAATTCTATCGTGATTTTTTTGTATGAGAGGTTAGTGCCTTTATAAAATTCTTGCGCACGAACGGGAGAATTAATTAATACTTGTAGAGATTTGCCGTTTACGAACAATAATTGCTATGCTAGTTAGCTTAAAAATCACGGTTTATATATTTAATTGTTATTTATGATTACAACAGTAATCACAATCAAAATTTAATTATTTAAATCAGTATAGACAACAAATAAATGAATGAAAAAGTAGGTGGCTGATCCAACATTAGTTCTTATAGTCATAGTCGCAGTTACTTGAAAAGCGACCTGCAATCACTTTGAGAATGTTATAAAAAGTTATTGTAAGACAAAGAGTTCAATGACTTTCGTTTCCAACTATACAGTGATGCAACATAAAAACATATATTAATATTACCACTATTGTCAATTTACACTGGTTCTCGTTTTAAGTATGATAAGAAATCCTGGGCTAACCTAGCCCGATATGGTATTACACATCTATGTCAAAAATGTGTTGTATGTTCTACACTTTTCTTGTATGCAGATGACTTTTTCATCTGATTATAGTATATTATGCTGAGCTAGTTGCTCAATAGACACGAGGTTGTGGGTTGCAGCCCGAGCCGTAGGCGAGGTCGTAAATCAACTGAGTGTCTAGTGAGCAAGTTGCTCACGAGTTTCAGTACGCACTTTTTCAACACACTTACGAGGAAAAAACAAAAATGTATTGCATAAATCGTTTAATTATTAACACAATTGGTGAATGTACAATTTTCAAAACTATATTGGATTGTTTTTGATGGCAATTTCACAGTTTGTGTTACATTAGTACTTGCCACTTCTTTAATATTAATTTGATTCTTGTGTAAATGTCGGCTACAAAGGTAAAGCGTATGCTTCTTATGTATATAAGTTACTGGGAGAAGGCACCAAATAACTCATGCTACGAGATGTACATGGTTGTGGTTCGGGGCAAAACTTTTTTGCCTTTGGCTCCAAATTAATGGCTTGCGTTATTTTGTCACTGATTTTCTCTTTGTCTTTATGTACGATTCTAAAACTTGACATTTTTACAATTATTTACCACACAGCAACAAATGCGATACAAACAAAATATGAAAATTATGGAAAATGGCGCGCAAGTTTTTTTTTTGCACGCCCAAATCTAAGGTGATTGATTAGATATATCCATACAGCCTACTTCAAAATTATAATTTTGCAAATATTTTATAACAAATTATTGTGAATTATATTAAATAATTTGATAATAATAAAAGTTTTTTCCTCTTAATGAGGGACACATTTATTTATTCCAAAAATGTAAATGGATTTTCAGCGGCATAAAACCTCTTTGTTGTTACAAAAAAGAACTGTACTACCCAGTTAAATTGAAAATGCTGTTTACTTGCATATAATTTGCAGTTAGGTACTAACTTAATTTTGTAGGGATAACTCTATTATGCAATAGTGTGTAATATTATTATGCACGTGTGTGTTATAGTTCGGTTTATGGCCCTAAGAACGATGTAATAAGGCTCACTTTACGAGCAAGTGTGTTGAAAAATAATATTTTATTATTTAGAAAAGTATAAGTTTTTTCCGAGAACTGATAAATTAACCCTAAATCGAATAGATTGAGAATTCTTTAATTGCAAGCACTATGTATTCAATCGATTAAACATAAGTGAAAGAATGCTTGCATATTTTACGTGCAGTATTAAATATCTTGTTAATTGAAATGTTTCAGACAAACGCACAAGCACTGGTGTTGTCAATATGTGTTGTATTTTATGTTATTGCGAGATTATTTTTACCATTTGTTAGTAGAGGATTTTTTATGAGTTAAGTACCTCCTTTATTTACATATAACAGTTTTGTCTTGAATAATAAATATCACTTATGAATTTTTAATTTTGTATATCAGTTTTGTATTATAGATATTATGTTTCATAGGACTTATTTATTTTCGATTAATTTAGGTACCTAGTTAAGTTTTTCACAAACCCTCAATTTTAAAATGCTATTTGTACAAAATATACATAATATTCTTATTCATTACTACATACCGTAAGGTTCTAATATTGTATGTGTTATTTTTGTTACCCATCGACTTATAATTTATATTTACGCTTTTAACCATTATTATTAGAAAAATAAAAGTTGCAAAATTATTTATAAATTAGTTTTACAGATCGTACGTGTGGATACGATTAATGATGTTTTAATTTTTATAATTATAGAATCAACTAAAGAGTGATCAATAAAATGCACAGTTTTGTACATTTGTATGTAATGTTCGGTGCTAAAGTGGTTTTCGTGGTGTACTTCTGTGAAATAAAAATCAATCTAAGATAATATTTTTCATTTTTACTAATAACCCTAACAATTTCAAATAAAACAAGATTTTAAAAGCAAATAATTAATCACTGTTTTTTTCTGAAAATGCTCAGCCTTCTGCTTCGTGGGGTCCCCTGTGTAAAAGAAAAATAAAATATTAAAAACAATTTACCTAAATACGATTATTAAGTGATCCTAACTTTAGGACAAAGAATGAGGTTCCAAAACCTGTAAAAAAAACTTTCAAGGTTTTATATCCTAACATTAGCCTAGGTACTTTTCATAAAAAACCTCCGCCCTACTCAGGATTATGCCTCATTGACCGTCTTCACCTCGCCAAACCGCGAGTTGCATCTTCACACCTCGTCTAAAGGATGCTATATTGTAGAAAGGACATCATTGTGGCTCATCTGGAGCTCTGTGGCGCAGTGGTTAACGCACCCGGTCTGCGAGTGCTGAGGTTAAGCAACTTTCGCAAAGGCCGGTCATCGGATGGGTGACCAAAAATGTATCATCTCGAGCTCCTCCATGCTTCGAAAGGCACGTTAAAACGTTGGTCCCGGCTGCGTTAGCAATCATTATAAACCACCAATCCACAATGGGGCCGTGTGGTGGTTTATGGCCCGTTATCTTTATCCATTCATAGGGAAGACTCGTGCAGCAGCAGTGGGACATAATATGAGCTAATGATGATGATGATGATGATGATGATGATGATGATATCATTGTCAGCAAAGAGTAAACAACAACAGTACTGACCTCGGTAGTCTCGTTCTTGCTGGAGCGGAAGAGAGCGCGAAGCCGCGACGGCGTGCTGGTCTTGCGCGGCGGCAGCTCGGGCTCCGGCCGCAGCGACTCGCGTAACTCCGAGTCCTGCCGACGATCAATACAAATAACAAAATCTTTTTCAAATAAGCATTCTTTACAAGAAGAAGTGATAAACGAGCTGGGTCTGCGATGGCTGAGTAACTATTGTTAAAGCCGGTCATCGGGTGGGTGTACAAAAGTGTATAATCTCGAGCAGGAGCTCAACAGAGGACTGTACTACGGAAGCACGAATAGCCCTTGTTCCCAGCTACATTATAGGTTAACACTTTATTACTTACACTATATACAAACATATAACAGAAGTATTTTTATATATAGAATTTGGCATTCACAATGCTAGAAATAACAAGATAAAATTTCTGCTTTTTAATTTTTGAGTGCTTATTGCGACACAATGCCATTTATCCAAAGGTTATTGCAACCGATGGCTATACAGATTCATCTTTGCAGATGAAATACATTTTAATAACACAACACTATAGTAAATTTTACTTTTTTATTTTTAAGTGCTAATTGCTGCACTGAAGCTAAAATATTTATATAAAATACAGTAAAAAAAATGAAACGCCAACCCGACCCTTGGTTTGTGGTATTTCATCTGCAAAGAAGAATCTGCATAGCCATCGGTTGCAATAACCTTTGGATAAATGGCACTGTGCCGCAATAAGCACTCAAAAATTAAAAAGCAGTGATAAAATTCAGCACTTGCTCAGCCTTCCAAGATAAAATTTTAATAAAAAGATCAACCATCCCCAAGAAGCTTGAGTGGGAATCGATCCCACGACCTATGGGATAACGGTTCAATGCTCTGACCGCTGAGCTACCTAGAGAGACCAGGGGTCTCGTAAAATTTAAAACTACCTAGTAAAAATGTTATCTTGTAAATATAACAGAATATCTTAATATAAAAGTAGGCAAAGGCAGTCTTGTCGTTTAAAGCGATCTCTTCCAGACAACCTTTCAGGCATAGGACAAATAAGGAGAAAATGAGAGAAATATTAAGACTTTTTAAGGCTCTTTAAACTCTAATTACACGAGCGTTTCTACCGAAAGCGTTCGATGAACGTATGCGCAACGCAGACGCTACAGCACGGCAACGTGATGCATTTATGCAGCACAGGTACAATCGTAACCGCATCTGCTTACTGCGCGAGACGAACAGCGTTTACGTGACGTAATATGCGTTGCGTTGTCGCGGCGCCGGCGTCTGCGCTGCGCATACATTTACCAAACGAAAAACGTAAAAGGACTCCAGATATTTTGTGGAACGACAAGCTTCTACTCTTCTTCCGCTGTGAAGATGAATGTCCTAAGTTTGGCAACGTGTATCGAGAGCGAAGAGCTTTCTAGTTTCGTATAGCCAGATCCCAGGAGTTCCATTCTTTTCCCAGCCAGAGAGACACAGTCGCACAGCATCTTACCGTAGCGGACAGTCTGCCCGCATTCTTGCTGGGGGTGGGTGGGCCGGGTTTCTTGTACGCAGTGATGCCGACCTCCTTCCTCTGGTTGCGGCCGCCGAGAGACGCGGCTCCCATGCACTGTAAGTAGAAGATATTTATTTAACCAGTCAAGCAATATCCGAGCATATATGCTCGCGGCGGAAATTCCGTCAAACACCAACCGAGCACATACGCTCGGGGTCACCACTCGACATTAGAATTTAAAAAAGTTTATTTAGTGCCTACTTTTGTATGAAGAAGTTTACCCATAAACAAACTAGGATACATTTGCTACTCTAAACACCCAACAACTTTATTATCTGTGCGTTTTCAATTTTATTCTTCAATGTCAAATTTTTTTTTTCAACAATCGCCATCTTCCGAATTACGTCATCGGCACAGGTGCTTTTTATTAGGTGTTTGAAAGGATAAATGACAATTCTAATTGTTTTGTAAAGTTTACGCGAACTTATCACATTGAAATGCGACAATCTTTTTCGAATTCACTCGCGTTTTTTTATATCCTGACTTTTCTGCGTCCAATTATCTCGGTATTAGTATACAAACTCCTCCATTAACCTAACCAGTCAACCTCCATTAAGATAATGAACTAAAACAACAAACATTCAAAGACCGTTGGGTACGCACCCAACACATACCTTGATGTCTTCTTCGTCCAGCGCCGGCGCGAACTGCGTCTCAGCCGGGTAGGAACTCTTAAGGTGCGGCGGGCACAACGAGTTCCTCCACCGCAGCTCGGAGAGTCGCGCGGGAGGGGAAGGGGGCGCGCGCCCCGGCGTCGCCGCTAACTCGCGAAGCCAACGGTTGTCGAACACTTCGCCTTCTTCATCAGACATGTGCAGCGTGCGCGCTTCTAACGAAACGAAAGAAACTTATACGGGTATAATTATCATCATCTATATAAATTTTACTTTTTATTTTTAAGTGCTGCACTGAAGCTGAATTAAATATTTATAAAGTAGTCGGGCGGGCGTTTAATTTTTACACGGTATTTTATAATCATCTATATAACCTGTTGGGTTATATGGATGATTATAAAATATTTAAATATAAAATATATACACGCTAAACGAAAATTTCGTACCCCTTTTTAAGCACATTAAGAGTGTGAGATTTCGTAAAACTTTTTCATATAAGCTTTAAGATTTCGTTAAAGTTGTACGAACGTTTACGTTTTACATTTTTAAGTAGCTAGAGATACAGTGCCTCAATAGTTGAGGATCCCGAGTGAAGTGCGCTTCCATCATTGGCCTTATCGTCAGCCAACATCAGGTGAGATGAAGGGACTGTGTCTTTATTTGTCCGTAAGATATAAAAACCGGCCAAGTGCGAGTCCTCTGAGGGCTTACCACGAACCACGTTCAACGTGTTGCCTCCCTGTCACACTTACGCACGAGTTTACAAGTGCGACAGAGAGGCAACAAGTCGAACGTAGTTCGTGGTAGGCCTTCAGACTCGCGCACGAAGGGTTCCATACCATTATCTATAAAAACGGCAAATAAAAAAAATCCTGTCTGTTGTATAGGAGCCCCACTTAAACATTTATTTTATTGTTTTAGTATTTGTTGTTATAACAGCAACAGGAATACATCTGTGAAAATTTCAACATCACGGTTCATGAGAACAGCTTGGTGACAGACGGACAGACGAACCGACAGACAGACGGACGGACAGCGAAGTCTTAGTAGTAATAGGTTCCCGTTTTACCCTTTGGGTACGGAACCCTAAAAAGGCGTCGCGAAAGATCTGTATAAATATGTTACTATTATTTTTTATGAATAATCGAACTTCGGCCACTGTTTATTATTCTATGTTATTACCATAATCAGCACAATTAAGTCCACTGCTGGATACAGGTCCAGTAGTGGCAGTATTTTACCGAAATACTAGAAATAGCATAGTTAGTTTACCTCGTTTGCTAGGGTTGGGGTTGTTGTTCACTTGCAAAGACCGCAGCGAGTGCGCATCCGAGACGCGCGACGTCTCCTCTTGAGGAGGCACCAAGCCAGACTGTAATCACAACCTCTATTACTACAATTTGTTTAGCAGTACAATTCTACACAAAACCCGATTGGATGACGACCACCCATGTGTGGAGTGTTTTGTCCATCAAGATGGGTTCTTTGTGAGACAGCATGTGATTGAGTACATGATTGAACGTTACGTAACAACAAGATTACGGTGGCAGGAGCTTATGAAATTCGTCTTTGGCGCATAAGTACTTCGCATAGGGACTGGTGATAGGTTTCTAACCAGAATTAAATCTGATTAATACATATTATTAAAGCTCGATAGCCGCGTCATTAATATTTAAAAAAGTACAGTCCTATCGATCAGGCACTTCCTTCATTCTCGTTAGTAAAATAAATAGATCTCACACATTATGAATAACACAATAAACTTTAAAAAAAACAAATCATGAAACTGGCCAAAAGCACAAATAGTGCAAAGCCATCAAAATAAACAATTACAAAAGAAAGTTCGCTCGGCTACTTACAGAGTGCACGTGTTGCAACGACATAAGCGACCCGGAGCGCTGCTTCTTCTGCATCCACTCGAGCTCATCCTTCTTGAACAGGAACTTCTCCCCGACGCGCCACAGCTCCATCGTCAGAGACTTAATATGATCCTCGTACGCCTTGCTAGACATCGCCAATTTCTCCCGCGTCTTTACCAACTCCCGCTCCATAGAAGACATCTCCTCCCTCTGCTTCTCTTTGTAAATCAATATCTGCTCTTGGTACAGTTGTTTCTGCAAAACATACAAACAAATTTATAACGGAACCATCCCACGCATCATGCGAAACGTAGGCGTGCGGCACTTGCTCACCATAACATGCATAATGACAGACAATTACCTTTATCGCTTGCCGACTAACGGCTTCGTAAGCGGACAGACTACACTACAACGTTATGTTTTAATAAACACAAAAAAAAACGAATAAATAAAACAAAAGTATTCATTAAAACATACTTTATTTAATAAATAATTGACTTTACAAGTCATAACAGCGTTATGATTGAACAAATAAAAAAGCCACGCCACACCATTCAATAGTCCATTTGGAGATAAAACCACCACACAACCTGATAGAGCAATATCAATAACAGTATGGGTAGTATACTGACCATTTTAGTCTTCATTCTGTTGAGTTTGTCCTCGTATTCGGCGCGGACTTCCATCACGGTGGCGGACTGCGCGTCTCTAACGCCCTCTCCTTTCTGCGCGCGAACCACTTCTTCTAAAAGTTTCTTGAACGAGTTCTCTAGCTCGTCCAACTGTACCTCCAAGCTGGTGTTCTGGAAGGTCGCGGTAGCAAACGAGGCACGTTCGTCGTCACTGGTGAACGCCTGCTTAATCTTCTCCGGTGAAATCATCCTACCGATGCATCTTTCCACCCATCTCTCCAAATTCATGACGCATTCGGATAGATCCTGCATAACAGCCGCATAACCTCGCTCAAGCTTGCACATGGTAGCGTCGTTTATCTGACTATCGAGATTCAGTATCTCCCGCCTAACCGTCCTCTGCACCGACACTACCCTACTCAACTTCTGCGCGTACAATTCTTTCACATTGCTGAAAGTCTTGAAGCTTACAGACAGCTCCGTCAGAAACTTCTTAAGATTAATATTCTCAGACTCGTTTATCCTGTTCACTTCGGCCAGTCTGTCCCTCTCTTTCTGCAATGCCACCTGCTTATCGGAGCACCGCCGCAAATGCTTGTCCGTCGTCTCCAAGAAGTTCTCTAAGTCCTCCATAGTGACGGTTCCTGCGTTCAAGCTCCGGCGCAAATCGTTTTCGCCGTTCGAAGAGTTACCAAAGTTAGTCAACTCTTTTAATACAGTAGTCGTTTTGATTTCAGCAATCCTCTTCAGTATTATCGCCTGGTATTTAGCGGAAACTTTAATTATTTGGCTGGCTCTATTTTCGGTGACGCTCATTTTACTGAGCTGCCTTTTGAGTTCGGCTATTTCCTCGTTCTTTTGATGCACGATCTTCTTGAGTTGATTTGACAATTGTTGGCAATTCTCCTTGCTAACTTCCAACTCTTTCGTGACATCAAGCAGTTTGTTCTCAGAGTCTGCGACAAGCGACTTCAAGTACGTAATATCACTTTGGAGAGTGGTGATTGTTCTGTTTTTGTCATGAATGATCTTTTCTAAGTCTGAAATGGTCTTAATGCTTTCCATGGATGAGTGTGTAAGGTCTGATGTTGTATTATCTACCTGGTGATGGAACTCGCGGTAGTGTTTCTCAAGCGGACTCGAATGTTTGTATCCTTGCGAACTTCCAGTCCTTTCTGAACCGGCTACAGCATCTAGAAAAAAAATAGACTTATTGAGAAATGGTCATCAATAAAATTTAAAGGTTAAAAAAAATTTAACCATCATCACAGAATATTAATTTACATCATACAAAATCAAGATATAAAGATTTAAAGTAAGTTTATAGATATAAAGTTTTTCACATTATTCATTTGTTACTTCAACAAAAAAGATAATAAAAATGAGCATGGGTTGGGATGGTAAAGATTGTATAAAAATCCTGATATAATTTTTGTTTTTGTATAAGTAAATAATACCTATCAACTGTATGATTGATTGAATAAATATTGTTGACTGGATAGCAATGATGGAGGCCTTCACCCGGCAGTAGGACAGTATAAGACTATTTACCACTACATGAGTGAATATTATTCTGAATGACAAGAACGGTCATGGTATGCTACTCTGTAATGATTAATTTGAGTACACAATTTTTTTTAACTATTAATGCTAATAGTTACTGTTTATTGCTTTTTTCTTTATATAAATATGGTTTGCATACTTACAAATTTCTTTTTGACCTATTGCTCTAACCCATTCTTCATTCCTGAGAGCCCTCAGAACTTCTTTAGAATTACTGTCGTCCATTTTCTGTTTCAATTCTGATACCATTGCTACATTAGTCTCCAACTCTATTTGCAGTTTTTCTTTAGCCGTCTTCTCTCCAATCAATTCCTGTTTTATATGATAAATTAATTCTTCTTTATCTTTTATATTACTATCTTTTCCTTTTAATTCCTTTTCATAGACATCTATTTTGCATCGTAAAGTTTTTATATCTTCTTCTAAAATTGCAATCTCTTTATTCTTTTCTTCCAACTGCTTTGCAGCTTTCGTTTCATAATCTGGTAGTTCACTGGTGGACATCAAAAGATTTTCTTTCAGTTCTTTATTTTGATTGTTTTTATCTTCAAGTTCATTCACTAGTATTTTGTTAACTGTTATCTGTTCAGCCAATTCTTTCGAAATATTACATACTTTATTTGTGAATTCGGTTTCTTGTAAGTCTTTCTTCATTTTTATTTCGTTGTTACTTTCTTCCATTATAAGTAAATCTGAAAAATCAACAATTCATTAAGTTTAAAACATACATAATTTTATTTTAAGGTAAAAATAAATTAATAAATGTTGGTTTTTACCATTTTTGCATATCTGTAAAAGACCTTCAATTTCTTGGTTTTTCAATTCTAACATTTTTATTTGTGAAAGTTTAAAGTCAACATCCTTTTTCAATGCATTGGTATTTTCTTCTAATTGTGTTATAACTACAAAAAAAAATCAGTAAGAACGATAAATGTATGTATTATACAGATCACAAATGTTTTCACAGAATGAAACCATTATTTAATATAAACAAAATAGCTACTTACTATTTCTTGATTTCTGGAAATTATTTTCCAACTCCTTATTTTTCAGTTCTAAATTGGTAAGTCCACATAACAATGACTCATTCTGTTCTTTCATTTTTTTAATTTCTTTTATCAGATCGTTTTTATTTTCTTCCAGTAGGGCACGATCTGAATAAAGTAAAGAAAAGTATACTATTAAATTTTAGCACAAGGAAATAAATAAAAAATAAAAACTAATAAATATTTCTCGAACCAGTACTTATAATACTAAGCATAGTATAACAGAACATTTTATATTGATACTAGCTGACCGGCGGACTTCGTGCCACTTTGACAGTTTCCATAACAACAAAACAAACAAAACATTGACCGTTTCCATGACAACAAAACAAACAAATCATTCGTCCGCTTAAGAACACCCGTATCCCATGATGGACCCCTATAGCAGCGCCACCTACCGGGTCCAATTGTAAATCTAAACCATTCTCGAATCCACTTGAACACACACAGAAAATTTCATCCCAAATCGGTCCAGCCGTTTAGAAGGAGTTCAATAACATGCACACGCACAGAAAATTTATATATATAAAGATAAGTAAAAATAATTACCATCACCACATTTTTGCAAAACATCTGTTAGTTCCTTATGTTGTGATTCTAACAATTTTAATTGTGATACTTTCATGTTCAATTCTTCATTTAGTTTTACGATTTCTGTACTAAAATGTTGTTTCTGAGCTTCAAAATCTATGTTCAGTTTTTCTTTTTCATTTCTTAACACAGTTAATTCTTGTTTTAAAGATTTCGAAATATCATCTTTTTCTTGAACATTAGCTTCTGTTAATTCAAGTTTATGATTTAAATCTTTAAGTTCTTCTTTAAGAGTTTCGTTTTCTTTATCGTGTTTCTTAATAACCTCATTCAAGCTTAGTTCTTGATCCTTCATTATCGATTCAGTAACTGTGATCATGTTCTTGAGACCCAATCTTTCTGTCTCAAATTCATTAATAAACTTTTCCTGATTACTCTTTTGAGATTTTACCTCGTCTTTCAAGCGCTTTATATCTATAATAAAAAAATATCATAATCGACACAAATAAAAATAAAGTAATTAGGTCAATTTATCATTATCATCAATGTCATCGGCCTATAAACATTTTATTTCTGAATTCAGATCTTCCAATCAAGATTGTACATAATAAGAAAAGAACAAAACCTCCCACACTGATCCAATGTGGTATGATTAGTGTTAGCGTCTGTTATCTAACGATAAAACTCTGGTCTCTAAGGCTTCGCGTGTGTCTGAAGGAAGGCGGAGCTCAAGATTGTTCAATATGGCCATCCATCATGCTAGTATTGTAAAAGTTAACCACTCATATGCGGCGAGAACTGATCAGTGCCCTAAACAATTAAAATTCTATTGTGTCTGTATTCACAGCAGACGACGGATTAACTTGTACAATCACAACGCGCTTACCGATGCACCAACAAGGACAACAATAAATCACTCACCCTCATTATTGCTATCAATAATTTCTTGAAGTCTTTCTTTATCTTTCCTTGCTGTATCCAATTCTGATGTTTTATCCTTTAAATAATTTGTCACTTTATTTACCATAACGTTAAGATTCTCAATCTGGCTTTCGTAAGATTGTTTCAGCTTGTCGGTCAACTTTTCATTATCAAGCAGTTTCTCATTCAGGGAGTGGACTTTCAGATCCAGCTGATGTTTGACGTCGTTCAGCTCGTCCAGAAGCGATTGGTTTTCTTGTTGAAGAATTTGTACGTCTTTTGCTTTGCTCTCCAGAGTAGTTATATAAGATTCTTTTTGTCGACACTTTTCTGGAAACAAGATTATACAACGCCAATTACTAATGAGATCTTATTTAAAAAAACGTTCTCCAAAATTTATGCAATAACCACATATTAAACGAAACACCTTGACGAATATACTCGATTTTAACAAATATTTAACCCAGATGTTCTAAGTTTTAAACTCTTTGCTAAGCTCAGTGAAAAGGAGACTTAATAAACGCAAGTATATGATATGGAACTTTATCAAATGTTTCATTTTTATGTTATTTAGAGTAGAGAGGTTGCGAGGAGTGAAGCAACGAGCATTAGGTGTGAATCATCCACGCAAGCTGAGCGAGCGCAGCGAGCGTCACGACAGCGGCCGGTGAAGCGCCAGAATAGAAATGTTCCGAATGTCCAAAATAGAAATAAAAGGTTCAAAAGAGTAACATCAAAGTATAAAAACCTACTTTTTGTTTAATTTTACGTATTCTATGAATGGATTACCACCGATGGCCCAGAAGGACACTGGAGTGGAGACCGTGGCAAAACACACTAGGTCGGGGCCGCCCACCACTCATGTGGGTGGACGATATTAAACATCTAGCCGGCCACAACGGAAGGAAGCGAAGACAATCGCAAGCGCAGCGTAGCGATTGTCTTGAATTTGGAGGTAATTTTTTTTATTAGACAACAGAAATCTAGGGCTATACAAAAATAATATCTTTTTTTGCCATGCCATAATTTTAATTATTTGTATCGTATTTTTATAGTTATCTAATATTCGAAATATGAATTCAAAATCAGGGGCCAACAAAAAAAGTATGCACACCTGCTGACTTTTTTAAAGTCTTGATTTCTTTCTTTAGAATTGTACAAATTTTAGCATGATCTGACAATGTTTTGCTATAGTTTTCTTTTTGTTTCATAATAACTGATCTAGAAACGGCTATCTTGCGCATGAGTAATTTCTTCTGAGACTCGAAGTCGCGTAGAATTTTTTCTTGTTTACGTTTTTCTGATATTACTTCATCCTCCAAAGATTTTATAACTGTAAAAATAGAACAATTTCAACGTCTATTCAACTTTGTTAGTTGCTACTATTACAATATTTTTAACTTACTAACCCAGCTTTTTTTCCTCAACAATATGTAACAGCTTTGATTTTTCGGCATTTAGTTCCGCAATCTGGTTATTTAGGGTCATTGTATCAGTATTAAATTGTGATTCTAATTCTTTAACTTTCGAAATGTAATTGTCTCTTTCAGATTTTATTGTTTCATTATGCAATGAAACCGATGATAGTTCACTAGCGAGCCTCAAGAGTTTTTCTTCAATTTCCATATTTTGTTTGTTTTTATCATCAAGTTCGTTTTGTAATATTTTGACGACTGTAATTTGTTGAGTCAATTCTTTTGAAATATTACACACTTTATTTGTTAATTCACTTTCTTGTAAATCTTTTTTAATTTTCATTTCATTGTTGTTTTCTTCAACCATTTCTATATCTAAAATACAACCAGAATCAGTATAAGTTTTCATTAAATCTAATGCATACGTAGTAATGTTTAGTGTTTTTTTTTAACTGGAACATTTAAATGAAACAACTTTTACGGATCTACTCGCGTTTATTTTACACATTACTTTTTAATGTTTATCCTGACGTTTCGAACCCTTTGCAGGGTCCGTGGTCACAGGGAGACTCCCTGTAGTAGATCCGTAAAAGTTGTTTCATCTAAATGTGTAGTAGTGTAAACTTTAGAAAACAATATGGAACATTGAGATTTAAATCCGATACTGTTAGGGCATAGCAAAAACACTCTCTATAATTTGTTTCTTAGATACTTTCATACCTCTTTTGCATATCTGTAGCAGCCCTTCTAGTTCTTCGTTTTTCAATTCTAGCATTTTTATTTGCGAAAGTTTAAAGTCAACTTCGTTTTTCAATGTATTGTTGTCTTTGATTGAATCATTGTTATTTTCTTCCAATTGTGTTATAGCTACAAAATACGACACAGAAAATACAAAAACAATATCAATATAAATATAAGACAATAACTGTTTACTATAATTATTAAATATTTATTTTAAATTATTTCAATGATACTTGAAAATCAGCTACTTACTCTCTTTTAATGTCAGTAACGTATGTTTCAAGTCCTTGTTTTGCAGTTCCATATTGGTAAGTTCACATATCAATGATTCATTCTGTTCTTTCAACTTTTTAGTTTCGTTTGTTAGTTCTTTTTTATTTACTTCCAATAATAAAAGATCTGAAGTAAAAGAATTAAAATACTATTTACCATGAAACAACAATTATAAAAGTACTCAACATTCGTTGAAAAAATGACTACTTAAAAAAAAAATTACAATAATTACCATTATTACGTTTTTGCAAAACATCTGTTAATTCTTTGTGTTGTAATTCTACCAACTCTAATCGTGATACTTTCATGGTCAATTCTTCATTTAATTTTAAGATTTCTGTATTAAAATGTTTTTTCTGAGCTTCATAATCTATGTCCAGTTTTTCTTTTTCATTTCTCAACACAGTTAATTCTCGAATTAAAGTTTTAGAGATATCTTCCTTTTCATGAATATTAGCTTCTGTTAATTCAAGTTTATTATGTAAATCTTTGAGTTCTTCTTTAAGAGTTTCGTTATCTTTAATGTGATTGGCAATAACTTCATCCGAACTTAGTTTTTGATCCTTCATAATTGATTCAGTAACTGTGATCATGTTCTTGAGAATCAATCTTTCAGTCTCAAATTCACTAATAAACTTTTCTTGATTACTCCTATGAGATTTGACTTCCTCTTCCAAGCACTTAATAACTATAAAAAAAGGTTTGTTACTGATACAATTAGCGATTACAAATCAAATCATCATCTTCATCGTCGTCATTAGCGTATAAAAATCCGATTGCTAGGCTCAGACCTTCCATGTTGAGAAAAGCACATGATTTGATTGGGCCGTAACTTTTACTTAACTTTGACCTAATACGGGCTGATGAGTGTAATGACTTATATCTTACGATAATATTCGGATTTCGGGACAAACAATTTTATTACCTTATAAAGTAAAAAGGAGAAAATGTAAATGAAATAAATGTAATTTGTTGTCCTATCCTGCGTTTCAGAATTACAAAACTTATTTATTTGTTTACAAAAAATTATATGTATGCTAATAATTATTATTATTTCTTGTACGATCAAAACCGAATGGGCTAGCTATTGCGAGAAAAAACGCTCTCTCAGGTCAAAAATAAATAACTTACCCTCATTATTGCTATCGATAACTTCTTGAAGTCTCTCTTTATCTTTCTTTGCTGTATCCAATTCTGATGTTTTATCCTTCAAATAATTTTTCACTTTATTGACCATTAAGTTGAGATTCTCAATCTGGCACTCATAAGATTGTTTCAGCTTCTCTGTCAACTTTTCACTATCAAGCAGTTTCTCATTCAGGGAGTGGACTTTCAGATCCAGCTGGTGTTTGACGTCGATCAGCTCGTCTTGAAGCGATTGGCTTTCTCGTTGAAGAGTTTGTATGTCTCGTGCTCTGCTTTCTAGAACAGTTTTGTAAGAATCTTGTTGTCGTAACATTTCTGAAAAATAGGGCAAAGTGTCAAAAAAAATCGCGATTAGATCTTTATTAACTGATAGTTGTTAGATTAGAGTTTAAGTATTGTAAGAAAAGAGAAAAGTATTTTTTTAATAGCCATAGATACATTTAAAGATTCGCCATAGCAGTTGCTCTATGGCTAATACAGTAATACTGTGATCTTCTAAATTTATTTGACAAAGCACCAATTAGTTCTGGTAAGTGGTAGGTAAGTAATAACTATCTTAAGGGGGTTTAGTGTAGAAGCCAACAACAACCAGCCGGTTTGAATACAGGCATGCTACAACTTTACTGAGCACAACATGGGTAAAGGCAGAAAATATAAAAACGATGCTAAAAAAACAAACCGGCACGTGTTTTCTCAATAGTTTCTGCCAACTCTGTATTTCGCGTTTCGTATGCTTCCACATGCTTTTTATAGTTGTTTCTTTCTTCACTAGACACATTGATGCAATTTTCAATTTTTTTGCACTGTTCATCTAGCCTATTATCACGAATCTGTATTTCATTTATTAACAAGGCCTTAGTTTCCTCCAAACTGTTGCAGTTTTCAATTAACTGAGAATTAGATGTTTTTAATTGATTTAGTTCTTTACTCAGCTCTTCAGTATAAGTGTAATTGTTATTCAATCTGTCCATTAGACTTTCATTCTCGTCACACTTTTGTTTTAATGCATTTTCAACATCAGCTTTCCTTTCATTTACCAATTTAAGTTCGCTATGACATTGTTCAACAAATGTCTCTCTTGTTTGTCTCTCCTTTCTTAATTCCAAATTAAGTTCTTCGATATGTTCACTTTTTGCAAACACATTATTTTGAAGTTCTACCAATTCATTATTTCTGTTTAGTACTTTTTCATTTAACTTCATGATGTGATTCTCATAATCATCTCTCAACTTTAATTTTGAATTCTTTTCTGTTGCCAGTTCAGACTTTACATTCTCGATAATGCCTTCCAGTTTAGTTGTTTCATCCGTAAGACTCTGTAGTAAAGATAGTTTCTCTTCCTGAAGAGTCTGTATTTCCTGCATTTTCATTTCAATCACTAACCTAGACTGATTATTGTTATCCTTGAGTCTCTGTTCTAATTCGTTGATTTCGTTATTGAGTTTACTGTTTTCGTCACTGTAATGTACCGCCAGTTTATGCCTAGCCTCAATTTCTTCATTGATGCGATGTTTGAGGTCAAAAATTTCACTATCTTTCTCAGACACAATTTTGTTTAAAGATAGTATTTCAGTTTCACTTCTGTGTGACAAATCATTTAGCTGCTCCTGTAAAACAATATTACATTGAAGAATTTCATTTAAAAACTGTTGAGTATTTTGAAAAGCTAGTTGGTATTACTATTGGTTGGTATTAGTATTATTATTGGTTGGCTAGAGTTCTGTTTAGGATCAAGCTACTTAAACTACTTTTAATGCAATACAAATTAAAATATCTATAGCTCCTTAATTTTATGGGAAGCAAGTTATTTTAAGGCCACTGTGATGTTAGTGAAGTATTATGACATTCGGCAACAGCCACTAATCAGTCAGTGTTAAGTTATGGCCTAACCTCCTTATTACGTGTAAGTAAGAAGTTTATAAGTTGCTTACAATGAAAAAGCAACACAGACTCTTGTGTAACTTATTAATAATTACTAACCTGTAATGTTTGAATCTGCTGCTTGAGAAGGGTAATCTTGGCTCTTTCTTCTGCGAGCTGCACTTCCACCACATTAGCACAGGCTTCGCTACAAATTGCTGTACAAACAAACTTTTTATTATATTTTGCAAATTAAACAAATGAGTATTGTAGTGCTTCGACACATAAAGACAATCAGTACTTTATACTATTGAAATTGAAATTATGAAAAGATTACTTCTCAATTATTATCGGATAATTTATTATACAATAATTGTCAGATAATAATGTGTCTTATAAACACAAATAAATTAACAAATGCGTATGACTGGCGATACAAACAAAATGTATTTTTTTGTTTCCATTAAAAATCAATAACAATTATTTATAAAATATTTCGACTAACTTACTTGATCCAGGAAGTGCCCAAAATACTAGCGGTACTGCTCCTTTGAATGACCAAGCTGAACAATTATGGAGACTGTTGATCTGGTACTATTACATACATCACCAACTGTTTCAGTTGTGTGTATACTTACATGAATCGTGATTCAGTGGCTGCATGCTCATGTCATCAGGATAGTTGCTCTCGAGCAAGCTTTGGTAGAGTCGGTATGGCTGTGCTGTAATCTCTACTACCAGATGCTTTAGTTGTGTGTGTACTTACAGGAGTTGTGATTCAGTGACTGTACGCTCGCGTCAGGGTCGTCGCACTCCAGCTGGCTAGAGTCGAGGCGGTTGAGCTGCCTATGCTGACGAAGTTCTTCGACCAGCTCCTTCAATGATTGTACGTAACGTCGTTCGCCTTCCAATTGCTCAGACAGCTGGCTAGCGCGCGACGTTTCCTGCTGGCTTAAGCTTAGCCATTTGTCTCGTTCCTGTTTCAGTTCATTAACCTAGAATATTTTAAAACGAAAAAGTCACGTGATTACAGCTCATTTAGTTTTAGGGTGAGAAACTACTAAAGTAAAATATAATTTATATTGTATCCTTAAAGTAGCATAGAAATGGAGCATAGAAACGGATGGTACCACCTGCTACACAGACGGCTCCAGAAAGAAATCGACAAAGCTCTCTGGATCCGGCGTGCACATTAAATGCGCAGACGGGAAGGAGATGAACAAATCGATACCGCTAGGAAGATTCGCCAGTGTTTATCAAGCGGAAATATACGCAATAATGGCATGCGCTGGGATGGCCGAACACCTTACTATTACAGGAAAAATGGCCATCTACAGCGACAGCCAGGCGGAGCTGAAGGCACTAGGCAGAGAAGAGACAACATCAGCAATAGTCAAAGAATGCAAGGAATCATTAAAAAGGCTGGCCGAGAGAGAAGACTTAACGATAGCGTGAGTCCCCGGACACGAGGAAAACACGGGAAACGAACAGGTCGACGAACTAGCCAGAAAGGGAGCAGAGGAAAGCTTGGTGGGACCGGAACCCCGGTTGCCAATAGCGCACAATATCACCAAGGGAGTAATAAGCCACAGTATCACAGCAGAAACCAACCAAAGATGGAGGTCCTCGACTGGCATGAGACAGTCGAAGATCTTCATCAAGGGAATGGACAAGAAAAAGACTAGCAAACTGATGGGACTCTCCAGAGAGAACATGAGGCTAGTCATAGAAATCATAACAGGACACTGCAGACTGAACGGACCGTGATAGGAGTGAGAACCGACCCCATATGCCCGGAATGCACGGAAAGCGAGGAGACCAGCGTCCAGCTACTAGCTGAGTGCCCTATAAACTCACTGATAAGATGGGAGCTCTGGGGGATCGGACACATTAGACATAGAAGACCTGAAGGATCTGAAGGTGGAGCAGATAGCAAGATTTACCAAAGAGACCAAAATATTCGAAGAGGCGCCGTGAAAGCTGGATAAACCCAAGTCCCCTCAAAGGGGAGAACGAAGAAAGGATGAAGTAGCCGACAACGCGGGTAGATCGTCCGTTCGGCTGGCGACGTCCCCACGAGAAATAATAATAATAAAAATCCTTAAAGTATTTATTATAGTTCTAAGACAATTTTAATATTAACAGTATGATATGACACCCAGTGGCAGGGCGGGCAGTCAATCGAGTGAATCAAGATTCACTCGATTGACTTTGGTTTCAATGACAAGTCATTGAGCTCAATCGGGTATTGGACCTCATATCTAAATGGGGCTACAATAATCTTGTCGAGTTCAATGCCAAGAAAACACAGGTGTGTGTGTTCACGGCAAAAAAAAGTCACCATTCCTTCCCTTTCCTACTCTCCAGGGTACATCTCTAAGCCTGCAGAGCAGTATCAACATGCTCGGTATGACGATTCGCTGCGTTCTGAACCAAAAGGACAATATGGAAGCCGTGATCAAAACAGCCTCACGAAAACTCGGTATTGCGAACAGGGTGCGGCGATTCTTTACGCCTGACCAGTTGTGCCTTTTGTACAAGACACATGACGGATGCCTTAAACAGATTGCAGCGTCGCGCTGTACGCATTATCGGCAACGCAGAAGTCACAAATACTCTTGAATCTATGCAATTACGTAGAGATATTGCGTCACTCAGCGTGTTTTACCGCTTATACCATGGCAAGTGCTCTGAAGAACTCTTTGACCTCATCCTACCTTCTCCCTTCCTCCGTAGGAGTACACGGGCTGCTCTTCGGAGTCACCGCAAGGACTCTCAAATATTCTATCGCGCACTAAGAAATTTGGTGACTCGTTTCTTCGTCGCACCTCCGAAACATGGAATAGGTATATATATAGCCAGCACACGTTTTCCCTCCTTTCTATGATATGGGGTTATTCAAACGAGGCGTGAAGAGGCACCTTGTGGGGCGGCAAAGTGAGAGTAACTGATGCGTTGTTTTCACGCTGCACCAGTTGTCGTCGCATCTGGATTCCATATTCACATAACATCAGGTGAAATGGAGTCATTTGCCATGCTACGTATAAAAAAATTATATTTCTTGTGGGGACCTCGCCAGCCGAACGGACGATCCACCCGCGTTGTCTGCCGGCCACTTCATCCTTTTCAGTATGATACAAGTCCATTTACCCGAAAAACTACTCATCTACTTAAAGAAGTACACCATGGTGAGATCTTCTGCTTATTTAGATGTATTTTGTATAATTAAGAATGCTCTAGTATAAGTATGAACAACGCATTTTACCTTTGCTTTATAGGTGTCCCTTTCATAGTTGGCGTCCTCCAACAGTCCTTGAGTTTCCACCAGCTTTTCCTCCATCTGTTGAAGCTCCTTCATCAGCTTAGTTGTTCCCTCCGCTGCTTTGTCGCCAGCTTTCGCCTCAGCTTCTTGGCCACAGCACAGTGATATCTTTGCTTTTAAATTTACTATGTCAAGTTTGTATTGCTCTCTGTCTTTAGCTGGAACCAAATCGATTTTAATCGTTGTGATATCAATTATAATTGATCAGTTATTAACCTATTGCTGGGCACAGGATCTGTTCAGCTCTCCTCTCTGTTAATACCCATGGGGATTGTTGTCATTGACTAGCGGCTTTTATCTTAATGATAGGTATCTAGAGTTTACAAGACAGAAACTCAAACTAATCATGAGTTTCTATATTGTGGACTTTACAGTGACATAGTCTTTATTATAAGAGGGTTATTTTTTAAATGAAAAAGTCCCAAGAGATACCGAGAAACTGTTTAGGTACCTATCAAGACTTTTTTGTGAAACCAATTTTGACTCAGCAAAGTTTTTGGTTAATTGTGGATTTTTGGTCAAATTTTTTGTACATCAAAATTATTTAAATTGATCAAAATTTTTTTGTAATGCGGTTGGTCTCTGTTTTATGTTAGGATGATTTCATTGTATTTGACGAAAAAATATCAGAGCAGTAGAAGTTAGTCGAAGCTAGACATATAATGCATTTAGGTTTTACACTAACAGCTGAAATCCACATTCATAAACACACCAACCTCATTTCAATGACATCATCTAAAGAGCGAAAGTAGTAAGAGTCTAGTTTTAAAACAGATCCCAAACCCGAAGTCTTCACACATCTTCTTTTTATACTACTTACTCAGTTTTTCAACCGTCAGGTTAGTCCTAGCAAGCTCATCCTGCAAGTAGTTGCGGTCGAATCGCTCCGCATCTAGCGCCGCCTGCAGCCGCCGCACTTCGCCGTGCAGCGACCGCAGCGCTGGCGGCGTCTCCGACACCACTTGGCGGGCACTGCCTGCGTCCACCGCTGATGGACTACAGGCATCTATGGAAAGCCAATAGCGCACAATATCACCAAGGGAGTAATAAGCCACAGTATCACAGCAGAAACCAACCGAAGATGGAGGTCCTCGACTGGCATAAGACAGTCGAAGATCTTCATCAAGGGAATGGACAAGAAAAAGACAAGCAAACTGATGGGACTCTCCAGAGAGAACATGAGGCTAGTCATAGAAATCATAACAGGACACTGCAGACTGAACAGACATCTGACCGTGATAGGAGTGAGAACCGACCCCATATGCCCGGAATGCACGGAAAGCGAAGAGACCAGCCTCCACATACTAGCTGAGTGCCCTATGTACTCACTGATAAGGTGGGGGCTCTGGGGATCGGACACATTAGACATAGAAGACCTGAAGGATCTGAAGGTGGAGCAGATAGCAAGATTTACCAAAGAGACCAAAAGATTCGAAGGGGCTCCGTAAAAGCTGGATAAACCCAAGTCCCCTCAAAGGGGAGAACGGGGAAAAGGATGAAGTGGCTCGCAGACAACGCGGGTGGATCGATCGTTCGGCTGGCGACGTCCCCACAAGAAATAATAATGGTAAGACAAAAAAAATTGTTGTATTGTATAGTTATGCACCTAGTTATGTATAGTTCCCCGTGTTGTGCCAGGGGTAAAGAATTGCACCATCCCATCTCTTCTCGTAGGTGTCGTAGAAGGAGACTATGGGACCATTCCAGAGGATGGGCAGCAGCGTCTCTCTGATTATTCTCACCTTACTGATATTGCCAACCCGCCGCTAAGTGTAGGTCATAAGGCTAACCTGACCTAACGTTGTCCCTGTCGCCACTACATAGTTACAAAATTTTCTCTCCATAGCTCCATACAAAATCATCTAAAAATAAAATTTTACAAGTCCTAGCTCCATACAAGTCAGTTAGTTTCAATGTGTAGTGTTATTGTAAACTTGAGAAAATTGCATAAAATAATAGACAGTATAATAGGCCTATGTCAAGCACTGGAGTAGTGAAGGCTGATGATGATGTGCTATGTGAGAGAGAATGTCCACAATTGTGTCTCCACAATGTTGTTTCAAGAAATTAAAAACCCTTATTAGTAAGGCATAGTTGCAGCAGGAATTGACTTACGTGTAATAGCTGTCTGGACATCTTTACATGTTATAGGTGAGCACTTCATCAGGCATTTACTGAACCTCAGTATGACCTCCTGATCGTTAGCACTCAAATTACTGCACATTGCATTTTTGATGTCAATATCTTTTGAATTCACACATACAAAGAAGAGTAAGAGTGATGCAACCATATACATATCATCATCACTGTTGGCTTCAACAGTTTCATTATCAAATCCGAATTGAGGATACTTTTCTTGAATGAATTCTTCGACAGTATGCGCCTCAAATAAAGACGACTTCGACTCATCAAAGTTATGGTTCTCACGCAAATGAGATATAATACCGAGTAGCGATTCTAAAGTAACGCTTTGCTCTTTATCATCGCTTTCATTAAAATAACAGTTTATCTGTAATTAAAATATAAAAATCAAAATGATAAGTATACTTATTTCAAAGAATAAAAATGGTATCAGACATATTTTTCAATACATACCCAATTGGTAAGTATGGTTTTCCATTTCAGTAACATGATGAAAACCTTACCCACATTACCAACATTAACATAAAGTTCTCCCTTTTGTAACTATTGACACTAAAAAGAAATGAATAAATAAACAAACAATTTCCAGTTGTTTTGTAAAATGTAGTCACCACCGTTGCAATTTGAATTGAATTTGTTTTTAAAATCCGTTGACAAACTGACACCACCACCTGCCGTTCGTTCCGTTCTATCCACAGAGTACTCTTTTAGTTCTATCTATGCGTTCTTCACTACTTTATTCATTACCTATATTTTTTGGGCAATACTGTTGAGGAAAGTAGCAGTGCGATCCAAAAAAATCTTTCTCTTATCACCTCTTCTATCAAAAATCTAATTTATCAATAATCATCATTCATCATCATTTATCACAAAAAAATACGTATGATTTTAGGCTTTGGCTACTTGTTTGATTAATTTTTTTTAAAGATAAGATGGCTCGCGCTATGATTTAGCCAGTGTTTAGTTTTAGGGCAGGTTGGTTAGTGTTTTGACTTTGTCCGTAACTCTGCTTACAACTTTAATAAGCGTTGTTCTTGTACAAGCTTAGAATAATAACGCCGTACAAGACAGAAAATGTCCAAAACTGAGACCAAATATTGAGGATACAGTAGCTATAGAAAGAGCATAAAAAATATATTTGACAATTGACATTGACATATGATAATATTGACATTATGGTAAACAACAAGTAGGCAGGTTAAACTTTCCTACATCAATTAAACGTAGTGTTAAATTCTCTTTGACATCAATCAATCAGCCTCATCAGCTGCTGCCATTCTGTGGCTGCTGCAGTAGTGTTAAATTCTCTTTGCTGCTGCAGCCGAGCCGCTGAGTTTTTTTTAGTTCTATTTTATTATTTACAAGACAAATAATGTCCCCTATCCGTGCTGCTGGTTTAGTTATATTTCGAAATGTAAACCAAGCTGCGCAATACTTGTTGTTACAAACAGCGTATGGAGAACATCATTGGACACCGCCTAAAGGTTTATCCTAATTAAATAACCTAGTTTTTCTTTCAGTGTCAGGGCATCTAATATAGTTATAATTAAGTTAAACAAATCGTATACTTACTTAATTTTTTTTTGTAATTAGGTCATGTTGATCCTGGGGAATCAGACTGGATTACTGCCCTTAGAGAAACTCAAGAAGAATGTGGTTTATCTGAGAATGATTTGGAAGTATGATACTTGGTAGTATAAAAAACATAAATATTGAATTAACTTCAAATTAGTTAGTATCATATTGACCATTAAATATTAATATAAGTTCTCTAATAAATGTACTCCTTTATTTTTAGATATACAGGGATATTTCTAAAACATTGGAATACAATGTAAACCAAAAACCGAAAGTAGTTGTATACTGGTTGGCAAAATTAAGGGAACCACAGAAGGAAGTTACCCTTTCTGATGAGCATCAAGATTGGAAGTGGCTCACCTTAGAACAGGCCCAGGAGATTTCTGGTTTTGATGATATGAATCAACTACTGGCAGAATTCCATGATAAAGCTATAAAATTGTTATAAATATAGATTTAAGTTGTAAATGGTCTAATGCTTGAAAGACTCATTAGTTTTATTTTAACATAAAACAATGACCCTTTCCTTTATATAATATTTTCAGATTCACTATATCTGTGACTAAAATAATAACTTTCTAGAAATTGAAAATAAGTATTTTGTTGCATAGGTGTTTACTATACATATACCAGAACCCCTAATTAACCTTACAGTCTGTTATGGAGCCAAAGGCACGATTGAATTCATAGCAATGGGTAGATTTAACTAAAGCTTTTATATGGTTATATAGGGAGTCAAGGGAATATAGTTGGAAGGGAAGATACACCTACATACAGCTCCTGATGATTATTGTATAGCAATTACAATGAACTTCACAAACATGTAAGAAACCTACATGCAATTCTTTTTGTCTATTATATGTAATAGAATATCTACAGCTTGAACAGGTAGGCTACTCTTGACGCAAACTCAATCTCAATACAATTCTAATGCGATTAATATGTATCGATATAAGGATAAGTTTCGCAATTTCGGAACGCCCCATCTCGATTTTCCATGCAATTTGATTCCAATGTAGCGCTATTATTGCTTTTAAGAATGCCATTTGAATTGGGATTGGAAATTGATTATTGCAATTGTGTTTCAAGAGTAACCCACCTGATTACAAAAACACAAATATTGAAAAATTTTCACGAGCAGGATCTGAATCTGCACCCTTCTGACACACCGGGTCAGGGTCAGGTGCTCTCCCAATTGAGCTATCGTGGTTCTATAACCAGCCCGCCGAAATTATTCAACACTATTTACTTTTTTACTTTGAAAGCCAAAGGCGCCCGTTCAATATCAACAACCAAGGTCATTCATTGTTAACAACTACCGTCGTCGTTAACATCCGATCATAATATTTTTACAAATAAGCAATTTTTTATAAAAAAGCTATTTATAAAATGTTTTTTGTTTTTTTTATATAATTTTAACGCAAATTTTGTTGCAAAACAAATTACAAAAACACAAAATTATATAAAAAAAACAAAAACATTTCATGAACAGAATCATAAAAAATCAATAAAATTACACATCACGTGGTGTGTGTTTTCTGTTAGATAAATCATATAGATCTTGAGTTTATGTGTTTGCATTGCAAATAGATAAAATTTGAAAGTATTTGGACGCACCAGTTCGTAAAATCCCTAAGTCAAGTTTTTGCGTTTTGAGCTACAGTCGCATAAAGGTTAAAAATTAATCCTGAAACTTTACCTATGAGTTTTAGAAATAAAAAACCACTGTCTAAAATTGAAAAAAATACAAGCATTTATTGGACCAAATCAACAGAACTGTAAACTATGCTTAAAAATAATAAAAAATCAACAATGTTTTTGGACTTAACTCAAATTCTTGAACTAAGAGGTTTTTTGGCAGTTTTATAAGGACTTAGTTAGTTTTTAGGAATAGTTTGTACTGTGGCTATGACAAAACTAACATTGTTATTGAATAATAAAACATGTTTCTAAAGTACCTACTTATTTTGTTTGTAAATGATTATTGTTGTTGAGATTTGAATTTGCCTACTCTGAGTACTTAAAATAAAAAAAATAATAACTTTAATATGCTACTAAATAATTAGTAAATAATATGAAAAGACTCTTAAAAATCAACTTTTCTATAAGTCATATCTCTCAAAAATTAACTTATTGTTATGCTTATAAACTAACCTAGGTGAGATCATACAATCACAAAGAGAAAATAATATTTTTGAGAACATAAATGAAATATTTCGACGAATAGAGAAAATTACTGAAGAAAGTATTATTAAACGTAATTTAATGTGACTGCTCTGCTTCTTGCGTGTTTCTTTATTCAATATCATCGCAGAAATCATCCGGGTTATTAACATTATCCAGCAGAGCCATTTCTTAGAAAATTTCTTTGTAAAAAGCCCTTTCGCTCTCTGAAATGTATGCATCAACTTTTTGATGTCGTTTATTTTTGCCTCTTTTACACTCACCATTGATGAATAACAATCATCAGGTGTTTCTCTAATATTTCTCTGTTTTTGTCTTTCAATCAGAGCAAAATCTCTATTTATTTATTTATTTATTTATTTATTTATTTATTTATTTATTTATTTATTTATTTATTTATTTATTTATTGTGATAAAAACGACATAGATCAATAACATTTATCACACAGATACAATTCGAAATTAAATTAATTATTGGCTCAGCAGGCCCCTGCGCCGCTTTGTTACAATGAGTTAACGACGTTTATTTAAAAACTTATGCGTATAAAATAGTTTTAACTAATCTAAACTAATAACATCATAGAGTGGCCTGGTATTGGGTAGAAAAACAAAACAAACATTGCCGGACTAAGTTATTTTTTCAGAATTTTTCGTGGACTTAGAGATTTTAGGGACTTAGCGATTTTACGAACTGAAATTGAACCAAAATATTATTTTGAACTTTAAAAAAAACTGGTTTAGAGATTTTTAAAATAAAACTTCCAAAGACAAAATCATAGAAAAAAATTAGCTCTTTTCGATAGTATTGTTAGTTGAAAAAATCCCTAAGTGTGACTTAGGGATTTTACGAACTGGTGCGTCCATTTGGTGGTTTCCATAAAAAAAATAGAACATAATTAGTAATTGTACACTAACGTCGAGGCAGAGTAGCGTAACGGCAAAGCCTTTTCTTTAAAAACATTTTATAAAAAATAATGTCAATGCCATAATTGTCAATTTAGGGACCACTGAGCAAGTAATCACTACTATGATCTGAGAATCACTACGTTATATTAGGGACTTCTTGGCGGGAAAGTGAAGATTTATGTCTGCGGTTTTGTTTTATTTTCTAAAATTGGTGCTATATCGAATATTAATGTGAAATAATAGTGGATTATTAACCGTTAAGTGTTCGTGAGTGTGCAAGAGTGTGTGCAAATTAAACATAACAGTGCAACATCACTTTTCAAATTCTCTCAAGAAGTCCGCCCGAAGACTTAGTCAAGCCCTACATCTTTACTGAGATACTCGAGGGTTTGGGGGGTATATTATTTCTCACTTCTCATTTTCTATTATATTCATCATCATCATACAGAAAACAAATATTGTTTATTTATGTATTATTAAGAAAAATTACTTACGAATGAATAGGCTTGATGGATTTCATCCGTAGCCGTAAAACAATACACAAAAAAAAAAGTCAAAAATTTACAGCAGAATATTGTGGACTTGATGTTGTTGTCCATTTGTTGTCCTTGTTCTGGGTAAATTTGATTAAAAATCAAAATTATAATTAATTCCATACGAATCCTTCCGTGTATTGGCTACCTACGCGACATTGGCGGAATTGTGTTAGACACAAAACATGCCATAAATAAAAGAAGAACGTAGAAAGACGTGTATATTTTCTTAATTATTTGTTTTTGAAATAATGCGATCTTTGCTATAAAACTGATGCTGATGAGTAAAGCAATGCAGAAATAATATTACAGAATGGAGAAGACTCTTCTCAATGAGAATACAAACGGTTCAGCAGAAAATAGTACGAAATGTAAAGCAAAAATGCGGGGGAAAAAACGTAAGAGGTAAGATCTAAATAATTTTTTTCCTTGAGGTATGTACCATAAGTTTGTAATACTAGTCCTGAGAAATTTAGCTCTTTGAAGAGATAAGAGCTATATAGCTCTTTACCCAGTCAAGAGCTACATATCTCTTCTAGCTCAGTAGCTCATTTAGCTCAGTGTAGTTCATGAAGATAAAAGGCTCTTGAGTCGCTTAAATGTGTACAGATCAGACTCGCTCGACTGACACTTTTGAGTTATACTCGTACAGAATTACAGACTGATTAATACCACAGAATGATTCATTGGTAGTTAATACCTAATTCCTAGTTTAATTTAGCTTTTTGAAAGTGTATTATTCACAATTCGTTGTTTATTTTTAACACTAACTTAATGAATTTTAACTGTTTTTAAAATAATGTTTATATTGACTCATCGAATTAGCCACGATTTTCCTTCATACTTTGACAGGCTTAAGACTTTCAACCAAAATAAATATAATTAGTAATGGGAACTGTGGAACACCTTACTACAATAGCAATATAGATAAAATTTGAATGCATACATACATATGTAGAGCTAGCGCACCCAATCCAATCCAATAGGCACTGTAGTGTTTGTGTATGTACATCTCTTTCTATCGCTCATACGCGTCATTAGAAATGCATACATCTCTTTTTGTCTATTGAGACGCTCGATTTCGACATATTTCGATGAAACACTGAGCTAAAATGAATACTGATATGAATTGAACGAGAGTGAGCTAGAGTAGATGAGCTAGCTCTTTTTAACAACTTGCTCGCTCGCTACTCATCGCTATGTAATACCTTTATTATGTTCTAGTCTATCAAACTACATTGATTGTCTTCCATACAACGTAATCCACTTAATTCTTATTGTCTTGTTTTAACCTTCCTATACTCGCGCCAATTTTTGTAACACCTATACTCGCGCACGGTGTCACAGACCGATAGTTTGTACCCCTACAACATATTTTTTTTAACAAGAAACACATAAACTATTACTATTATTTTAAAGTTTAGGATGTAATGAAACAAAACAGTATAACTAAAATTTATTTTATTAATTATTTTACCGACTTATAGTTTTATCACAAATCAGTCTTAAAATTTGAGATTATTTTCTTAAGTACTAAAAAATTAAAATAAAATCTGAACTTCTTTTCAAAAACAAATTAAACTTCTTATTAATAACAACAAACATATCAATAAACATATTTATCTATGTTTGACTTAATTTTGAGCCTCGCCATAGCAATCAGGGCATACGGTTACAGCATGCTCCAAACAAAAGTATTTTTTGCAGGTGGCACAGTTGTAACGTGTCTTGCGGTTTTTTTTTGAAGAGCAGTATCCACAACGACCTATTTTATTATTGTTAGATGTTGCTGCAGACTCGGGTCCATCTAATTTGCATATTTCGGTGAGCCTGAGTCTTATGCTTCTCGGCAAGGATGAAATGAGAGCCCGTCGTCTAAGTTGCGGATTGATCAAATCGTATGCTAAGGCTTCAAGGAAGACTCGACGGCTAATTTTCTTGTTAGGGTTATTCTGCAGGTATATTATAAACGTATTTATACCCGCTACATTCATTAGGCTGTAAAATATCACCATTGGCCATCTATTTGTCCCACGTGCGACGTTGTAAGTCTCACACATTTTGTCTTTGCTATCTACTCCACCTTTGGTTCTATTGTAGTCCATTATAATTTCCGGTTTACCTGTATCTTCATTGATCTGGGCATCATCGTGCATGCTGGATACGAGAAGGACATTTTTGCCTTTTTTTGGTACATAGGATACAAGACTGCAATTGCCTCGGTGCCCGAATAAACTAGATTTTTCGGCTCTTCCTCGTATTTCCGTGAAGTTTTTAGGCAATTCTCGTTTGTTTTTACGAATTGTCCCAATAACTGTCAATTTGTGTTGAGACTCAAGCTTATCTATCAATGGAATACTAGTGAAGAAGTTATCACATGTGATATTACGCCCAGTATTGTGAATATTTTCACTCAATCGCAAAACCAAAGCCAAAGCGGAGTTATCAACTTGGTTTGGACCGTCTGGTTGCTTCCAAACATAAACTTTCATGGTATGGGTATAAAACATTTTGGCATCTGTCAACGCATAAATTTTGATTCCATATTTGTTGGGTTTTGATGGAATGTACTGGCGAAAGTTACAACGTCCTCTAAAAGCCTCTAACTTCTCGTCAATTGTAACATACTGAGACACGCTGTAATATTTTTTGAACGTTCCCACAACTATATCAAACTATTCGGAAGATTCGCCAGTGTTTTTCAGGTGGAAATATAGGTATGATGGCATGCGCTGAGATGGCTGAACACCTCACTATTACAGGAAAAATGGTCGTCTACAGCGACAGCCAGGCGGCGCTGAAGGCACTAGGCAGAGAAGAGACAACATCAGCAATAGTCAAAGAATGCAAGGAATCATTAAAAAGGCTGGCCGAGAGAGCGGATCTGACGATAGCGTGGGTCCCCGGACACGAGGGAAACACAGGAAACTAACAGGCCGATGAACTAGCCAGAAAGGGAGCAGAGGAAAGCTTGGTGGGAGCCCCGGCTGCCAATAGCGCACAATATCACCAAGGGAGTAATTAGCCACAGCATCACAGCAGAAACCAACTGAAGATGGAGGTCCTCGACTGGCATGACACAGTCGAAGATTTACAATAATAGCAAATTAAAATGATGTTAGTCCAAGTTATTAGATTTAAACAATGTCAATAGTACTACAAAATGTCACGGTTAATAAATTTTAAATAAAAACGAGAAAACAAATAAGTACACAATTAATTAAAATTATAAAATGTCAATACAATAAATTAAAATTTTAAAATAATTAATATAAATAATAAATGTGATTAAGAATGTCATATGAAAGAGAAATAACTTATTAATTTAAATTCAGACTACGTCATTTACATATACAAGAGCTTTCCTAAGTAATAAGCTAAAACTGTTAGCAAACAGGTTTATACTATAGTCATGAGCGAGCATATCTTCGATATCTTCGATAGAGCGTAAAGCACGGGTGGTGGGTGCATGAGCAGCATACGTGGTCCGTGCAGGAGGCTGCCGAAGCAGGGGCGGCCGTCGCCGCGGCGCCACAGTCCCCCCCTCGTCCCAACACAGACGCTTGGGAGCTAAGAGCCCCACTTCACCAAGTGTGGTTCGGCTGTCTACTTTATTGTGTATAATAGCCAGATAGAACATTAGGAGCTGTATGACTCTCCTACTATCTCTGAATAGACATCTGACAGTGATAGGAGTAAAAACCGACCCCACATGCCCGGAGTGCGCGGAAAGTGAGGAGATCAGCCTCCAGCTGAGTGCCCATGTACTCACTGATAAAATGGGAGCTCTGGGGGTCGGACACATTAAACATAGAGAACCTGAAGGATCTGAAGATGGAGCAGATAGCAAGATTTACAATAGAGACTAAAAGATTCGACCGAGCGCCGTGAAAGCTGGATTAACCTAAATCCCCTCAAAGGGGAGAATGGAAAAGGATGAAGTGGCCTGCAGATAACGCGGGCGGATCGTCCGTTCGGCTGGCGACGTCCCTACAAGAAATAATAAAGTGGGATTTAGTAATTCATTGAGATATTGTCATCTAATAATAACACCTACTTTTCATGGTTGTGTTATCTTCTTTTTCAGAAAAGGAAGTAATAGTAGTTCAGAATCAGAGGAAAATTCACTTCCAGAGAATGCTCTCGAAGTAGAAAAAAATGTAATTGCGTGTGCAGTGAAGAACAACTTAGATGATGTTAGTGTTAAGAAGATTTTGAAGGTAAGGGCAAAGGAAGGTAAAATTTTCTGTATCTACAATGTGTAAATAGGGAAATTTTTAAGTGTACATGCAACTTTCACTTATAACATACTACCAGTATTAGTCTGATTGTTAGGAGCCCTAAAACATTTCAGTATCCCACACAATATTCAAAGTTCAATATGTATTAACTACTAGCTGACCTGGCGGACTTCGTACCGCTTTGACAGTTTTCATCATTGAGTTAAATATATAGTCAATGGTTTCTATGACAACAAAACAAACAAATCATTTTGTATTGGAAAATTAAATGGTCGTTTTAAGTATTTTATTTAAAAAAAAAAATTATATAGCCTATGTTACTCAGCGCTAATGTAGCATTCTAATGGTGAAAGAATTTTTGAAATCGGCCCAGCAGTTTATTCGTTGCAAACATTCATACATACATACATACATTCAAAAATATGTACAAAGGTTTCCTCTTTATAATCTGGAGTTCCCCAGGGATCCCACCTGGGCCCGCTATTCTACAACGCATACCTGTATGATATTAAGTACTGTTTTAAAGCTGCTAAACACCTCATGTATGCTGATGATAAAAAAGTGTACATTAAAATTGATAACTTGAGAGACTGTCTTGCTCTGCAATCAGATCTAGATTCTTTACATGAATATTATGAAAAAAATAAAATTACTGTTAACATTAATAAATGCCAAATGATTACATTTAGTCGTAAAGCTAAAACAATTAAATTTGACTATCATTTTAATGGCACGGTAATTAATAGGAAACAAGCAATACGCGACCTAGGGGTACTATTGGATGAGAATTTTATGTTATCGAAGCATATCGACAGTGTTACCGACAAAGCATATAAAACTCTTGGCTTTGTTTTACGGGAATGCAAAAATTTTAAAGATATTAAGTCTATTGTAACAGTATACTGTGCATATATTCGCAGCGTTTTGGAATTCGCCAGCCCGGTATGGAGCCCTGGATACGCCATGTACAAAAATCAATTAGAACGTATACAAAAAATATTAGTTAACCACCTCAATTATAGGCGACGGTTACCATCTACATCATACGAAGAAAACTGCTATCGTAATAACTTGTTAACACTAGAACAAAGACGTTTAGTATCGGATGCTAGTCTTCTTTACGACTTGGTGCACGCACAGGTGGACTGTCCGGAGCTGGTGGCCGGTGTGAGCTACCGCACTCCCTCGCGTCGCACGCGTCACACGCCCTTATTGGCTGTACCGCTACGTGTCACCAACTATGCTCGTAATGCTCCGCTCACAAGAATACCTCAAGCATACAATGATCTGTTTAGCGAAATAGATATATTTGCATATCCTAAGACAGCCTTCATCGTCCGCGTAATAAACTTCTTGAAGGAACAGAACAACCCCAACAGTCAACAATAGTCAACAATCACGCGAGACCGTTATTATGTGCACTAAGACTAAGATTACAATATATAATAAATTATTCAGTTACTATAAATTACATAGGAATTATAACATAATAAAGTAATCCAAAATATAATATACTGATTGTAACACAATGAGATGTAATATGTAAGGTATATATTTGTGTGTGTGTATGTGGGTATGTGTGTGTATATATATATATATATATATATATATGTATAATATATTATAATGTATTTATGTACGTATTTGTGTATATATAAATATATGTATGTGATCGATTTATGACATTTATGACATATTATTATTGAGTTCTCTACCGCAGGGCAGAAGCAATTCTCATCTCTAATACCAAGTTAGTAAATTGTTTGCCAGTATTTTGTTTAGATCTTGTAACATCATAATGATTGCTACCTACTTGTGGTTTGTTTGAGGAAACCTGCTTATTGGCCTTACTACCCAATGCATTAATTTAAGTACAAATTGTAAAAAACGCTGTTTGGTTTCTAAATAAATAAATAAAAAAAAAATAAAAAAAAATAAAAAAAATTAGTATAGATAGTCTGTTTCTTTTCTTTTCATACACCCATCCAGTCTCTGAAAACAGTCGTTCTGAAGATACGGAGCTGGATGGAGTTGATAGGTATGTACATGCTGACTTGGTTAGTATCGAGTAGGTCTTTTTAATTTTGCAGTCTGTTCAATGGAATTGGTTGCTACATCTCTCCCCTCTCTACCGCATAGCCCTTCCGAGCGGTGGATTTAACTTTGCTGGTTAATCAAAGGCAGATCCGGCAAAAATTATGCCGGGTACCCGTTACCCATTATCCGGCAAAACCAGGATCCGGCCCATCTCTAATACTCATTAGCTGGGTTTGTTTTCTCTTCTTGAACCCATTTTTATTTAAGTTTCGGTGTAAAGTTTGCAGCAATGCTTTAAATAGAGATTAGAAAAATAGCCCAGCTTTTGAAAGTATCTGTTGCATAATACCATTTTTTTCAAAAACGATACATGTAATTTATATGTTATCTTTACAGAAAGTTGTAACCAATGATCATGTGTTGGCACTCGTTAAGTTGCGTGAAGAAGAAGAAGAATCAAACAGCGAGGAGAGTGCAGTGAGGCCCAAACTCACCCGAGCAAAAGTCAAGTAAGATTTTTTTTCTATTATTTATAGTTCTTTTTTTTATATTTATGGGTAAGCACAGTGCCTTGATATCATCTGATGTTAAGTGATGATAAGGCCATTTGGTGGAAGCGCACTTCACACGGGATCCTCAACTAGTCAGGCTAGTGATGAAAGGACTCGAGGTTTTTAAACCTTTTCAATTCAAACTCGCCTCAATTATTAGGACTCGACTCAAAAAATACGACTTGAGGCTTTTTACTAATGTAAGATGACTTCAGTCATTAGAGTTCAACTCTGAAATAAAACAACTTGAGTCTTTTAATAACAGTTATACATAACAACTTAGCCACAAGCCTTTTTAGTAAAGAACTCGAGTCGTTTAACATAAGATTATAAAATAATAAACTTCAGTGCTTGGTCATTGCATTTTTATTGAGTTTTCTAGTTTTTCATCACTAAATATCTTTGTTATTACAATTTAAAGATAATTATCGTAATTGTAAATTATTACAAAATATTTTTTAAAAGAAATTTAGAAATTAAAACGCTGTTTTTAATTTTTATCAATTTCAAAAATTACCTATGCAGATAAATAAAATTGGCGTGTCTGTTTGTAATATTATAATAACTACTTTTTACTTAATGCATATGAATGTTTATATGGTACCTACATATATCAAAATAACATATTTTACAATAAAAACAACGGGAACTAAATACTATTGCAATCAGTAAACAAGCAGGTGTAACTATATTTTTTATGTCAATCTATTTGCAAAATAATGTTCGCAGCAAAATACCCTCACTAAAGATATTCTATAACTGCCATAGATCATTCGTTAAGAGATGGCGCCACGTAAATTGCACTTAACTATTAATTGCAAGTTACATGGCGTCAGATTCGATTTTAGAATAAGTATGAAATGTTAAAAGAATTCTAAAGATTGTCAATACAAGAACGGTAATTCATCTACAGCTACACTAATATAATAAAAAAGAAAATATTTTTTGTATGTTTGATAAGAAAAAATTTAAAAACTACAGGACCGATTTCAAAAATCTTTCACCATTAGAATACTACATTATCCTATTAAATATTGATTGTCTACCCGTATTAAATAACAACAAAAGACGTTTTTAACACGTGACAATTTAAAATCCAAAAATAAATATGCCTCTTTTACCTGTAATAATTAGCGTGTGAATACGACATACATACATACATATCCATATTAATTTTAGTATTCGAGAATAAGCGCGCCGCACGACTTAAGACTCCCGCGAACCGAGTCGTTTTAAAAGGGTTCGAACCTTTTCGTTGAGACTGAGTCGTTTAAAATTCCGAGTAATTTCAAAATGACTCAAGTCTTAAAATAGACCTCGAGTCCCAGTCTTGGACTCAAATAAGGCTTGGGGTTCAGGGTTTAAAGACTCATTGAGTTGTTAAACGTATGACTTGAGTCGAGTTCTTTTTAAAGAGCTTAAAAACCTCAAGTCCTTTCATCTCTTAAGTCAGGCACTGGCTATCTTATCTTTAGCTGCCGGAACACAACAATGTTACAAACATTGATGTTATGGCCACATATTTAGATAAGATGGTGGTAACTAGCCAGGCGGCCAAACGTTTTGTTAGATGAATTTCGCGAACGCATTATTCAGAAACAGCTAATTTATGTTCCTATAATTTATTATTAGATGAATTTCGCGATTTCCTTTTTTAGTTCCAGTAAATTTCAGAGTAGCATTTTTTAGCGAAAGCTTTATTTATGTTCACCTACACAAATTCATAGAACTAAATGGGGCCGCCTGGAAAACATTGCTCTGTTATACTCGCAGGCGTTAACATTTGTTGTGACGGTACTTTATTTAAAAATGTGATCGGTTACATTCACCTTAGACGCGTGAACTACGTAACATTGTTTTGTAAATTTCTTCCAAAATTAAACATTATATTAAAAACCTGAGTTTATTTCCTGCTAGAAGACCATCACAAATATACAAGCAAACGATTTAAGTAATGTTTATGAAGATTAAACAGTTCAGTTTACAGTCAGCTTTGACTGGTATGAAAGTACATACATATAGTTAACTATTACTGATAATTAGGGTTTGTTAACTTATTGCTAAATTATTATACTTATATATATTATATATTTCTAACTGAAAGTCTACTAACTAACTAAAAGCTATTAATTTATAAAATATTTATAAATTACAGTGAAAAAATTAAACGCCCACCCGACCCAAAAAATTAAAAAGCAGTGACAAAATCAGCGCTTACGTCAGCCTTCCCGGTAGCATAGCGGTCAGTGCAGCCGCCCGGATTGCGGAAGACCCAGGTTCGATTCCTGGCTGGGTGTTTAATTTATTCACTGTATTTTAAAAATATTTAATTCAGCTTCAGTTCAGCAATAGCACTTAAAAATAAAAAGTCAAATTTACTATTAATTTCAATAGTACCTATATGAACATTTCAAAACGATATAATTTATAATATATAAATATATTGTTTATCTAAATGTTCATAAATAATACATTATTTTTAGCTACTTCACTTAATTTGCTTCGGTGAAGTAAGATAATTAATTTGAAGAACCTCTAACTAGTGGTTCTTCAAATTAATTATCTTACTGACAACTGTCATTTGTAGTATAATAATGTTAGTATGAGAGTGTTTACAAAAAGTTGTTTGCAGAGAGCTGATGAAAGTATCACCCAAAACCCACGGCGCTCCATGGAATCTGGCTAATATCGAGCTGACTGCAATCAAACACATCCCAGTTAAAACCAGACCCGAGGTGACGGCGCTGCTAGCTCACGAACTTCCAGAAGATGAGGATGATGAGGAATATAAGCCATCGCAGGATGATGTGCCAGTTAGTAAACATATAATAATTTGCTTATTCTTATTAATAATATTTCAACAACCTTTTTACCGCCACAGTCGGCTATAATCGACAAGCGACATAGCGTGCTCTGGGTGCCTAGTGTGAGTTTCATTCGCCATTCGATCACGTTTACAAAATCGAGAATTTGTATGGCAAATTTTTAACTCTTCTCGTATGCTGCCGGCTGCCGTAAACTCCTAACAACTTTGTTTTCAATTTTATTTTTCAATCTCAAAAATTTTTTTTTGGTTATATCGCCATTTTGCGAATTACGTCAGCGGCGCAGATGCTTTCATTTGTTTTGTTCGGGGTTTGAAAGGTTAAAGACAAACAATGGGTATGTTCCGATATGCAATGCGAGCACTGTAAGGTGTGACGTCAATTTAGTATACTGCGAAGCCGTTCCTTTATAGTTAGCTATGCTGGTTACTGTTTAAAACGGAACGCAGTCCAGTATACTGTCATCCATGTCATTTCTGGACGCTGTTGATCACGTGATCAAAGCACAGAGCACCTAACCTCGAAAATGCCAGTGCTTACAGTACAAAAATGGCGACGATTTATGACATCATATATTTCCCTAGGATACTGCGGCAGTATACTGTCAGTCCATAACGGAACAAATTTCTCACCAGTACGAGCACTGGACAGTGCTCGCAGTGTCTATCGGAACATACCCATTACGTAGGTATGTGTCAAATACATATGCGTGTGTGTCAAATTTATGGTAGTGTGTGTAATGTTGTTTTTTGTTGATGTAATGTATTTTTTATGCATAATTTAAAAATAAATAAAAATATTCGGATAACCTTCGCTATATAAACTATAAGTGTGCAAAATTTCATACTCCTCCGTCCGCGCAATTTTCGTAAAAACAGGTACAAAGTTTTTGCTTCACGTATTAATATATAGATTATTATTATAGGTAACTCAGGCAAGCAGTTGGAACAACTGATAGTTGCTTGTGTGCAATGTAAACTCAAATTGTTTATTACATATTTCATTTTATTGTAGTATAGGTCTAGTCTATTCTTTAACTGGTTGACACTTTGTGTTGTTGTATTTTCTTTGGGCAGATTCCTACCTAATATTCTTACTTTATGTGAATTTGCCCTTTACTTTTTGCAAGCAGCATAAGACCAGTCGTTATGGAGATCCTTGGTGGAATTACAAAAACACAAATGTTGAAAAAATTTCCACGAGCAGAATTTGAACTTGGGAGAGCACCTGACCCGGTATGTCAGAAGGGTGCAGGTTCAAACTCGCTCGTGGAAATTTTTCAACATTTTTCTAATTTGTTTCGCATCAAAATTTGCGTTAAAAATTATATAAACAAACCAAAAACATCCTTGGGGGAAGTCTTTGTCCAGGAAGGAGGATTTTATTTTCGGCTCTATAGATTATGATTTATATTACGTTTAGAGTGACGACGACCAAGGCCTGGAGTCGTGCAGCGACCTGGACTCCCAGCCGCGTACACCCGCCACACCGCGCAGCTTGATCAAGTCCAGCCCAAAGGCAGTCAACGATGGACCTTTCAAAGTGCCTCTAGTGAGTATTTCATTGTACACACATCAGACAGACTACCACAAACAGTCAAATTTCCGCAGTAGACTTTGAACTTTATATATACGGCTTATGCTTGAACATTAATTGACAGTTTTGGAAAGGTATCCACCTATCCAAAACTGTCAATATATCCTGCACCTATCCTGCACATCCTGCAGGCGTCTGAACAAAACACGTCTGTGTTCGTTTTTACAGTAAAAATTGGTGGCCAGTTGCACAGCCTTATTTTCAAGCGAAATAAAAAGATTTTGTCTTTATTTTTTACTATTTCGTAATCGGCCATACATTAAAATTTGGTTAGTCCACATTTAAAGGAGAATGCCCATGTCCCATATTACTTCAGGCCTAGGAATGGACACCTATATATTGTATAATAGTTGAATATTTCAGAATTGTATGTGTATCAGGTACCTAAAAAACGTATAAAAAAGTACGCCTCTGTTTCTTTTCCATTATTTATTAATAATTATTAGGACAGAAAAGAAACAACATTTTGTTTAATCTTTTTTATTACTCATTCTCATACAATACTAGAATTTCATTCAGAAATGGTGCAGGAGGTATTATGTTTGCCTCATGTCTAGCCCAACCTATGTACCACAACACCGTCATTGTGTGGGCACAGCAACCCACCGTACGCTTTCCAACTAGACAATTGCAGCAATAGTGCTGAATCGCATTCCTTCCACTATAATTATTATTTATTATTATATAAACAAAATATACTTTTCGGCTTATGTGCCTGCTTTGAATTTTAGCCCGTAAAAGCCAACAGTTATTTGATAGGAATTCGCCCGGTAGGTTGCTATTTTCATCTCTACATATTTCTATACTATATGTACCGTTGGCTCTAATATGTTCTCCGTAATAGGATCTAGCTTGTTTTATTTGATAAGTACCACAAGCAATTAATATAAGTTCACTCATAGTTAATTGTGGAAAGTCATTTAAATTATTAGAGCCAACGGTTATATTTACAAATTGAGACCTCCTGCGATTTAAATTAAATTGAATTACATAATCAGCTAAATTATTTTCAGTGTACATTTTTTCATTTATAATGGCCAATATCTGATCAGCATCTTCTCTGTTCATTATTCTGGGATGAAATCTATTTATTAAAGCAGCAGCTACTGCAAAATCTATCATAACGTGAGCAGATGCGCGATTAAAAAAATCTTGGCGAAACAGTTTAAATGCTTGTTTAAATACTCCGTTCACAACTTCAACTACCCAGCGACATACGGTCACCTTTCTCGAATGATTAGCTTGTAATGTCGACAGCTGTGTTTCACCCTCTTCTAAAGATGCTGGCACCTGAGTGGAGTAACCACACTCTGTTAAAAAAGGGATTGCATCTCTAAAACCCCTATCCAATATAAATACATCCCCAGGTTGAAAAAATGATCTCATGGGCGAATTTTCCACAAACTCATTCTTTAGTATTTCGGCATCTGATGTAGTCGCTGGGTAGGGTCCTAATACATCTACTATGTATCCATCAGAACATACTATGAGAAATGGTTTTACTAAGTTTCTGAACTTGTGAAGGGAGTATGTTTGTTTTTGGTACCAATAGTTTGAACTTTTCTGGATGTATACATATGTTCCATCCATAATTACAATGGGCTTAGTCTGGTTGGTACTTCCAAATAGTCCATTAGGAATGACTAAGTTTCTCTGAGCAATATTTTCCCTAGTAATGTGCTGTAAACCTAAGTTTTGAGGAACAAACTCTTCGTTTAATATTTCTCTTGCAGTATTCATTAATCTTTCAAGTGTGCTCCGTGGGACTCTGAATAAGGTAGATAATCTTTGATCGGAATCTCCTGTTCTCAGTTTCGTTAAATACGCCGCAAGTCCAGTAGCTCCTCTGTGGCTATTATTGAGTCGTGGAACTTCTAGCAATATCTGCCTAAATTGATGCTTAGACATTCCAAGCCAGTAGTAGACTAAGTGGTCATCACTATCATCTATGTTTTCAAAGTCAATATTGTTGGAAATCCGACTTTTTAACAGAGATGCAAAATCTTCAATGAACTCCGCAGTGAACGTGTGGTTTCCATTTTCCACATTAATTAAATTAGTCCATGTATTGCTTCTCAGGTGAAAGTTACATATACGGCAGTTAGGTGGAACATAAAATGAGTAGTCGCAAAATAATCTTACACGTATAGCTGTAGGAATATGTATACGTTCACTTTCATTGCACCCAGAAAAAATGCAATGACTTTCTGTATTCGAAGCTCTCTTATAATTGGGAAGGTATATATGCCCTGCATCACTGACACTAGCCGAAGAAGTTGGTGCAGTTTCTTGAACAAAATGTATGGATGCTCTGTCTGCTCTCTGCCAGCAAGGATGGCAAATATGACTTGAGGGTGTTACCTGAAAAATATACTTTATTAGTGACTTTTATTTTGTAAAAAATACTTTATAGGTAAGGTCATGTTGTCAAAGCTCAAGAGCCTAATGTTCTACATCGGTAGTGCCCAACCGGTAGCTCACGGCCTGTTTTCTAAGTGCTCACAAACCAAATCGCATAAGGAATACATATTTTTATTTACATATTTACTAAATGTGAACGGCCAAATCTCGCATTAACTTTTTTCTGTTGCGGTCTATTCATTTTGAAGTGTAGTAGTGTGTCATATTATTATAATAAATGGTGTGTTTAAATAATGTACTTTCCTTTACATCTCTAAAGGTTTTTAACTAACTCGGCGGTGCTCGCGTAAGGCGTCAGGATTATGAAAATAGCTCTTGGAGCAATACCAATTGGGCAGCACTGTTCTACATGTTCATAATTGAAAACAGCATATTAATAGCACCTCACATTTAGTAAATATAATATGGATAGATTATCATTAGCTTACCACTCGGGGTTGAATCCATTCCGCAATCACATTTCTTATAAGGTTCTCTCTGTCAGTATTAGTTTGCAATAAGTGGCTTCTTAAGCGCCTTAAAGAGCAACCACAATTAATGCAAACATTTAGGTGGCCGACTGTTCTTTCCGGTTCTTCTTGAGGTGCAACAAGGTTCGCACTAGCATTCACCCAACACCGGTGGCAAACAAGATTCTCTCTTAATACCTAAAACAAATAAAAGTGCAATCTGTGAGTAAATATAAAATAAAATGGATGTAAACTAATAATACATATAGCACACTCATTCTTCTCGCAGATCTCGTAAAAGGCTACAAGAAGACAAATATAATCTTAAAAACACCTACGAATTCACCATGAAGACTTGATCGTTTGGCATACCTCCTGCCTATCCTTTTGGGTACAAGGCATAGCTAATATAGCTATATGTATTTTGTATGTATCGGTGTATGTTTGTATGTAGAAAACAAATATTTTGTTTATTTATTTACCTGTTGTGGTTCAACCCATCGTTGTATTACAGCGAGGATGTCTTCGGACTCCAAACTGTGTCTTTGAATTCTCGACACGTCAATACCACAATTGACACAACGTCGATCAGTCATTATAATATTGTATTGTTGCAAGTCAAACGCAAAAAAAGCTGCGCCTGCGCTGCGATCCTTAATTCGAGCCGAAGTAGTCGTAAATCGTGAGCACGGAGTCCGTAATATAAAGCCAAAGTCGTCGTTGAACGTGAGCACTGAGTCCGTAACACAAAGCCAAGTCGTAAATAAAGATACCGGAGAATAATTAGAGCGCATCCACATTTAACGTAAACGAAAAAGCGAATGACATTTAAGATTAGTGTTGCTATTTGTATAACTCAAAAAAACTACTTAAATCGATTTAGAATTCTTATTGTAAAAAAAAATGATGCTGTGTAAAGCGACTTTGTTTTATTTTTTTAAATTATGTGTGATTATAAATAATCCTTATTTTAAAATAATAACTTCAATAAAAATCTATTTCTTTTAATTCATAAAATGAGTTTTTCTTTAATTTCTTATGAATCGATAATCATCGATAACTACTAAAACTATGAATTAATGGAATACCTGGCAACTCGTTTACGTAAATACGTATATATTCTGTTGTCTAGAACAATAAAAATACTTTTAATATTGAAAATGAACTTCGAGCTTCTGGCGGACTTTTCAATAAACCTAAAATTCATAGCTTATATTATCAAATTTAATATACAAACGCATTAAGTTTTTTAGAGCTGTTCATGAAAGGCCTGGAATGGGCTTTCTCCTTTAGGAGTCCTAAGTCTTTATTGCTGTTAGGTAGGTCCCTCAGTGTGAAACCTATCATGCTTAGTTAGTTATTTATTAATTAATTTGATTGTGAAAAAAAAATATTGTAGTTTAAATAGTGAAGTGACTGAAAGTAGTTTAACGCTTCTCAGGATATATTAACGTCCCCTCGACGAAAACTCAATTTCGACAATGAAGAAGAAGCGACCATAGCACTCCGCACTCGATCGAAGCTCAGCTTATCCGAGACTCCCATAGAGCATATAGAGAGTTCGTTCGTTCCGCCCGACGATTTGCCTATGCCGCCGGTCGTCGACCATCTGTGGAACGAGTTTTTGAACGAGTGTCTCAACCCTGCTTCGGTGTCGAAGAATGAAGATGATGATGAGACCGACCCGGAGTATAATGTAGCTGCTGACCAGGATGCGCGTAAGTCATCATCATCATCATCATCATCATCATCATCATCAGCTCATTTTATGTCCCCACTGTTGGGGCACGAGCCTTCCCTATGGATGGATAGGGAGAACGGGCCATAAACCACCACGCGGGCCCAGTGCGGATTGGCGGTTGTTAACGACTGCTAATGCAGCCGGGACCAACGGCTTTACGTGCCTTCCGAAGCACGGAAGAGCTCGAGATGATAAATTTTTGGTCACCCATCCGATGACCGGCCTTTGCGAAAGTTGCTTAACCTCAGCACTCGCAGACCGGGCGCGTTAACTACTGCGCCATCGAGCTCCCTAAGTAAGTAAGTGTCACTAGTTTATTAAGCGCAGGCCAAGTGTCACGCGCAGGACGAAGGAAGATTATAAGTTTGTTTCGTTTCGATTATGTTGCTACCACGTGTTTTGGTACTCATCATAGTTTTGCTCTGTAGTTCGCGGTGTGAAACCAAGTATTGGAAAAGTAGAGAAAAGTATCCTACTATAGTACTTCTATAAATCTAATGGGCCTTTTCTATACTAATCTATACATATAATAAAGCTAAAGAGGGTCGAAAGTCTGTACATGAAAGATATTCGAAAAAAAGTTGGCTGTGTATACTTAGAATCGATAATAGAACACGTTCCAACAGTTTTTAGATTTTTTTTGACCGCGCATCACGTGAAAATGGCTGAACTGATTTGAATGAAACTTTGCACATAGACAGACCATGACCCGGACTAGGATATAGGACACTTTTTATCCCAGTAACAGGGGGTCGACCGCCTAACGCTCTCGCTTTCGATCGCATTGAAGGCGAGGCGAGGAGGAGGCGTCATCTTGTCATTTCGAAAGCAATATGAAAGCAATATCAAAAGCTATAGGCTATAGCTTTCGATATTATTCGATATTATAATAGAAAGCGAGGCGAGGGCCTCGCTTTCAAGGCGATCGAAAGCGAGAGTGTTAGGCGGTTGGGGGGCAGGTTCCTGTGGGAAAGTGTAGTCTTTGCGAACGAAGTTGCAGGCGACAACTAGTATACTAATAATATTATATAGAAGAAAGCTTTGTATTTTTGTATGTATGTTTGCAACGAATAAACTCAAAAACGACTGGACCGATTTAAAAAATTCTTTCACCATTAGAATGCCACATTAGCGCTGAGTAACGTAGGTTATATTTGAAAAAAAAGCGGCACGAAGTCCGCCGGGTCAGTTAGTATACTATAGAGAGTATAGAAGGATACTTTCCGTAATAAAATATAATAGAGTGAACATGTTGTAATGTAAATATTACACACTCAAAATAAACGCCTCGGTGGCAGAGTAGCAAAGCGCTCGGTCCGATACCCGAAAGTCTCGGGTTCAATTCCCAGGTAAGGTAGTGTTTTGGATTTTTCGATTCATGGCTCGGGTTTGAGATAACCAAGCCGCATTTGGTAAGCGTGGTGCTTAAACCATTATCCATTAATTGTAATGATAACTTGATTTCAAAGATTCGGAGGCCTTTGCCCAGCAGTGGGACAGTTATAGGCTATTTACTTTACTCAAAATATAAAATGAAACAGTTGAAAAAAAAGGAAATATATTGTATCAGACGACGAAGACGAAGAGGCGCTCGAGAACAGCATCATCAAGATATCGAAGAAGGAGCTGAACGACATAGTGACGGAAATTTTCAACATCATGCCGGAGGATACGGTGGAGAACGAGCTCGCCGTCATGGCCGACAGCGTGCTCACGGACGACAGCCGGAACGAGGTAACTTCAGCATTTGTTTCATTCCCTACGTCTAATTATTAGGGTGTCCTAAGATTTTTCGGTAAACATGTCACGTGATCGAAAACGCTTGCTATTGGTTGAATCGCCCGGAACGTCACAGATAAGTAAACAGGTTGACACTACAAGCGTTTTTGAATATTTGGTAATTTCTTTTCTCCACATCTAGATCAGTGTTGTTGTTATTAACCCCAAAACTTTAATTTAAAAAACATTATGGAAACCAACTTTGTGAAAATAGATAGTGAATCATGGTTGACTTTTTTCAAAAATAACCCTGATTTAGTAAGTACAATTTAGTAGGTACTTTTCAGTAAGCAATTAGTTCATGTTAAATTTATATTCAAAATTAACCTATCCCAACTATAGCTAGACAGCTTAACTCAGTCCTACCGCTTAACTAAATATCCGTTTGCCGCGTCGCAAGACGTCAGTAGTCGTGGTCGAGCTGTAAGGTGGTACACACGTGATCATTTTTACAAGATTCATCTGAAGATAAGCAATTATAAATAATACCTACCATTCAAGTCAATTGTTTTGAGAAAAGTAAAAAAAAAACTTTTTTTTACTTCACAGCCGTTATTCATTATTGAAGCTTTACAATGGTAATGAACTTGTGTACTATTTATTAAGCAAACTTTATCAAAATAATAAATCAATCACTTGTATCCATATCAATATCAGTGGAACTTGATTCTTCACTTTCAAAGCAGCCATCATCAGAATCATCTGAATCGTCCTGCACGTTAATAATAAAATCAACAACATTATGTATAACGCTGTCATGTTTGCAGTATTCGTCCTCGACTTTAAATATGATTACTACAATGCTCCCACTTTTCTACGGAATATCCAGCAAATAATTCCTCCAACATATTTTTTTTTGGTCCAGATTAGAGTCGATACTTTTTTGTGCTGTCCTTTAATATCACCCCAGACCAACTCATTTGGGTTCAGGTCTGGGTGGTACAGAAGCAAAAGCAACACTTCATGTCCGTTTCTTTTTTAAAACTCGTCAATTTTGTAAATATCTTCTGTGAAATGGGTTTTCATTAATTTGAACAAGTCACCCTTTCTAAGTTTTTTATCCAAAGGCACTTCATGCTGTCGTAGTCAAATTTGCATAGCTGGCTTGGTAGAAGCCATAGTCGGCTTTTTCTCTTCTCGAACCGAATGATAAGCTGCGTTATGAATTACTATGACCGAATTTGGTGGTATATTAGGCATGAGTTTTACATTTATCCATTAACTGAAATTCATGAAATTCATAAAATTGTGATAATCACCTGTTTTACATTTAGATTTAAATATCACAAGTGCTCCGTCTACAAATTCAGTTTGGCCTCCACAATGTACGATGATCAAAGGGTCTCCTTTACCGATATGAGAAAGTACGCCGTGTTCATCCTTTGATTGCCAACATTTTGAAACGTTATGACACGCATTAACATAAGTTTCGTCAAGATATAAAATATGTCTTCCTTCTCTACGATATTTTTAATAGTATTTAGGTATTTCCACCTCCACGATGTTATATTTGGCTGTTCGATAAGGAGTTTCCTTTTAGATCCGCATTTCTTAAATTTAAAACCCAGATCATGTAATAATAGTTTTCTTCAGATGAATCTTGTTAAAATTATCACGTGTGTACCACCATACCGCCCCCCGCCCCGCGTACCTACCGCAGGCGAGGACTCAGTTACGCGGTACCACCACTGAGTCATAAATCGTTTTGCCTCAATTTTTAAACATGTGTAACCTTTTATAATGTATTTTTGTTAAAAGACAAATAAACTATTTTATTATATTCTTTATTTATTTTTTCTCATATAAATTTACATTTTTATATTTTCTAAAAACAAAATAAGTAAAACTTTTAAAAATATTAAAAAATAGGGCGCCGGCATCGGGACCAGGGTCCAAGCTACCGGTGGTTAAGGCTCCAGGGACAGGAACCTCCTCACAATGCGTGCCGTATCGAGGAGAACTGCCTTCTGAATCAGGCCCTTGATCCAGCCGCCTATCTTTTTTCTTAGCCTTAGGTTTGTTATAATATTAATATAAAAGTAAAATACAAAAGCACATACAAAACATAAAAATATTATAAAAACCTAGCCTAGAGTGCCACCGGCGAAGGGGCAGGGGCAGGGCTCAAGCTGCCGGTGGTTAGGGCTGCAGAGACAGGAACCTTCGGACTATCCGCGCCGTGTCCAAGAGTACCGTCTTCTGTATCCAACCATTGAGTGAGAGTCTCTTAATTATTATTATTATAATGATGATGGTGAGCCTTTATCTCAGATGATAAGGTTGACGATGAAAACGCACTTCACATCGGAGTCCTCAATGATTAAAGAATTGGGTGCCTAGTGCGAGATTCAATCTCCATTCGATCACGTTAACGAAAACGAGAATTTGTATGGCAACATTTTAGTTCTTCTCGTATGTCGCCAGGAGGCGCTGCTTCAATGCCATACTGATTTTCGTTTTCGTAAACGTAATCCAATAAATACGGATAGTAAACAAAACCCACACTAGGGCACCCTGGTTATCTTATCTCTAACTGGCGGAACACAGCAATTCCACTTACATTGATGTTAAAGCGTCACATTTAGACAAGATTGTGGTAGCTAGCCAAGCATGAAAGTGCATCTTAATGTCTCGTAATAAGGTTTATTATTGTCAAATGATCAAAGTTTGAACGCTCAGATCACTTTGACGTTGTCTGTTGCATAACTACTTCCAACAGTCAAGTAAACGCTGGGAGGGCAAAGAGGAGCCCCTTTCCGACGACGACCGTCCGCTCACCATATGTGAGAAGCTGACGTACGAGCGACGAGACTCCGTCAAGATCTCCATAGGCAAGACTGAGCCTATGGAACACGACGACCTTGGAAATCAAGCAGATGAAAGCGCGGAGAAAAGAAAAGAGACGGAGATAGAGAGCCAGCAGGACGTGGTTAAGTAAGTGAGCCTTTACACAATATTAAAAATTATTTTTAAATAACTTAAAAATAAGGAGGTACTTTTGAATCGTTCGAACATTATTTTTTTTACCTAAAAGCCATGAAGGCGAAGGGTAAGGCACACTAGCGCCACCAATTGATAATTTGACAATTACTAACGGACCGGATCTTTTTTTAAACATTGCGTACCGTCCGATAACAGGCAAGCATCCATAATATTTATTTAATAATTGTACACTACTTTTTGTTGCGTGGTTTATTCCCAAAACGGGCTCCCGCATTTATTCACAAACAATGGCCACTTTTGACGTAAGCGAATGAATACAAAAACAAACCTAAAAGTAGTGCACAATTATTAAATAATAGATGTTTGCCCTAGTGTCGGAAGGTCCGCAATATTTGAAAAAAAAATCCAGTTTAGCAGTTATCAAATTAAATCCATTAGCGGCGCTAGTGTGCCTTACCCTTCGCCTTAAGGACGTCTATCTTTTAGCTGTGGAGGAGAATAGGCTCAAAAAACTGTACTGCTTATACAGATGTAACGACATTTAGGGCGCCTTCAAATTAGAGGCGTGAGAAAGCGCTGCAGTGGCGCCACGGTGGTGCGCCAGCCGCGCCACTACTAGTTTTCATACAAGCGCAGTAGCAGCGTGGCGCTGACACATGCATATAATTTTTGTGAAGAGAAGTGACACGCTTTTAATTAATATTGTATTTCAATATGAATGCTGATCAACTGGACATTGAAGTGTTTATTGAGGAAGTTCAAAATCACCCTGCAATATGGGATAGTAGTTCTGAAAGTTATTCTAATCGCATTCATAAGAAAAAGGCATGGAAATTTTTGTGCAACTTTATTGAAAATTTCAAAACTATTTAGTTTCGAAATTAAAAAGAAAAATTAACAGTAGATTTCTAATGTTAATTTTTCTTTTTTCTTTGTAACAAAATTAACAAGAGTAATGTTTCTTCGTCGGAATCCATCTCGTAACTGACAAACATCACTAGAATTGACCCAAGCATTACTGACGCGCGCCTGCTGCAACACAGTCGCGCCACTGCAGCGCTTCCTCACGCCTCTAATTTGAAGGCGCCCTTAGAGTAAAATTAAGTATGTCGCGGTACCAGGTTTTATAGGTATTTTACATCTACCGGATTTAATTATAGTTTATTATTGTAGGTCCCGGTGCAACGTAGTGCTATCTTTGCAAGAAAAAGTGATGGGTGCGCAACCGCCGCCTCAGGCAGATCAGGTCCCGCCGCCGCCGCTGCAGACGCAGCCCGCGGTGCCGGGGCCGCAGCCGCAGGTCATCAGCGACGCGGTGGTGAGTACCGCGCCCGCGGACTGGACCGGGATGATTCACTAAACATGACATGATACACTAAACATGCATATTCCCATAAGACCAAGACACCGTTACACGTAGAACTAGAGTACGAAGACCGGTTTCACACGCGCTCTATACCAGGTACAGTATCTTAGTTATCTATATATCTTATAATATATCTTATATTTGTATCTTAATACATACATTTTTATTGATCAGAGTATACTATGTCCAAAAAGATCTTTACAATGTGGAGTAAAGCTTAGTTAAGTTGTCTCACACTTATGTGAGACAACTTAACAAAGCTCTGATTTTACTACCTGGTTTAGTTGTATGTCGCTTAACATTTCATTGTCCCGTTGTACAGACTAGACGCCTGCACTGCACATCAACTTACCCAAAACTGTCAAAGTTCAATATATGTTCAACCATATGCCATATACATAAAATTCAAAGTCTATTGAGGAAATTTGGCAGTTAGTGGTAGTTTAGTCTGATGTGCACCCAACACATTATTGTGTCAGTTACAGATTATAATATAACTTAAACCTGTATAAGTGAGTAATAATCATCTCATTTCTAACAAAAACTAATCACCATCTAATATCTAATCTAATAAAGGAGATATAAGATAAATTTAGTGTTAGATAACTCCAATAGTGGTTCTAGTACTTAAATGAACGGTGTTAGATAACTTTAAGAGTTAGAATAGTGTTGACTACAGCAAGACAAGTGTAGTTAAGATGTTATAACTTTCAGCTGTTGGTAGCACCTAAATCTATGCAAAAGTGTTTGCTGACTCTCGTTAACACTTATTGTTGTTTATTTGTTTCCGTGAAGTGTCTTAAATTTTCTTATGTGACTTATTGGCTATAAGGTGCAGACATAGGTTGTAAAACAAAGTTTGTCAAGAGTGTAGTACCACAAGATACTAAAAGTGTTGATCAACTCATTTGAGTAGGTTTAAGCAGTAATGTTACTTTTGCAATTTTTTATTATGTAAGGCAGATACGCTATAAAGTCATTATGAGCTGTTGTATCTCAAAAAGTGTAGTAAATGACTTGAGTGAAAAGATAAGCTTTAAATTATAAGTTCGCCATTATTTTGTTAACTAACCTGTAAATTGACTGGTTTTTATCATTCCATTGATTATCACTTAATTTAACATGCCATTGGCCAAGAAGAAAAAATAAAATAAAAAAATTTGTTAAGTTTATTTCTAAGTTTTATCCGAAATCTTTAGTATATCTATCTTTAGTAAATTAAGATGGAAAACATGGTATACACTTACCGTAAAATCACAACCGCACATTGTTTTCACTTTACTAACACTTTATTATTTATTATCATTCCTTGTGTCAATTATGGTTCTCGATCGCCATTCGCTAATCGTTATGTATTTGGAAACTAGTTGTAAGCTACAAACTATACAATTGAATAACAATGTATTCAGGAAGCAGTAACATACTCACTTGAGACTATTTTAGATAACTTATACATGTTGAAGTGTCAAATAACTATTTTAAATAGGTCCAATAAAGTTTTAAGTGATAAATTATTCTTAATCAACGTTTTCCTATAACGCATAGTGCTATCTAACTCATCTAACATCAACACCGGTAAAAGTAGTAGCTGAGAATGTACTAGCACTCTTGTGCAGGTACTTTAACACCTTTATAATACTACTCTATAGGCTTTCTATAACTTTTACCTGTAAAATCGTGGGCCTCTTTCGTGGGTTTATGTGAGTTAGAGGACTCTATAACTCAGCTGTACAGGTTATCTTAAGAATTTTATTCTTGAATGGAACCACTATAATTATTCTGATATACAGGTGGGTTACTCTTGAAACACAATTGCAATAATCAATTTCCAATCCCAAATCTAAAAAATCATCAAATGGCACTCTTAAAAACGATAATAGCGCTACATTGGAATTAAATTGCGTAGAAATTGAGTGAACAAATTATTATCGAGATGGGGCGTTCTGAAATTGGAAACTTATCCCAATATCGATACATATTAATCGCATTGGAATTGTATTGAGATTGAGTTTGCGTCAAGAGTAGCCTATCAGGTTTTTCTAACGCCAGTGTGCTAGTTGGGTAGTCGTGTGTACTTTTAATTAACCGTTGCATGTATTCTGTGTTGCAGATACTGCCGGAACAAGTGTTGATCTTACAGCAACAGTTGAGACAGCACATACAACTAGCGACATCTAACTTCTTACAGCTGTACATCAACCCTCTTCATTGGACATTGGCACCCACTTACAAGGACTACTTGGTAAGTTTTTAATAGATAAGCCGTCACTCTAGTGGTAAATTCCACCGGTCTTCTCAGGGGTTTGATTCCCAGCGGGGGCACATGGTTGTGTACTCGGTTTGGCTGGTGTTATGGCTTGTTTTAAGTCCGCCTGGCTAGCTATTACCATCTTATTTAAATATGTCGCAACATCGAAGTTTGTAGCATTGTTGTGTTCCGGCAGCTGGAGATAAGTAGCCAGTCCTCAGTAGTTGAGGATTTTGGTTGTGGCGCTACCACTTTCGGCCTTATCATCACTTCTATCATCAGGTTAGATAAAGGCCAAGTGCTTACTCGTAAGGCATACACACACACAATATAGTTGCATAAAAACATTTTAAACCAAAATCTGTGACTTAAAACTCGTTTTAAGTCCTCGCGCGCCATATGTACGCACGGTCGTACGTAAGATGGCCCGCTAATTATACCTACGAGCGCGGGATTTGATAAAACGGTTCAAAATAACGACCACGTCATAGTGTAGTAGTTAGTAATTATTACACTACGACGTGGGTCATGACTATAATTATTTTAAACAAATTTAGAACGAGTTTTAAGTCACAGATTTTGGTTTAAAACGGTTTTTTTGCAACTATACACACCATAAGCGGGTCAGAAACAGCGAAGATGAACGCGGGCCGACTAATGTGTGAGTGTACGGGAGTTTTTAACAGAATAATCTTACGGGTAATTTATGTTTTGTTTATTGGGATTTATGGGCTCGATGGCGCAGTGGTCAAAGCGCCCGGTCTGCGATTGCTCAAGTTAAGCAGCTTTTGCAAAAGCCTGTCATCGGAGGGGCGACCGAAAGTTTATCATCACGAGCTCCTCTGTGCTTTAAAAGGCACATAAAGCCGTTAGTCTCGGCTGCAATAGCAGTCGTTAACAACCACCAATTCGCACTAGGCCCAAGACGTGGTTTATAGGCCGTACTCCCTTTGCATCCATAGGGAAGGCTCGTGCCCCAGCAGTGGGGACATTAAATGAGCCGGTGATGAGGCAGTCAGCTTGCCTGTTAATCTGAAAACTATGGCCACCTCCGATTTAAAACATAAAGTGATTGGTTGTCAGGAGTCGTTAATGAAGATGGCGGAGAAAAACCCGTCGTCTATAGTGGACGTCTGCAACTTGCGGCCCGCAGTGGATCTCATCCACAGCTGGGAGAAAACCGTCTCCCAAGACACGCCCGAGAACACGGCTATGGTCGAGTGAGTATATATACGCAGAATGCGTAATTTTTTTAACAGACTGCTGCTGTCTTAAGACCACTTTTCTTAGACCCAGAGGTTTCGGGCTTGATTCCCAGCGGGGTTTGGTTATTGTTTGTGTACTCAGTTTGGTTGGTGACGGTCACTATGACATACACACAAACTTTCGCATTTATAATATTAGTGTGATTGCTATTATAATTAGATAGTAAATCAATAAGGATTGCATCGGAATTTAGCGATTTGTTGCAAAGGCGGCTATCCAATTAAAGGTCCTTTTCAACATGGCCGCCCTGCTACCATCGACACAACGCTCCGCTAGAGGGTTGGTGTTGCCACTCTATTCCGATAGGTTAGACATACAGCCTTAGAGCGAAAGACAATGTGCGTTGCTAGTTGCTATTTCAATCAGATAGTAGCGCGCTCGCGTTGCACCGTCATGTATCTTTCTATCTAACTTAAGTAAGTAAACAAAAAATGAGATCGTTTCAGAGTCTTGAAATTAAAAACCAAACTTAATTTCTGAGTCATATACGCCCGCTTTATAATTTTCTGCATTATTTCAACTAGCAGATACCAAATAAAACTATAATGCGTAATTGTTAAACTGGTTTCTTAAAACTAATTTTCTTTTTCAGGTTTATTCAGAGGGAAGCAGAAAGATGGTAAGTAATTAAAATATTTTTAATAATAGATTTGTTATAAAGGATTATAGATTTACAAATGCATGATAAAACGATGGTTTTATAGTGGTTAAGAAAGCGCATAATATTTTTCATCACTTGACTTTTATTTATCAACTACTAACTGCCCCCCAACCGCCTAACTCTCTCGCTTTCGATCGCTTTGAAGGTGAGGCCCTCGCCTCGCTTTCTAATATAATATCGAAATACAATACCGAATAATATCGAAAGCTATAGCCTATAGCCAGACCCCCTGGGAGTCGACCGCCTAACTCTTTCGCTTTCGATCGCTTTGAAGGCGAGGCGAGGAGGAGGCGTCATCTTGTCATTTCAAAAGCAATATCGAAAGCTACAGGTTATAGCTTTCGATATTATTCGATATTATATTTCGATATTGTATTAGGAAGCGAGGCGAGGGCCTCGCCTTCAAAGCGATCGAAAGCGAGAGAGTTAGGCAGTTGGAGGTTTATTAACGTAATTAAAATGTTTGTATTACACAATAAGCAATGGTCAATATCTTATGATGTTTGTATTAATAAGCTACGTTATATAATTTTGCGTTATGATCTAGATCTCATGTATTTTTTAGTTAATTTAATCGTTCAATATATACATAACTAAAACAATAATTTGTATAGCAAAATTTGAACTCCAAAAGAAACATATGTAAGTCAAAACATGTGAGGGTAGAACAATGATAATGTATTAAAAAATAGTTAGGTTTTTGTTTGTGAAAATAAATCTATGTAAATATAGTTTTGCATATTATCAACATGTCCTTTTCACTTGGTTTTATGGCTATGTTTTTGGATTAAGTTTATTAAGCATTTACACTTACTAAACATCCTGTATATTATAATTGCATGCTACTCGGCAGTACTCATGTTTATTGTAATTATAACCGCCTATGTGGTCTAGTGGTTAAGACCACCGGTTTGGACCCAGAGTTCCCGAGTACGACTCCCAGCGGAGGGTACACGTTTGTGTACTCGGTTTGGTTGGTGGTAAGGCTTGTATTTCCGCCTGGCTGGCTACCACCATCTTATCTAAATATGTCGCTATAACATCAATGTTTGTAGCATTGTTGTGTTCCAGCTGTTACAAATAAGACAGCCAGCCAATGTTGAGGATTCCGGGTGAAGTGCGCTTCCTCATCCGGCCTTATCATCACTAACCATCAGGGGGCCGACCGCCTAACTCTATCGCTTTGAAAGCGAGGCGAGGAGGAGGCGTCATCTTCTCATTTCGAAAGTTATATGAAAGCAATATCGGAAGCTATAGGCTATAGCTTTCGATATTATTCGATATTATATTAGAAGAGGACGCGAGGGCCTCGCCTTCAAAGCAATCGAAAGCGAGAGAGTTAGGCGGTTGGGGGGCTGATGAGATGAAGTGCATACCCGTAAGACGTATAAAATAATAAAAATATGTCCTATCTGCTAATAAATGAATAAACAGAAAAGAACCCTTAACCAGGCGTCGTCGATCAGCCAACAACTGCCTGTACGTGGGTGAGTTCCACGCGACGTTCCTGCAGGTGGTGGCGGGCAGCGCTGTGTTCCTGTACCCGTACCTGCTGCCCGCCATGCCGTACCGCGCCGACGCCAACCGCCGCTACAGCTACCTGCGCTCCGAGGACGAGTGAGCATCACCTCATCCATTCAAAGTCTTTATATAGAACAGTGCATGGATGGCCGCAAGAAGTTTTGTGTATTGATCTTCACCACATTCATTCAAAGACTTTATATAGCATTCAATAAAGAACAGTGCATGGATAGTAGAATACAATAGGCGTGACGAAAGATTTTGAAATCCACTTCCGTGTAGGCACACATTTACTAATTACGAAAAAACCTTTATTTCGGTAATAAACTTAAGTTTAACGAAGTTTAAAGCGATTTTTCTAATATTTTTTCAATAGTGCGCGAAAACAACTCGCAGGTGTCATGGCGTCGGCTCTTATGTAACATGTCATTGCAATGCCATTGTGTTTATGCGTAGCGAAGAAAGAAAACCAAACATTAAATGAATTCGTGTGATAAAAATGAATTCCAAAGTTCATCACAATAATCACCATCGCTAGCTAACGTGCAGACGGCGCGCTGACTGTTGGGAGATAAAGCAATCACATCAATGTAAAGTAGCTTTTACTTTTATGTTTGTTAGCAAAGTCAGGGAAGACACTGTGGCCTGTAACACAGTTTTACTTTCACAGGCTGCAGGGAATTCACTATTACTGTGTACATTGTTGTTGTGATGAATAATGATATTATTACTATTACTATTACTATTACAGCGTTCATCATCAGCTCTTTGTATGTCCTCACATAGCTGGGGCATGATCCTTCCCTATATGGTGCATCTGGTGCAGATATTGTAGTTTATTCCCCTAACATTAAGATCTGGAATAAGCGATTGAGAAAGTATAAAGCGGCGTTGTCATCCCCAGAGCGTCAGTTCTCACGCTTCTATACGTATCTCGCAGACTGATCGCACTCGGTCTGGATCAGTTCTGTCATGAACAGACTGACAGATGTTGTTGACCCCATCAGCTCTCTCTCTCTCTCTCTTTTTTGTCTCTCTTCTATCCGATGTTAACAGTCGCATCACTTCGCAGGCTGATAGCCCTCGGCCTGGACCAGTTCTGGCAGTACGTGGAGGATAACCCTCAACTGTACCATCCGCCCACGCGCCCGCACCCGCGCCACCGCTGGGGCATCACCGCCACCACCGCGCTGGTAGCGCGCCACATGATGCCGTGGCTCTCGCCCAAGAACCTCATGCAACACGTGCAGACGGCGCGCCGGCTGGGGGACAAGGACAACCCCATCAATGTGAGTAGTACAATCGCCGCCACATGATGCCGTGGCTCTCGACCAAGAACCTCATGCAACACGTGCAGACGGCGCGCCGGCTGGGGGACTAGGACAACCCCATCAATGTGAGTAGTACAATCGCCGCCACATGACACGTTCAGAAAAGTGATGCTAAGCTTGGATAAAATTAGTCAATGGATACCGATTTGGCCTAAAGTGCAAAAAAGAGGCTACTTCTTCTGAAAAAAAAACGTGACACTTTACATCATTTGATACCGATGTAATACTTACGGCATCAGTTACAAATTCATTTGTAGTGACAGTTAAAGCCAGTCTGCCAATTCCTATTTGGCCGAAAGTACTTGGCAGACGGTCTCAAAGATGACGATTCGGGTCCCTATTTTACGTCATCTGATACAAAGGTGAACATAGTGGCAGATGTTAGGTATCAACCCTACGTTTAAGTATAAATTAGTCTGTCAAAGTTATTATGGCCGAAACACCCCCATTATGTCAACCATATTTTGTGACGATACTAAGAAGAAAGTTTTTCGATTATTTTAGGTTTGATTTAATTTTAGACATTACTTACTTCCTCCATTGGCGCAGGGACCCAAAGTAGTCTTGGCCTCCGAAACGAGAACTCGCCACTTTCCCCTGTCCATTGCAGTCTCTTGCCAGTTGACGGCTCCGAGGTCGCGCAGGTCAGCTTCCACCCACCCTATCGCTCCAGCGGTACCTGGGGCGACCAATTGGTCGCCGTCCGATCGGTCGACCCAAGTATGCTCTCTTGACGCTTCGATCTTCCCCCATTCGCAGCATATGACCGAGCCAGCGGAGTCTGTGTGATTTGTATTCTCCTATTATGTTAAGCTCAGCCACGAGGTCTTCAATTTCTGCGTTTTTTCGGACTCTCCAGCTACCATCTTCCCTCCTTATTGGACCCAGGATTTTCCGAAGAACTTTCCTCTCTGCCACTAGAAGCTGATTCTCCTCTTTAAGGGTTAGCGTCCAGGCTTCAGAACCTGAATTTTAGACATTAGAATAGAATAATGTTATGTATTTATTTATGTTGTATTACGTTATTATGTTACTCGTTAACATGGTTAACACTGGCCAACAGTACTTTTTTATTAGTTCTATTTATTTCTTTCTTAAATCCTCTCATAAGAGTAGGTCGCAATGCACAAGTCGAATAAAATAATATGAAAACCTCACATGATTCCCGAAATTTTATATATGAGGCGTTATCTAATTCCCATTAGTTTATTCCAATATTTGCAGAAGACTGAAGTGGATTGAAATGGATCACGTTTATTAGAAATCAAAAACAAAAATCCGCCTGCGTAAAAAATAACAATTAACTAAATAGAAAATCAACTGAAAAAGCCGGAACAAGATAAAAATTCAATTTATGCAACATCATACATAACACACAGTCGCACTGTGTTTTTTGGGACTCAAAATCAGACATACCTCTCATATTTTAAATACGAAAAAAAAAAAAAAAAAAAAAAAAAAGACGATTTGTTTCAGTTGAGATCTGTTCTGTTTAATATAAAATTTTATTTTCAGTTTCGTTAAAAAAAATTTTTGACAACAACACCATTAAAACACCATTTCAGAATAGCTAATAGTTTTGAAAATCAGTTTTAAACATTTTTTTATTTTGTTGGTAGAAATTCTTTGCCAACCGCGAAGTGGTCCCGGTGAAGCATCGCCTGCTGCCTTACAACCCCAAGCTGACTCTGTACGAGCAGCCCGAGCACGAGATGCCGCGCCTTTGGCTTCGATACCTCGCCAAGTCCAGCAAGCGGTTTCGGGTGAGACTTACTTAATTTTTTTATAAGTAGGGTAAGGGTACCAGGGTTTCACACTTTCAAATCCTGCTCGTGGAATTTTTTCAACATTTTTGTTTTTGTAATTTGTTCACAACAAAATTTGCGTTAAAAAATATTTGAACATTTATAAATAGTTTACTTACTTCTTAACTGATCTTTAATATTTGTAAAAATATTATAATCGGATGTTAGTGACGGTAGTTGTTGACATTGAATGGGCGCCTTTGGCTTTCAAAGTAAAAAGTGTTAAATAATTTCGGCGGGCTGGTTAGAACCACGATAGCTCAATTGGAAGACCACCTGACCCGGAATGTCAGAAGGGTGCAGGTTCAAATCCTGCTCGTGGAAATTTTTTCAACGTTTGTATTTTTGAAATAAATTAATTAGAAAACAAAACTACGACTACGAAACGGACACTTGTGACCGCCATCACTATTTTTTTTGCGTAAGAACACTGTATAAGCATATTTCAGAGTAAGAACATGGCGCATTACATTAGATGACAATGACATTGACAGAAGTTGGCTGGACCTCTCAGAATTGTCAGCCAGCTTGTCACTGACAATGTCAAGCACTGTCAACTGAAGCGTTTGGTTACAACCACATGATTAAATGAACGGAACAGAATTCCGCACGCTCCATCCGTATCATGTTTTATATTTTAGATCTTTGTATACAACAAGAAAGAATAATAAATAATTTTAATTTGAATCGGTACGCCTACTTTTAGTCAATTTTTTCAAGAACACTGGTGTTCATTCAGCATTAAACGTTTCGTTTCAATTACTAGTGTTGCTATACTAATGTCTAGTGTTACAAAATAAAAATATTTCAGACGTAAAAAACTCTTCTAATAAAAATCTTAAATAAACTCTGAATAGTTTCCCCGATCCACTATTTACATTGTTGTACAAACAGAAATGCTATACATTCTTGGGTCTATTGCCAAAGGAATTTGCCTGATGTCCTTTTTAACATGGGTCATCTTGACCCAACCCGACAACCGGTGTTACAATTTGCCACTGTGCTGACGCTGGGTTAAGGGGTGCAGCGCGGACGCAAAACTGCGAGTTTCAAGTTTCTTTATGATAACGAGCGAGCGGCGCGTGACAGTAGTGTGACAACGGCGCACGACTACGAATACGCAAGCACACTAATATCTGTACAGAGTAGGTTGGTGATTTAATTAGAGCAATGTTTACTTTCGTAAAATCATAGGCGTTTGGGTAAAAAATAATAAAAGTCTTAATATTTTCATATTCATATTTTTTTATTGAAAAATAAGACAACAGTGTCCTGCGGGATATCAATACAAACATTTTGTTATCGGATCATTGTTTCATTTGCGCTATATTTACAAAGTTTCTGAAGAAATAAGTTTTTAGATATCATTACTTTTAATGTATTGTCTATACAGTTTCTGGGTATTTGTTTCAAATTCCAAGACAACCATGGCCTTGTGACTTAAAAACACGTAAATTTTCGAAATTCCGCCCGGCACCCCCTTAAGTAAAAATCTGTTGTTGACCCCTATTTTTAATGATTAAAAGAAAAAATGTCGATCGCTGGTTCCTTTCGAACAGTGGTGCCACTACCCTGCATGAGGCATCGTCATTGGCAATGATCGTACGATGACACAATGCGTTTTCGTCGTGCGATGAAAATGATCGTACCATGATAGTGCGATGACTTGCGAACTGTAATTAGGACACTCTGAAGAAATCTGTATGTTTGAACTTATCGCTTGATGAGAACTCATCGTGTCATCGTACGATCATTGTTAATCAGGACGACGCCTGACAGGAGATGACACAAATCTTTTATTCCTTTTCGGCCTTCATCACAATTCACCTGGGTTCCTCAACTACTGAGGCATTAACTATTTTATCTTTAACTGTCGCAGCATTCGGAACACAACAATGCTATTAACATTTATGATATGTTGAATAATAGTGATGTATTTTATTTTATTTTCAGTCCTACTTGCATCGGCGCTCGAACTTGCAAGGACAGAAACCTGCGGGTGTTGACGTCGAAATCGGGGCTACGGCAGTATGTCCCATTAAGGAACCTCTCCCGATAGCCTTCACTAAAGAGATCCGAAACGCCCGCATACATTCCGACCCGCTAAACCAAGATCAGCAAACTCCATTGAACTTTTACAAACTAGTACAAACCAGTAAAGGAGCTACCCTAGTCCCGCTGAATATGACCGAACCGACCTCGACTAATGTTGTTTTGACACCTCGACCGACTATAGAAATTGATAACTTAAACATTAGTGTATTACCTGCAAGCACGACAATACAAACGAATACTGTCAGTTGTAATGTCGCACCGATCACTACCGCAATCGAAATGCAAACGGAAAAAACAACAGATAACAAAGATGAACCAGAAAAAACGGATTTAGCCAAAGGAACATCAAAAACGACAGTTCAAAATAATCATTGTAGTTGCTGTGTTTTACTTAGAGAAATATGCAATAACAGACGGACTGTTATAACTGATTTCTTTAAAAGTAACAGTAATAGTGTTAAGAAATCCATATGTCCATGTCGAGATAAAAAATATCCTAGCGTGACGAATAAGTTAAAACTTTTAGTTAAGAGATATAAGCTTAATACCAAATATATTTACGATAAGATTCAAAATAAATTAAACATCAGAAAATCCCAACATGACCAAAATGATAAAGAACTGCATAATACGGAAGAAGAAGATAGACATTACATTGAAGATTTAGGTAAGAAAGCTTCCTATTTAAAATTAATAGAATTTCTGTTTTTTTACGGATTTAAATCTCGTGTGGAGCTCGATGGCGCAGTGGTTAACGCGCCCGGTCTGCGAGTGCTGAGGTTAAGCAACTTTTGCAAAGGCCGGTCATCGGATGGGTGACCAAAAATTTATCATCTCGAGCTCCTCCGTGCTTCGGAAGGCACGTTAAGCCGTTGGTCCCGGCTGCAATAGCAGTCGTTTACAACCACCAATCCGCACTAGGCTCGCGTGGTGGTTCATGGCCCGTTCTCCCTATCCATCCATAAGGAAGGCTCGTGCCCCAGCAGTGGGGACATAAATGAGCTGATGATGATGACGGATTTAAATCTAATGCATAAGGGCGCTTTCAAATTAGGCGTTTTCTTTCGGACCGCTGTCGTGCGTTTGCACTGCGTTCCATATTAAAAAAAGCGTGCGGCTGTCGTGCGACTGGGTTTAAATATAAAAACGCACGGCAGCGGTCCGACACGACACGTCTAAATTGAAAGCGCCTTAAACCTGGAAAGGTAAACCACGTAAGCTATCGGTTAGTAAAAAGGTTCATATATTATTATCAGTGGTCGGCGTAGGTACTGCTATTTCACGAGATTCGTCGATCGTGGCATAACGTGGACATTAGTAGGGGAGCCCAAGCGGGGATTTCGGGATTGACTACAGCGCGGCAGATTAATATATAGGGGGATACCTTGTACCTGGTTAAGTACTTCCACCAAATATGAGCCCTATATATATGGCCACCCGTCAAGGATAAAGGATCAGATTAGTAAAAAAAAATCGATCATCTGAAATTCTCGAGCGCGTCAGATTAAGGTAGGGTGAGTTAGTTATATGCTAAAACGTGTATATTCCCTTAATCTGACAATTTGAGAGTGACGTAAAAAAGGGGGAGGGCTAGAAAGTTGTAAAAAAAAAACGTCATCTCGACATTCTCGAGCGTGGCAAAATTTTTTTTTATTTTGAAGGGAATAATTCAAGGATTACGAAAAATATATAATCTGACGATTTCCACAAGCCGAGGTAATTAAAATTCATCGATAAAGTTTAATGCGTGCAGCTGCGTGATGCCTATATTCCCCTCTCCGTGTTACTATTCCTCTCTCACTCTTTCTCTATCTATTACTCTCTCACTCCGTCCCCACTATGGTTTCTGTTGCCATGACGCCATGACAGCTGATCATACAGACTCGTTCGTGGCATGATATTGTTTACAACGTATTTCCAACGTTTTTGCTTATTTTGTGATTTTAATACAAGTTATGTGAATTAAAGTTGTTAAATATTTACTATGAGTGATGTTAATATAAAGTGTGTATTTTGTGGTGAAGCTACTTGATGATGATGATTAAAAAAAAAATACTCAAAGAAATTTAACTTTTTATAATTATTTTCTTATAAATACAAGTATTCTACTAAAAAAAAATACACTTCTTTATTTGCATGCTATTTCCTGAACTATTCAATAAATTAAGTTCAATGATTTCAAAATATAAAAAAAAAAAAAATTAAATTGTCAGATTAAGCGAATCCCTCCAGATAATCGTCAGATTATGAGACAGCACGTCTAGGCCATACAGACGAACCATATATATCTTAATCTGACGCGCTCGAGTATTTCAAAATGGCGAATTTTTTTTGCACATTCTAATAATGGCTGCGAGTATGCGTCAGATTATTATACAAGAGCTTTTTTTTAGGTTCACTTAACACCCCCTTAAAAAATCTGACGCGCTCGAATATTTTTTTTTTTTTTCATTTTCAACCCATACGCACGACCACCCCCATCATGGAAACTGTCAGATTAACATTCGTACATTTTTTAAAATACGTAGGACATGGATGCTATTAATATCTGACGCGCTCGAGTATGTCCATGTAACAGTTTTTTTTAACATTTTTGAAAATCTATAGCCGCGTCCCCCACCGATGAAAAGGTATATATTATATGACATTTTTTTCTTTTTATCATCTAAGCTTCGCAACCCAATAGGTCTCGGTGACGCTCGAGTAACTCCCCATTTAGCATCGTGGGCTCCCCTACTACATGACCTCTCATCTCAAAATCCCGGGATTGCAAAAATCACCTTTAATCAAATATTGCCTACATTTAATTTATGTAAATTAAATGTGCGCACCTTAAAAATGTCACCGTTTTTTAACTACAAAGACTTACCTTGTTAGCAATAAGAGAACAGTAGTTTCATAAAAACAATTTCGTTGCTATAAGCGTTACGCCCAACTAGTAGGTACTACTACAAACACTATTTTACATTTGTAGTGATTTCTATATGTCTATACTATTTCTTGACAACGGGTCGTAATTGTCTAAATGGTTACATAAAACAAACACCACATGTACAATTTCGACGGTTTTAACGCTTAACGCGATCTCTTCCAGAGAATAAACAGTCAGAAAACTATAATAATTATAGTTTATATATTATTTTTCCTATATTGAAAATAAGTAAACTCAATATCGATTTTGAAATCTCGAATCCCGGGGCATGTCCATGTTAATATATATATTTGTGGTCATTCACCCCATATGGCACTACCTACGCCGACCACTGATTATTATCGTATCGTCATGACCAGCCTGTAATTTTCCTCTGCTGGGCTCAGTGCTCAGGCCTACCCACATAACCATTTTTCACGGGGAGTACATGCCATAACTAATATCGTTATTAGTTATGTTTTGACGAACAACTGGATCTACAATTTTTAATTAAATATTTCTTTTGTTACGTCACATCAAAATAAACAAGTCACAGCCCGAGTGGTTGCAGCAGTGATCATGAATGTAAGTACCTCTGTGTACTTACATTTATGATCACTGCTGCTTGCTTATGCGCGTTCAACTGCTGCGGAAAAACGTACTCACGAACAAACGCATATCGACGGTGAAGTGCCAATACCTTCTACTAATATAGACAACATACGGATACGGATACGGTGACGTCACGTCATCACGTGATATAAGCCGACTGCCAACGAACTAAACGTGTTTTAAGCAAATGAATTATGTACAATAACTTTGTAAATACTTATCGTATCAAAGTGAAACAAAAACTATACGTTTTGGAATAACGCCTTCTATAATGGTATAGAGTAAAAATAAACTTTTTTTTTATCTTTTCCAAGTCCATTAGGCGTCCAAGCGGCCAGTAACAGAAAATAAGCTATGTATGCGTGCTTTAAACTCTTTTTATGATTGAAGGGGGTGCCGCGCGGAATTTCGAAAATTCACGTGTTTTTAAGTCACTGGTGCTAGGCGCTGAATAGGTCATATACATTAAAAGGACTAAATTAGGTTAGCTTGATCCTTTCACAAGGCCATGGTTATCTTGGAATTTGAAACAAATACCCAGAAACTGCATAAACAATACGTAAAAGTAATGATATCTAAAAACGTATTTCTTCAGAAACTTTATAAATATAGCACAAATGAAACAATGATCCGACATCAAAATGTTTGTATTGATATTCCGTAGGCCACTGTTGTCTTATTTTTCAATAAAAAAATATGAATATGAAAACATTAAGACTTTTATTATTTTTTACCCAAACGCCTATGATTTTACGAAAGTAAACATTGCTCTAATTAAATCACCAGCCTACTCTGTACAGATATTAGTGTGCGTGCGTATTCTTGTCGTGCGCCGTTGTCACACCACTGCCACGCGCCGCTCGCTCGCTATCATAAAGAAACTTGAAACTCGCAGTTTTGCGTCCGCGCTGCACCCCCTTAAGTTTAGATAGTTTTGTTTTTTTAATGTTTTTTATGAGTATTCTAATTGAGTGGCTATATTGTTGCGTGATTATTAAATATTGAATCTATAAATTTTTCACGAATATTGTATGTGGACTTCAAACTTTCATAATTCATATGAAGTGTTTCAAATTATAAGTCCACCACTGTATGTATTAATCATATTTTGTCCTTCACAGCTTTCGTAACTTCATTCCAAATGAAACTTACTATACGATCTATGATTGCGAGGAATATTCACACCAAAAAGCGAATAAACACTCTCCTAAAAAATTTCGACCTTGACTGGGACGATCCCGTCAAGCTGGCTACTGCATTAGACCAAGCGTTCGGCGTCGAAATGGTTGACGTTGCCAAAGAATTCGTCGGATTCCTAAACCCCATACAAGCGGCTAGTATAAAGAAATTCAGGGATTATTTCATACAGAATTGTGCTGAGAAATTGATAAAGGAAATAGATGTAAGTGTTTTCACAGTGATTTGCTTTTTTAAAATTATATTAGTACGTATTTTTAGCATATTTTAACGGTTTAACGTTAATAAATTATTTATTAACCCTAGACCAATATGTTACAAACAAGAATTTAACACTTTTGTATCACACTGACTGTTAACGAGATATTTTTAGCAATACAGTTTACTATTTTTATTTTTTTCATTGTTTTCCTTATACTCATAACTGTACAGTCGCCATCAGATATATCGGAGCGGCCAAGGTGTCCAAATATTTCTGAGCAAGACTAAATTTCTATAAATTCTGCACTCTCCAAATGCCATTTATATCGCAACTACTGCAATGCCATAAACATCTGAGCATGCTGTTTTTCAATAATTTGACAACAACCAAGCATTCTGAATAACTGACATTTCGCTTATTCTCCCGCTGTTAAATGCCAAAATTACACGACTTTTGAAAAGGGACAAATATATCGTTTGACATTACGTTACTCTTCTCGTGAATTGTCAAAATTTTAAATACGAAATTCACACACTACTTACTTGTTTCGGCGGGCTATTCGAAATGTCTACTTTTAACATCTTTAATTGCTAACCAGTGAACTTGACATCCAACGTATAGATAATTGTAACGCTTCAAGGGTCCATTTTATACCTGACACTGGCACTCGGTATTAAATATGTTTTGTGAATTGCTACACTAATATGACAAATATCGCATCATATTCTTAACAAAGACCAAGATGTAGACAAACACGTATTGAAAATGTAACCTTAATGCTAAATCTTAAGCTATATTTTGCTTAAATGAACATATATTTGTGAACGCCTTTGTTGCTTAGATACGTTTGGTATTTTGTTCGATCAGATATTTTCGACTGGACGTATGCAAAGAAATTATTGAAAAACAGCATGCTCAGATGTTTATGGCATTGCAGTAGTTGCGATATTAATGGCATTTGGAGAGTGCAGAATTTATAGAAATTTAGTCTTGCTCAGAAATATATGGACACCTTGGCCGCTCCGATATATCTGATGGCGACTGTACTAAAATAATAGGAAAGATTCTAGTAGGATTTGAACCCTCGATCATAGGTCTAACAATCTCGTTTGTTAGAGCCTAGCGTACTATTTATTTATATATGAACCATCAATATAGTTACACAAGAAAAAATAACAAACTATTAACTAAACAATGTTATTATATACATATAACTAATTTATTGACGGCCTTACCGTGCACCTTATTCTGAATAATTACCATAATATTCAATTGAAAATACTATATTTAAGTACAACTAAGTATATCAGGCTGTATCTATATTTTGTATTGTTATCTACCTAACAGACGTACGATTAATTGCCGTGTTGTCAGGTGCAAGTGAAAGACGAGAATTTGAAGCATTTGCTTTTACTTCAAATCAGGGAGTTCTTCTCTGAGCGGCCGTGGTCACCATGCTCGATGTGTACTACGCTCCTGAAACTTCAACGCAAATGCCCCTCGCTCGCTCGTTACACATTCTCGTTGTTCCCGCACAATCTCGAGTAAGTTAAGACTAGTTACACTAATCGATTAGATTTAAGTAAGGCCTTTGACAACATGACTATTCCTTTTTTCATGGATAATCTACAAAATATTATAGATCTATTATATTTAACTTAATTGTGTTACCATTTTGAATAGGTAAGTACCTGAAACGGTTGATTTTGTAATGACAAACAATTTGTGAGTTTTCGAGTTTCACAAGGCTCTCTCTTAGATCCAACATTATTCCAGACTATTAAAATCCTCTTTACATGTCCTGTGAGCTTGCCGTGAAGCTCTTTTTCGGATCCAAAGTTGGTCCAACATTTGATAGTTACTGTCGAAACAGTACTTTTGTAGGTAATAAGCAGAGATCGGAGTAGGTAGGACGATTTTACGTACTTGCATCACAAATGCTCACAGAAAACATAATATGGATGAGCCAAAATAAAAAATAACAATATTGTTCGTGGAGGTTAAGGTAAATAAGAAAGGTAGTAAAACGAATAAAAAGTTTTTTTATTATCTGATCGAAAGTAACATCTTTTTATGCTAATTTTATAAGTGTCTAACCTTTAGTTTTAGATGAACGCTTTTGCAGTGTTCTTTGATAGTAAAAGTAAAGATGTGAAGATGAAGAGAATGCAATGTAACAAACAGGTAAAAATTAACACATAAAAAGTCTTTATTAAAAATACCGGAATTCCGGAAGAATATCCATATTAATATACACGTCTCAGATCACTGACCCCAAATCGTCCTACCTACTTTAATCAATGGTAATAAGAGCTTCATGGTCAGCTCCATAATAATATGACAAAATATTTGCCTCGTCCCACTCATCACACCAGCTTCTAACTGAGCTACTTTATTCTCTCGGGTTATGGTTCTGTTTTGCTCATCACTTAAAATACATCAATAATTACTGGCAAACATTTAACAATAAATAAACAAGTCATATTTTTTTTACCTTTAGGATCTCTAAAAAGACAACAGTGATAGAAAATCAAACAAAATCGACCAAAGATCTGCCAAAAACTATAATAGAACAGACACCAGTGACGTCATCAGAACCAGTTAATCAAGAGGATCCCGCCAATAATACGCTGGCGAATGATGATGAGCCCCACGTAGCAATGGATTACGAAGCCGATAATGATTCTTCAAGGTTTGTAGACTGTGACTTTTTTAATTCTACAATGGCAAAGCTAAGCTCATCTTGTCGATTGATTTCAAGTACCAGGGCAGCAGCATTCCTTGGAGGTAGTCGATGTTAGCTCAGGTGGCAGAATACGTTCCTATTATTTATCAAAGTTTTTTTACAGATTTAAATGATTTATTCTAGGAAATATAAAACACAATGCGGTCTATATAAACCTTTGCACCTTACTTACTGTGGCGGCGATTTACAGGGAAGAGGCATTACTATGTTTTTGAATCTTCTTCAATTAAACGGTTTAGTATAAAGTTATATGAGGAGCTCGATGGCGCAGTGGTTAACGTGCCCGGTCTGCGAGTGCTGAGGTTAAGCAACTTTCGCAAAGGCCGGTCATCGGATGGGTGACCAAAAAATTTTCATCTCGAGCTCCGCCGTGCTTCGGAAGGCACGTAAAGCCGTTGGTCCCGGCTGCATTAGTAGTCGTTAACAACCACCAATCCGCACTGGGCCCGAGTGGTGGTTTATGGCCCGTTCTCCCTATCCATCCATAGGGAAGGCTCGTGCCCCAGTAGTGGGGATATAAAATGAGCTGATGATGATAAAGTTATACCTGGTTCAAACTAGTGTTATCTCTGTCTAGCATTATTGTCCAGCAAGTGAAAGCATCTGTTATTGACTAGCAATATCTTAATTCAACGATTATTTTTAAGAGGATCTGTGCTCGAGGTTTGTCAACGAGCCCTGGAGCGCAGTATACTTGACGTGAAACTTACGGGTCACGACATGAACACTACTGCGCTCAAAAACAAAAATTGCTAATGTCACACAAAAAGCTGTCATGCTATAGTGGGACTGGGCAGGTCATGTCTGTCGCATGTCTAAGGAACGGTGGGTCAAGGTAACTACCGAATGGATCCCACAAAACCGAAAATGACGTCGCGGCAGACCAAAAAGGAGATGGCAGGATGACCTTGACTCCCATCTTAAAGATTGGTCACTTGTTGCTCCAAATAGAACAAAATGGAAAGAGGGTAGGGAGGCCTTTTCCCTGCAGTGGGACATTACAGGCCTATAATAATAATTAATTATTTTATAGTTGGAGGAGCTCGATGGCGCAGTGGATAACGCGCCCGGTCTGCGAGTGCTGAGGTTAAGCAACTTTCGCAAAGGCCGGTCATCGGATGGGTGACCAAAAATTTATCATCTCGAGCTCCTCCGTGCTTCAAGAGGCACGTAAAGCCGTTGGTCACGGCTGCATTAGCAGTCGTTAACAATCACCAACCCGCACTGGGCCCGCGTGGTGGTTTATGACCCGTTCTCCCTACCCATCCATAGGGAAGGCTCGTGCCCCAGCAGTGGGGACATAAAATGAGCTGGTTATGTTATGTTTTAATATTTTACAGTGATGAAGAAAATGGCAGCGATACAGGTTCTATTGCTGAAGATTCAAAACTGGATGAGCAGAAACAAGTAGCTCCAGCTGTTATCAAAAATGTAAGTTCAGTTAAATGTTGTAGTTAGTCTACCCTCTCCAGCGGTTTCGCTACGAAGTCATATATCCAGTGGTTAAGATTGATTTTAACCTATTGAACGCCAACGACGACGTCTTAAAGCGTCAACACTAAACTGGTCACAGACGCCGATGACGACTTAAAGCGTCATAATATTTGACAGTCAAATTTTACTAAGAAAAACTTAAAGGATGACTAATTACCATTATTTTTTATCATTTAGTTAATTATGATAAATTTTATACTAGAGAAAAAACTTTTTCTCATAAAAAAATATCTTACGGATCAATGCCCTCTGCGCCATAGACCGTCTTAAAGCGTCGAATAGTGATGGAACCACAAGTGGGTTGATAGTATTATTTTATATATGTTATTATTTTATTTTTACTATGTTCTACTCGATTATCTTAGCCACGGTCGCCACGGACGTTTTAAAGTATCCGCTTGTGACGTCACATGCGCGTTTCGTATCCTCTATAGTTCTGGGACATGACGGTAGACAAAAATTTTTTATTTACCTTCTAAAACTAAATCTTTAACTCGGGTGGAAATAGATCTTTTAGTCTATTTGATGCATTTATCGTTACTGTACTTCATTTAATTGTAAAAAAAATGGAGAATGACGAACTATTACATATGAATATTAGAAGGTGAAGATGATAATGATAAGGTTGTATTGGAAGAAACGTCTGATGAAGAAGGAGATGAATTAAAAGTAAATGCATGTTTTTTAATTATTTTTTAATTATTATTTTAATGTACTGTTGAACAAGGAAAACCTGTTATTAGCTATTAGATTGCACTGATTTGACAGTGACCGTGTTACACTTAAAATATCTACAGTTTATTATTATTATTTATTATTAAGGGGGTGCAGCGCGGAATTTCGAAAATTTACGTGTTTTTATGTCACTGGAGCTAGAAGCTGAATAGGTCATATACATTAAAAGGACTAGTGTAGGTTAGCTTGATCCTTTCACAAGGTCGTGGTTGTCTTGGAATTTGAAACAAATACCCAGAACCTGCATTAACAATACGTAAAAGTAATGACATATAAAAACTTATTTCTTCAGAAACTTTGTAAATACAGCACAAATGAAACAATGATCCGACATCAAAATGTTTGTATTGATATTCCGCAGGGCACTGTTGTCTTATTTTTCAATTAAAAAATATGAATATGAAAATATTAAGACTTTTATAATTTTTTACCCAAACGCCTATGATTTTACGAAAGTAAACATTGCTCTAATTAAATCAGCAGCCTACTCTGTACAAATATTAGTGTGCGTGCGTATTCTTGTCGTGCGCCGTTGTCACACCACTGCCACGCGCCGCTCGCTCGCTATCATAAAGAAACTTGAAACTCGCAGTTTTGCGTCCGCGCTGCACCCCCTTAAACAATTCTACACAGATACTGGCTCCCGAACATTCGATAACAAAACTTTTGTGTAAATCTCATAAAATGACTGGTTGCCGCCGCCGATGACGATTTAATGCGTTCACTAGTGTCGCCAAGAGTTCGATCTTTTTTAAACATATTGTAACCAATATATTACTTACTTTTAATTTTAAAAAAATACTGCTTTTTTGTTCTGGTCTTTAGTATTGTTAACATAATATAGTAGTACTAGTAGCATTACACGTAATTAAAACTATCAGTACACTTTAAAAAATGCTGTACATTTTACATGTTGCATCACCAAAAATCTTGTTAAACCACCACTCGGGCGATTTTTCTGTGCAGGTATCGGTGGCTATACCCACGCCAAAACAAAGCTTTGTTCTTTTTTGAGTAAACAATATGTTCAAACAAATAGTTTTTATAAAAAAAGGGTTTCCCATTCAGTCTATTGGTGGGCGGAGTTAGCTACGAAAGCCACATGCAAGCAAAAATAAATTGAAAGTGCTAATTTTCATTGTTTATCGATGGTACACACATCACTAGTATAAATTGTTCGTAAATGAGGCGCGGCGTTAAGGGCCAAATCGATGACATTTTACGTGGCGGTCAAAGGGTTAAAATATTTTGTACTAGTTAAGCTACCTAATGTCTACATAAAATAATAAAATGAAAATATCATGTAGGTACTAGATGACCAGGTTTTCCATGACAACTGTTTTGTATTCCAACAAAACAGACCAAAGAGATCGGGCCTCATACTACAGCTATCAAACAGACAAATTTCTGAACCCACCTACAAATATTTGACAACCAAATGACAATTTTTTATTTCTAAAAAGACAAAAGACAACAAATGTTTCACCAGCTAGGAACATTTTGTATTGGAAAATTAAATTGTCGTTTTTAGTATTTTCTCCGTTACTTATTATTTATATTTCTCACTGCTTAAACCTTCCCTGAACTTCCACTAATGTTTTTAAAATCAAAATTAGCCAAATCAGTCCTGCCATTGTCGAGTTTTTAGGAACAGCAATTTATATTATATATACTATATACTACTATATATATATATATATATAGATTTGCCAACAAACACACAACACACACACAGACAAGGTTTATTATGACACAGTAATTCCTGGTAAAGACAATGTTCTCCCATATGCAATAACAGCTTATTTATTTAGATATAGCAAGTATAGTATATCTCTGCCTACCCCTAAGGAAGACAGGCGTGATGTATGTAATGTATGTATAACAAAATAACCTAATGGGTTTTAACACTTAACCATGGGTAAAAGTCGATTCTGAGGTTGCTTGTGAAGGGGAATTCATTTTTTAAACTGTTATATAAACATTCGAGAGGTTATTATGATCGGTTGAAAAAAAGTATGGGCAGTTATTTTATTTATCGGCTGTTGGTAAATTAGTGCGACAGTAAAACATAGACAGTAATAAAAAAACTATTGGTCGGTTATTTCATCCTACAATATCAGTACTAAGAATACGTAAGCAGTCTAATAAATAAATCATCAGTAAAAATTATGGAATGGGCAGTTAGATAAATAGTTCGTCAGTTCACAGGGAGCGGAGACACCAGGTAGGCTACTCTTGACGCAAACTCAATCTCAATACAATTCCAATGGGATTAATATCTATCGATATTTGGATAAGTTTCGCAATTTCGGAACGCCCCATCTCGATAATAATTTGTTCACTCAATTTCCACATCAATTTAATTCCAATGTAGCGCTATTATCGCTTTTAAGAGTGCTATTTGAATTTTTTAGATTTGGGATTGGAAATTTATTATTTTTATTATTATTAAATTAAATTTATATTATTATTGCAATTGTGTTTCAAGAGTAACCCACCAGAACCCGAACCGATTGAAAAGAGAGGTAAATTTTCGTTAGAAGGGGGCGTTATTTTGCGTTACAGTAATTACTTTTAGGTTGTTTTAACCCTTATTTTTATTATTTTATATTTATTTATTATTATTCCAAACTTAATACAGAAATCCTTACTGTTGGTTAAGGTTAAGTTAAAATTTTTTTCCGAGCGAAGCTCAGCGTAGCGAGGGCCAGTCCCGGAAGGGTGGGAGCGCAGTCACGGAAGGGGGGAGCGGCATAAGATTGTAGTGTGTGGTGCTCAAAAACCTAATATACGATACGAAGAATACATTTTACCACCCCATTGTTTATAGAACTGCTTAGAATGGGATTTCTTACCGATTAATTCTGATTTAATAACTACCCACATTTAACTGCCCATTTAGTTATTTTACTGCTCAATATTTATTCAATGATCCATTTCATTATTTCTTATGACTCATGTTTGTTTATTTTTCTACTAATTTTAACTGCCGAACTTGTTAATAAATAAGCATTTTCTAATTTTAAACTTACCAACACTACTACATACAACTGCTGCTTTAAATCAGTGCCCTTGTGAAGTAACCATTTTGGCAGAAATCTATAAAACCTACTTGCTACATTTCAATATTTTAAGACTTTATTGATCCACAGATTTTGATATAATAGTATTGTATATGGTTACCACAAGTATTTGCCTGATTGATGACATTTGATTATAATAAATTACATCTTGAAAGTCAATAATGAATTGTAAAATTTAATAATATTCAACGTTTCTCTCCTCACAGGATACCATAGCAGAAGCAGTCATTGACATCCCAGAGATGACAATAAGCAAGACTGAAGTCCAAGACTGCGAGTCATCAGACATGTCCATGATGATCATGTCAGAAGACGAGTTTATCAAGCCAGAACCCTTGGAGTGGAAGAGAGAAGAGGACAAGCTCATACTAGAAATATTGAAAAAGCATCTGACACCTGAAGAGCGGAAAGAAAAGTCCATTTTAGAAACAATTGAAGATAAACAAATTGTTAACATTTTGACTGAAAGTTTGACTGACAAGTCTTTTGAGGCTGTGAAGGAGAGAGTTTTGTACATTTTAAAATTGCTTGTCTTAGGTGAATCGTGATAAAACCTATTTATTTAAGTGTTTTAAATATTAATAAAATATATAACGAAACAATTGTTCTTTATTAGTTTAACGGCCTGTTAAAATTACAACAATATAAAATATATTCGTCGGTGAGGGTGCGAAACCGTGTTAGAGCAATTTGTAAAAACCGTGATCTGCAAAAGCAGACATACGGTTTTACTGTAAAATTGTGCTTTTGCAAAAAAAGAAAAAAGTTAATTTGTTGACCATTTATTTAAACCTATATTTTTTGGTTGTGTATGAAGGCCAAGATTTTTAATTTTTTTCGTTATTCTGTATAATTATGTAAAAGCAAATGTATCTATTTGTCATTCGAATAATACCTAATCAATGCTAACCAAAAAAAAAAAGCAAAAAATTATTAAGTAGTGCAGAATGCAGATTTTTTAATATAACCTTAGCTTTTTTTTTCATTTTGCTGATGGCTTCGTGCGGTTAGCACATTTGGCCAGTGTCAAAGTAATTTTTCTAACAAGCAATACATAAATTAACAATATTTCTTTTCTGTATGATTATGATGAATGATAATAGAAATGAGAAATGATATACCACCCAACCCCTCGAGTATCTTAGTAAAGATGTGGGGCTTTACTAAGTCCTCGGGCGGACTTCTTGAGAGAATTTGAAAAGTGACGTTGCACCTGTTTTGTTTCATTTGCCAACACTCATGCACACTCACGAACACTTAACGGTTGATAATCCACCATTATTTCAATTAATATTCGACATAACATATATTTTAGAAAATAAAACAAAACCGCAGACATGACTTCACTTTCCCGCCAAGAAGTCCTCAACCTTAGCTTAGGAACGGGCAATGATATTGCCTGAAAAGAAAAAAAGTTTTGGGGTCTTGTAATACTATTGCACTATAAAAGTTTTCAAGTAGGGCACAATAACAACAACGAGAACATTAAAGTGAGTGCATTATTCGATTCCGAACGCCTTGGAAAATCTAGTAGTAGGGGACGACGGCGAAACGCTTATGTGATACCACCATCCCGTCTAAAAACCCTCCGAGGATGTTCAGTCACGCACGAGCATTAACATGTAAACAAGGTAACTCTTAACACAATGGAATAAGAGTCGTAACTAGTCAAAAGTGTGTACATGTTAATGTTCGTGACTTTAAACCATGCATGACTTAGGAACCTTTTAGTTCTCGCCGCCTACAAACTTCAAAACTTTCCATGGTGTTTCGCAGTCACCTAAGGAACCCTATAGGGAATGCTGAATTTTTGCACAAACGGGGCGGCACACCGAAGGCCGGCAACTTGGAAAGAAGGGAACGATGCCACACTCTATCGAAAGCTGGCTATATCAAGGCTAACTGCCAGAGATTCGCCATGCTTGTCCATCGCTTCACCCCATGCGTGAGTTACGTACGCTAGAAGGTCACCCGTTGATCGCTTGGGTCTGAACCCGTACTGGCGATCATGGAGCAGCGAGTGATCCTCTAGGTAGTGAATGAGCTGAGAGTTAATTATCCGCTCAAACACCTTGCACAGCACAGAAGTTACAGCGATGGGTCGATAGTTGTCTGGATCCGAGCGGTCCCCTTTTTTGGGGATAGGTTGTATGTTCGCTTCCTTCCAAGACACCGGCACAATACCGGCATCATAAGACTCCCTAAACAATCGTGTCAACACAGGAGACAACTCAGCCGCGCATCTGAGCAGCACAATTGCCGGAACACCATCCGGCCCGCTAGCCTTCCGCACGTCGAGCGACCGCAGCACGGCACGTACATCACACTGCCTGATACGAATATCTGGCATGGTGGCCCCACAATGTGCTATAATAGGTGGAGCGGCGCCACAATCGTCAACGCACGAATTACGTATTTGTTTAGTTTTATATTAATAAAGTACAGTCAGCAAAAGAACTGGTCTGACAGTTTGGACAAATTGGCTGTAATTGAAATGTCACGCCAAGGTAAAATGTTGGTTTTGCATTTTGTTACCACAAGCGAAAATAGACCTTATCGTGTTAAGACTCGCGAAAAGTTCTGCCAACAAGTTCGCCTTCTCTAGCGGCTGGTAAGCTAACGAGCCATCTGGATGTTTCAACGGAGGCAACGAGGGAGAGCAGAAGTTGACCTGCACGGCCTTAGCGAGCCGCCAATAGCTACGGCTACTACCCGTAGGGTGCGAGATCAACTCCTGCCCTACTCTCGCCACTCTCTGTGCATCTGCTCTTGCGAGAGCCCTCTTGTTTGACTTAGAGGCCTTGTTGTAAGCCGCCTTCAGGGAGCCGGCACTAGGGTCAATCAATGCGCAAGCCCTCGTCCAAGCACGATATGCCGCTTGCTTGCATTCAGCAGCTTTGGCGCATTCGCGATTGAACCAAGGCCGCTGTCTACCAACGCTGGCAAGATCCGTGAATGGAGTATAATATTCCATACCCAACAAGATCTCATCAGCGATGGCGGTAGCGCACTCCGACGGGTCCTTTCCAAAAAAGCAGCTCTGGCCCCATGAGACGGATGCAAAGTAATCACGCAATCCGTCCCAATCTGCCGACGAGTAGTGCCACAGACGACGTTTGGTCTCCATTGTTTTCGGTGGACCAACGTCATTTACCAAAAAATTATCATTTATCATCATCATACAGGAAAGAAATATTGTTTATTTATGTATTACTAAGGAAAAATACTTACGAATAGGCTTGATAGATTTCATCCGGAGCCGTAAAACAATACACAAAAAAAAAAGCAGTCAGTGTCAAAATTGTTGTCAATTTGACATTACATCAATAATTCTTCGCGCTGGTAAATTTGGTCCCTATTTAATTAAGTTAATTTATTTATTATTTCTTTACAATGGCTCGTAATTGCAATGAAAATGATGAGAACAGTATTGACCCTGCGTCTGTGACATCTAACGTAAAGAGCACTATCAAACAAGTGAGTACCTATATCCCAAGATTTTACAAGAAAGGCAACTTTTATTTTGCTCCCAGTTTAGAGATTCAAACCTGTTAAATTTATGAGTTAAATTAGAAAGGTATATTTATAGCCCGCTTTCTTTAGTGGCTTGAAGGTTCTTGTACTCGTCCGGCTATCTAGTTGGGGGCCAAGGTGGGTATACTAATAAAATACGGAAGCGCCAGCCAGAGAAAAATAGAAAGCCAGGGAAGAGTCAGTCGGAAAATAATCATTTCGTCTAAGGCACTTTGCAAACGGCGGGGCGGGCCGGGCCAGTCCTTTATCCTAACTGCAATTGAACATAAGTAGAAAATAGAACATAGAAATATCTCTTAGCTTCATTCTATGCAACAGTATATTATTTACATTTACTTAAATCCACCTTATTACTTCCAACGATTTGTTAAGTGCAATTTTGTTTTAAATAACTTAAATACACAACACAGTAAGCATCTAACCTCAAAACCAGATCAAAACAATATGTTTTTTCTTTACTGCACCTACAAATTCGATAGGCCGTCGTCTGCAAAGCGCCTTAAAGTCTTCATATGCTGACCTTAAGCAAAAGCCACAATCTGTGACGGCAGCATTCAATGGCATCTTACGTGCCATAGTCAGATTTCCTTGGTTCTCCTAAATTACTAGATAAATAAGTACTACAGTGTCTATTGTAGCACCTAAACTTTACAACTGAACTTTACAGTGACCAACATTGTTAAAAACAAATACATTTTTTGTAACATTTTGTTTTTCCTAAATATTCATAACATCTGATTGTGATGTTGCAGTACCAATTCCCTCGATTATTTATGAGGGTGTTTTTCAACTAATCATTAAGTTAGGTTATGGATGTTTCAGGAAGTAATAAAAGATCTCTTGAATGGATCATTCCAAGATAATAAGACAAAGCTGGGCAATGATGCATTGTCACTGGTGGTTGAAGTGGCCAAGTGCCTCGTCACAGAGACCTGCTTGAGGGCATCGAGCCAGGCATTGCTGGAAAGCTGTGATAAGGTTGACCTGGAGCATGTTGAAAAGTGCCTTCCACAACTGGTTAGTAAAACAAATAGTATACTTTCTAGAAAATATTAAATAATGCCCATCCACATTATTGTTATATTTCTATTTTAAGTCCTTCACTATTGCATTAGGTTAAAACCTGTAATGATAGATGTAAGTGTATGTAATATATAAATGAAATAAAATAAATTATTATACAAGGAAATTAACTTAGCTGTGTTAGACAAACAAATTAATAAACTAAGTGCCGACATTTCACCATTTTTTAAATGTGTGCAGTGACATTCATCAGAGCTATTATTACATGAATAATTATTATAAATGCGAAAGTTTGTGTGTATGTGTGTATATTTGTTGCTTCTTCACTCTGCAACGGATCGATGGATTTGGATGAAATTCGGTATACAGATAGTTTATAACCTGGATTAACTAACACATATGATACTTTTATCCCGATATTCCCACGGGAACGGGAACCACGCGGGTGAAACTGCGGGCGGCCGCTAGTTGTACCATAACTTGAACTTCAAAATAGTAATAATAAAGTACAAGCACATGAACCAAAATAATGAGTTAAGATTTTTTTTTTCAGATGTTGGATTTCCCTTAATACGTAACTGAAAAACATCCCATCAGCCTTAATTTTAATAAGAATTCTTGGGCATGGTATAGGTGAAAACAAAATGATATAGAATATAGGTATTTCATTGTCAAAATTATACAGTACGGAACAGAGTATCTATTTGAATTTGTAGTTCAAATAACCACTACCCAGAGCTGATAAATTTAAATATTTATATATGAATCAAATAGTTGAAATGCTCAAAAAAAACTTAAAAATGATAATTCTGCTGTTTAAAAGAAATTACATTAATTGATTTAATATTTTGAGTTTCAGTATTTCGAACTTTAAAATTTAAGGCTGCGTCCGCGACGTTTACGGGGAGGGGTGGCAGGGCGGGGCGGGGCAGAGAGCGGAAATACCTTTCCTCGACGGCAGCGGGCGGGCACGACGCTTGGGATAACCGCAGACGCAAATTAAGGAGACCCAGAAGGTAAGCTTTATACCCACCGCGCTCGAGCAACGCACACATAGCAGCTCGAAACAGTCAAAGCGCTGCCCGCTGTTGCGATATTCAGTGGTTGTCTATACAATCTGTGAAAAAAATAAGCAATAATATTAAAGGGTACGTACATATACCCTGTAAAGACTTCACTGCTTAAATATCACCATTAAATGTATGTAGTAAAAAAAATTACATTTTGTACAACCCTATTTTGTTATTGATTGACAAGCGCAAGCGCAGTGCCGGATGAGTGACCTTTGACACGTGCTACGCTTGTACTCCCGCCGCCGTCTCCCCCGCGCCGCGCTCTCAGGCCGCCCGCGCCCGCCCTTTTTGTCTAAAAAATATAAATTTCTCAGCTACCTATTACTTGTGAAAAAAACATTATCATCAAACATGTAGGCTGCTCATATTTTTTTTGCTTATTTTTTTTCCAGGTTGTAAGTGCGTTTCTCGAACGCTTTATATAAAGCTTACCTTCTGTGTGCCGCAGACATCGAGGAAGCGGCCTTAATCTTTTAGTTACTACTTACATATAGATATTCGACAATGATAAATATATATCTACCCTATCTTACTACTGCTGTATTAGTTAGGTTGTTTATAAAGTTATCCCTAGCGGTATCCAGCCAAGGCTGTGAAAATAATAAATGTCTTCTCTCCAAACTGTATTCATAGCTTATAGGTCATTAGTATAGAAAGGCTTTAAAAGTTGTGACGAGGGTAGTAGTTGTGTCTAGTTGAAATGATTGTGATGCGCATAGTATTACGTATTTGTTTAGTTTTATATTAATAAAGTACAGTCAGCAAAAGAACTGGTCTGACAGTTTGGACAAATTGGCTGTAATTGAAATGTCACGCCAAGGTAAAATGTTGGTTTTGCATTTTGTTACCACAAGCGAAAATAGACCTTATCGTGTTAAGACTTGCAAGCAAATGTCAATCGTAAAGTTGAAGACCATTTTTTCGGTTAACCATACTTCAGTTATTCTTATTTCTTATTCTTTTGTTATTAAGATGAAGTATTTAAAACTGCGCTTAAGCCTCAAACTAATAACAATATTATATACCAATTCATTTAACGCTCGCTGTCTGATTTTATTTCAAAGAAAAGACATTGATTATATTTGTTTTGTTTATGTAAATAGTTATAAATAACAGGCTGATTTCTTCACTATCTATCGTACATTATGATCAAGCTCAAATAGTGTATATTGGTGTACAAGTAGTTCTAATAAAACTTTAAAAACAATAATTTTGTAAAAATTCAGCATCAGAAAAAAAACTTGCAAAGAGATGTTTTTAAAGTGTGATTATAGTATGTTTTTTTAACTGAGACATGGAATGGAAAAATCTGATTTTATAGGAGATACATGGAATCGATCTTAGGAACCTTTAGATCTTTTTTAAAGCAAATTTTTGTTTAATTGCTAGTTGCAGGATGAGGCAAATCAACCAAATTGTTTTCTCATATAATTTATAATATTTAACCGTCTTCTGCTGCTCCGATTTTTTCTCCCAATACAATGAACTGACTTACTGAAACAGAGTCAAACCGCATTAAAAATAAAATATCATTTGTCTTATTTTTATGTACAACTCATACTTGACCAAAAAATTTGCTATGCCAAAATTGTTTTCACAAAAAGGGTTTCGGATTTCCTCACACTGTCTCACTTAAAAAAACACTGTGTTTAATCCTCAGCTGTCTAGTGTACCATAGATTGCAGTACATACTCAACAGTGATTGTTTAAAGTTATTTACGATGTATTGGTGTTAGAGATTTGTATGAGTCAATAAATGTTTATTTTCGAACTGTTTTCTTTTATCACCTTAAATTAGCATAGCGAATGCTGGTGGCAACCATTTAGTTATCAGTTAATCAGAGATCTGCCCGCACAGCTACTAATTGCCGCCTTGGTGGATTTGATTTGCTACTAAAGAACTTTTGTTTAGTTTCGATCGCCAACTGTGCAAACAACCATCAAACGCAAGAATGAACTAAGAAACTTCAAATACTTTTCATTGAACGTATAGTTACTCGTAGTAAACAGTCACGCAGCTTACAGGTTGCACTGGCATCCACTACCAACTATTAACCTTTAAATCGTCACAGTCGGCTATAATCGACAAGTACCCTGCACGCCAATGACGGCAATGATCGACAATACAAAAAAAAAAAGTTTACAAAAACTTAATGAATTTATTTGGAAATTTTGGAATCTCTATTCCTGTTGTAAGTTTTTGCTCTGAATTGAATGCTTGGCGTACAGGACCCGGCGACGCATTTATGCTGTAGCGGTCAAAAGTGTAAGGTTGTAAGGTTATACCTGTGTGTATGGTGCGAGTGTTCAGCGACAGCTGTTTTATTCAACATTGGATCAAGTTACCGAAATAAAAGGCGCTGAGTGAGCGGCGATTAGTGTAATTACAGTTTCAGTAAGCCTGTACTGTCCCGTTGTTTGGGAAAAGCCTCCCCCTTCCCGATTTTGCGCCACCGACCTTTTGCCAGTCTTTCTCAAAGAAGGCCCGCCACCGCCTGCGTGGTCTCATCATCATCAGCTCGTTTTGTCTCCACTGCTGGGGCACGAGCCTTCCCCATGGATGGATAGGGAGAACGGGCCATAAACCACCACGCGGGTCCAGTGCGGATTTGTGGTTGTTAACGACTGCTAATGCAACCGGGACCAACGGCTTTACGTGCATTCCGAAGCACGGAGGAGCTCGAAATGATACATTTTTGGTCACTCATCCGATGACCGGCCTTTGAGAAAGTTGCTACCTCAGCACTCGCAGACCGTGCGCTGCGCCATCATCTGCGTGGTCTACTAGGTAAAAAAAAATTACAGGTTTCTTTCAGTACTTTTATTATACAAAGTATTCCAGAGTGTCCTATAATACATCCACAAAACTGTACACTTTCATTTTCACATGCTTGTTACCATAGATTACGGTAAAAAAGACTCCATCAATGGCGGATCAAAAAATCAGCGCAGTCGTTTCATATTACAATACCAACTACAGTATGCACTAGAACATTTTAAATGTTAAAACATAATATACTTAAGGCGAAGGGTAAGGCACACTAGCGCCACCAATTGATAATTTGACAATTATTAACGGACCGGATATTTTTTTAAACATTGCGTACCGTCCGACAACAGAAAAGCATCCATAGTATTTATTTAATAATTGTGCACTACTTTTTGTTGCGTGGTTTATTCACAAAACGGGCTATCGCATTTATTCACAAACAATGGCCACTGTTGGGTGTTAGCGAATGAATACAAAAACAAACCTAAAAGTAGTGCACAATTATTAAATAATAGATGTTTGCCTAGTGTCGGAAGGTCCGCAATGTTTGAAAAAAAATCCAGTTTAGCAGTTATCAAATTAAATCCATTAGCGGCGCTAGTGTGCCTTACCTTCGCCTTAAAGAAGTTAGGCAGGTAGATTTACAGTAAATCTGTATAAGGCCTGTTGGTGCTATAGCTCATAGCTGGCTGGCTATCACTGAGGCCAGCTTTAACAACTGTAGCTCTTTTGCGTTACAGTATAAAGTTCATTTTACATGATACCCAATATAAAACATGTCTCTTCTACTTCTATTGAAAATATCAATAGAATGGATAACGCTAAAAGAATTACTTTCGTCTAGCGTATCAGGTGCCACGTTTATTTCTTATTTTCATTGCCTTTTGTTTACCATTATTAGGATACACAGGATGGACATAATACATGCTACTTGAAGGGAAACTTATTGTTTCACATTCATTTTTTTTCTTAAATCGTTCTCCATCTTCTAAATAATACAGATACACAGTTTTCTACATATTATATGTAAGCTATTATTGTCTACAGCAATATAGCAATAAATATTCTATAGCAATTTTACAGCCAAGTTAATTTCTTAACCATAACACTAATTTAGTTATAAAAAATATTTTTATAGGCGGATGTGAACACCTCAATACCCAATTTATCGCATAACGTCTATCGATTATGAATGAAGTTGAAGCGTATTAAAATCGATCGATTGACGTGATGCTAATAAATCCCCAAAATTTACATACTTATACACAATCTGTTTACATTTTACATTAATTCCACATTGATTATGTAGATATTATATCCATATGGGACATATTAATTTTGGATGCAACTTAAACATAAGTATATGTACAGTGATCGGAATAGCTACAGCAATTTTATGTACTTGCGATACGTTTATATATTTATAATAATATTGTCGATAAACAATTTGAATGCTGTAGAAAGAGACAAAAACAGGTGTGTTGTTCTAGCGGCGGAGACCGCTATTGTATTTTTTTGTTTCCAAAAGCCGTGTTGGGCGGCAAAATTGGCAACGCGTCGCTAATGTAAGTTTGACAACGTCCTCGTGGCGCCCACTACCAATACATAAGACAAGCCTTCTTTTATCATGTTAATGAAAAAGTTTCAGTTAGAATCTCGCGGAATGTCCATATTAACATCAACGTTTACGGTCAATGAACCAAAATAGCTCTACCTACTCCGATCACTGTTTATGTAACATAAATAGCTATGAAGCATAACACTGAAGTAAGACTCTCTCTTACAAGTTTATAGAGCTGTTTCAGGTTGTATATTATGCTCTATTTGAACTTTCAAACATCCTTTGGTATGAATGTCATATGTTATGACAGGGTAATCATAAGTTATATCGTTATTAGGTAATATCTAAATACAGTGAATTAAGATGATAGTTACTTAAACGTATTGTAGTGGCCGTGATCATAGAACAAGATGGTGCCATTCGTTCATGTTCAGGGAAACGAGAAAGTGTGTAGTATGTGTGGTATGTGATGTATTGTACCAAATAAAGATTTTTCTATTACTAATTCACTGAGGCAGCGAGCGCCTTCTGGTGACAGACTTGTAGAGCTAAAATAGAGCCTAACAAATACTTGTTTTCGCTAAAACTTTATCGAATACCAAATAAGAGTCACACTAAGCACCCTGAATTGAAACACTATACGTATCTACTCGCATTTATTCTACATATTGTTTTATTATGACGTTTCCAACTCTTTGCTAGGTCTGCCGTCTGCGGTGATCTCAGAGTGACTGAGTTGTTGGTCGTCTAAAAGTTACTTTGTAACTTGCTACCGTCCACTATTTTTAATTGGGTGCGTTCCGTTTCACGCATGTTTTTAAGCACATTTGCGAAAACGTAAACGGAATGTAGGTATAAAAATTATGTACAACATACGAGAAGATCCGTATGAAGTGTTCGCGAAAACTTTGGGAAACAATATAGAAGAGCTGATAAACGCACAGCACGGTGCACTATCGTTTGAATACTATCTTTCCATTCTAGACGCCTGAAATTCCCTAAGAATCTAGGTACAAACAGAAACAGTGAATCGGTGTATGTATATACATGGATATCCATACATACAAATACTATCAGTACTTCAAATCTAAGCAAAAAACAACCAAGCGTGCACTTCGTCTTCTATACAAGTTTCTTAGTTGAATAAGGTCACAAGAAAAATAGGTAGTCTAGTTTTAGTTATGCATTGTTATAATAAAGAATTTATAATTACATATCCAAAATTAGTATAATAATTCTGTAGTATATTATAGACAGTGCACGTCTTTGACAATCCCGATAATCATCATACTACATTACGCACCTGCTTTCGACTGCCTTTCTATTTCCTTTTCTTCATGAAACACATACGGATCAGTTACTGAATTCCTCATAAGTAAAATTCAAGGCACGCGTCTTCAAATTACGTACAGGCTTGCACCACAAATTGGTTTCCTAACACGCGCTTAAAGCTAATGCATAGAACGCTACGCTTGTCATTTCGCTTCTCAGAACCTCCCATTGGATCATGCACGCCGCGCCCGGGGAGACGCGGCTGTTCTCTCCCCCCATCCCCCCTGATAATACGAGAGTTTAACATAATGTCCACAATAATTTCCTGCATTGACTGCGTATTTTTCGACAAGGCAGGAATTTCGCAAGAAATATATTGGAGATTCATAATCCGGTTCGAAGGACCATAAAGATTTATGATTCACACCACGATGATTAGATGAGATAAATGATAGTAATAAAAAGGTTTATTTTATACATTTTGATACATATTGTCCTACAACAATGATTAATTGAATCACTTCTAAAATGACATGTTAAAATGCTGATAATAAATGATTATCGATGACATCCGAAACGAAACGAATGGTCAAGCCGTACAGTTGTTTCATATTCAGCATGAAACTCATGACTCCCGTTTTAGTCTAAAACACAAAGCTTTCTTAAACCTACTAACAGTGCAAATATGGTACTACGCTGATAAATTACTAGTGTCCATCATTCGATAGCGCTTTAAAATCACTCCATTGACGATAATTCCTATCTCTTAGTTCATTATACATTGTAGTCTTACAAAATGTCCTTAATTCATTCTTGAAATAATATATACAGACATTACATTATCAGTACTAGTTATTTTTTTCACTATAGTTTAGAAAAGACCCTCGGTTTCTTCGTTCCGCAAAGCCGATCTGTCGAAGTGGCCAGCCGTTTTGATTATTCCGAATTCTTTTTTCGAAACTTAATTTTCAGCCAGCTACAGCGGGCAAGTACAACACCGGACAGTCAGATCACAGTTTAAATTTAGAACAGGTCCATATCATCGTTGCACATCACCTCTAGGAAGTCGTCGTCGTCGTAGTCTCGTACGGTGCGCGGGTCGGCGGGGAGCGTCCGGTCGGGCAGCGGGGAGTGTGGGCGCGCGGGGGAGGGGGGCGCGTCTGTGTGCGCGTCAGTGTCGCTCGAGCCGTCGCGGGCATCGGTCGCGGGCGACGGCGGCGGGTTGGAGCCGTGCTCCGACTGCGCGGTCGCCTCGCCGCGGGATAGTAATGACGGTAGTTCTGAATCTGAAATTTGCAAATTGTTTAATATTAAATCAATTAAGAAATACTATTTCAAAGAAGTAAGCCACAACTAAAAATGTAAGATCTTAGGTCAATTATTCAGCGGGAGTACAATCTACGGTTTAACAGTCGGTTACCATAACTTGAAGGTTAAACGTTTCACCCTTTTTAAATAAACAAAAAGCTTTCTTTTTCGTTTTGATAATATCGATGGTAGTTACAATACCTGTGAGACTCTGCTTCAGCTGCTCCATGACCTTCTGGCGTGTGTTGGCGCGCGACTTCTTGATCTTGCGCGCGGTCTCGCGTCGGTCCTCGTTGAAGATCTGCGTCACCATCTCTTGGGACACGTCGTTGTCGCGCTTCAGCAGGAAGAAGTAGACACCGCCCGCGGTGCGCCGACGGTTACCGTTCTGCGGAACGTTATTATTAATTATAAAAATAAACTTTCGTAAAAATAAACGTCCTCATTCCGGATCCAGCAGTGGACTAGTTTAGTCTGATGATGATGATGATGATGATGATGATGATGATGATGATGATGATGATGATGATGATGATGGATATATGATTACTTTAATATTATAGAATCAGCAACCTAATTTTCAATAACTTACCATCCTAGCATAATAAATCTAACAAAATAGAATGCAAAAGAGATTAAAGTAAGGTAAACTATTTTAAATTTGTTTTGTTTTGTTTTGTAAATTTTTTTTCATAAAATAAACAATACACTGTGTAAAAACTGTGTATAGACACTTTTAAACAAATAAACATAAGATAAAGAATACTTTATCAGGCTAGACTCACCTATAAAAGCTTATAAACAATATTTGATTAACTTATTACAACATGAGTATTAATAAAACAGTCTGTATTATTGTCATTGTGACTATCGCTCAATTCATCAAATTTAAGAAAAACTATTGTAAATGATGTTGCTGATTCCATAATATTTATCAATAAGCCCAATAATCAAACAAAATCTAGAAATTCGATTTAAACCCGAATAAACACCCGTTGGAAGGGTTTTAAGTCACGCACGGTCGTACGTAAGGTGGCCCGCTAATTATATGGAGTTGGATTTAAATCAGGTTGAATGCCCATCTCTATACTATAACTTTATACATTACGTCATCACGGTTAGGCACTGACGATGACGCGATTAAAAGAGAAGCATCTCTGAATAGAAAATGTCACTAAACTACTAACAGTAATAAAGAATGTTGCCTTACCATAACAAGCATGCCTCCATCAGCCTCCACTCGTTGAGTAGCCTTATATAGCTCGATAGCTTTTTGTGCCCCTAACACCTCGACAATTCTTACTGCAACAAAATATTATCTTTATTCCAAAATAAATGGGGATCACAAAAATAGTATTGTCCATCCCTCTTATCACAGGTAAATTTTAAAGTACCCAGGCTAACTGCCAGATTACACAATTCTAAGCCTTTTTTGATTGATTATAAAAGGAACAACTATTGAAGCAATTCCCCTCTTATTGCAATGTTTAGGTAATACAATGACCTATTTTTTTTTTTTTTTTATATTTACGAGTAAGCACAGTGCCTTGATCTCACCTGATGTTAAGTGATGATAAGGCCAATGATGGAAGCGCACTTCACCCGGGACCCTCAACTAGTGAGGTACTGGCTAACTTATCTCTAGCTGCCGGAGCACAACAATGCTACAAACATTGATGTTATGGCGACATATTTAGATAAGATGGTGGTAGCTAGCCAGGCGGACAAATAAGTCCTACCACCAACCAAACCGAGTACACAAAGATGTACCCCCCGCTGGGAATCGAACCCGGGACCTCTGGGTCTAAACCGGTGGTCTTAACCACTAGACCACAGAGGCAATTGAAATCTAAAAGCCATAAGGAAATAGATATATTGAGCGACAAACTGGGTTATTTTAAGAAGTGTGTTAAATTGTACCTCAATACTGAGATATAGCCCTTAAAATTAAACTTTTAAAAAAATATTTTTTGGCATTATTTTAAGTTTATGTCTTTTTAATTTTTCAGTATATGTTGTGCGTACCTATAATTTAAATATGTATATACACGTTTTTATGATTATATAAGTTTATATAAATGTTCTGTATGTATTTAGTTGGTAAGCCTTTTCTAATAAATAAATAAATAAATAAATAAATAAATAAATAAAAATAGTGTCGCCAAACACGCCGACATTGTAATTAGTTAACATGTAGTAATTGTACTTATATATTAAGAAAGTTGGCAATAAAGGCTAGTAATATGGGTATCACAACAGATTAATCTCACTTGATGGTAAATGACGATTGACGATAATGCCAAAGGTAGAACCGGACTACAACGCACTTCTCCCGGAATACTCAACGACTGAGGAACTGGCAGTTTTATCAGCCCTACCACCAACCGATCTGAATAACATGTGGTCAACCAACCACCACAGAGCCGGTTGACCATAGAGGCGGCATCATCTAACCTTCTTTATAAGATTGATTTGACAAAGAACATAACTGTTTTGTTGTTAATGCAGGCTAACATTAACTTATATAGACATTTTTCTATTGCTGACGACAGGGCGCTATGGCGCTCATTGGGGGAGGCCTATGTCCAGCAGTGGACTAAGAAAGGCTGATGATGATGATGATGATGATGATGAAGAAAAAATGTCTCAAAGTTGTTAAGCCTTTGTTACTGATAATAATACATTTAAAAAAAACTATTAAATTTGATTTAACAGTGTCCTGCGACTCATGGGGCTCCTCCAGCTTTCTCAACTGCTTTCTGCCCTTTACTGCCTTTGTCCAGACTAACACAGCAGACTAACACTTTTGGATTATAGGATGGGTTATGATTCTAAATATATGGGAAGACTAGACCCCAGCAGTGGGACATTTGAAATTAAAAGGACAGTTCAGAAGTTCTGGCACACTTTATTTCTATCTGTGCCCACCGTTTACAAGCACAGCCCGCATAATGTATAAAATTGTGCAATTCAATTCAATTCTAAAGTAGCAAATTGTCCAATTATGCTGAGCATCCATGTATCCTGATATTACTGTCAATAAGGGCACATTTATTATCGTACATTGAACTTTGCACATCTGGTATGCAAATGCCAGCATTTTTGTAAAGAAAGTATAGGTGTGTACTACCTAACATATCTAATAGTTTAAGATACTACATGAATGTAGAGCATCCAGATAGACAGATACTAATACAAATATGAAAACATGGTAATTTGTTACTTAAAATAATATAGCTGCAGAAACCTTAACACATAGGTAAGTAAGTAACTATATGCACATAACACAACACATGAGCACATAAACATAACATGCAAGAAATTAACATAGATAGAAGAATTGGGAAAAGTTTATAATCTATACAAATATTATAAAGCTGAAAAGTTTGTTTGTTTGGTTGAACGCGCTAATCTCAGGAACTACAGGTTGGAATTGAAAAATTATTTTTGAGTTGATTAGTCCATTTATTGAGGAAGGCTATAGGCTATATTACATCACGCTACGACTAATTAACGGAGGTGAAACCGCAGGGTATATTATACATAAGTGCAATTAATAATTAAGTAATTCTTTAACCATAAAGAGACAATAATACTAATATTGCACTCACCAACTAAATCCTTTTTTTCTTCAGACAAATTCTCTGCTATCTCATTTGCGATTGCATCAACAGGATCTTGGATAGTCACTAATAAATCAGGTAAATACTTTGGATTCTGTTTTGCTTCAAGTTCTTGATGGCTATTTACCCGTTTGCCTAATCGCAATTTCACATTGGCTCTATCTGACCTTCTTCGTTTGTTAGAAGTACGGTCATAATTATCCTCATCATTAGTAAATATTTTCTTAGATAAATAATTATCATCTAATCTATACTTAATCGTATAATCATAAGACTCTACACCATAATCACTGCCCTTTTTTGTAACATCACAGCTAACCATGTCTTCCGTTAAAAGGTCCTCCTAAAAGAAATTGCAATTCATAATATTTACATTCAACTCAGTATTAGTGACTGTAGAGAAGTAATTGTCTTTTATTTTATACTGTTTATTATTAATTTATATGAAAAAGTGCTTGCACTTAGTTTCGAAATAAATAATATTACAATTACTATGAAATAGTTTTCAATAAAATACTAAATGTTAAACTAATAACCAAATCTTTTCACTGAACAATTTACAACCTTCTTCAACTATTCTAGTCATTTGTATGCAATACCTGTAAAGCCTTGCACCAAACATTATATTTCTCTTTCTTGTCTGTTTGCCCTGGCGGCTGTGGTCGCCGCGGCTTCACTTTCGTTCGTTTGGGCCGCCGTCGCGGTTCGTCGTCCGAATCTGACCCCGAAGACTCGGGCCACGACAGTTCATCACTTTGTTCATCTTGAATTTGCATGTGCACTAAAGAAGGCGGGTTAAACGCCTCCGGTCGTGTAAGGGGAATATACGTGCCTTCTTCCACATCGGAGTCATCCAACTGCAAAAGCAAATTCGTTTTTCACAAAATAATTTTATTACGCCCTAATGTCATGCATGACAGGAAACTTTCACACAACTGTTTATTAATTCGTTTGTCAACTGTGTTTCTAGCATGTTTTAGTATTTAAATGTATTGCAGCACACACAACTTATTATAGGCTATTGATAAATTAATGACAAATCGCACAAAAAACGCTCTTTTTTTAAGTTACATTCTAACCTCTCCTTCTTCTCTTTCATGTGACACCTCGATATCAAGTTCTCCTTCTGTGGTGGACATCATGATGAGAAGATTTTTTTAACAATAAAAGGTAAAATCATTAAATTATTGAAAAAATCAACAGTTGAGTATTCCTTTTTTATTTTTCAAAATCTTTTATTTAATTTGTCCATCAAGCAATTAGACTTTGAGTTTGACAGCTAGACAATGACAAATTCGTTGACATTGACATTGACATAATCTGAATTTTTTTTTTAAGTGTAGTTCGTTCCCTGAGGAACCGGCTAAGGTCATAGACCATGCTGCCATGTCTTTAGTTTCTTAATTTCATTAGTATTATAATCCTATAAAATGATGATGAATGATAATAGAAATGAGAAGTGAGAAATGATAAACCCAACCCCTCGAGAATCTCAGTAAAGATGTTGGGCTTTACTAAGTTCTCGGGCGGACTTCTTGAGAGATTTTGAAAAGTGATGTTGCACTGTTTTGTTTCATTTGCCAACACCCATGCACACTCACGAACACTTAACGGCTAATAATCCACCATTATTTCACATTAATATTCGAGATAACACAAATTTTAGAAAATAAAACAAGACCGCAGACATGACTCTTCACTTTCCCGCCAAGAAGTCTGACATAATCTGAGTTTTGACCACAGATTTTTTTTTCCTTTAGTTGATAGATTCGTGCGATTAGCACATTTAGCCAGTGTCTAAGTAATTTTTCTTACAAGTAATACATAAATAAACAATATTTCCATCTTGTATGATGATGATGAATGATAATAGAAATCAGAAGTGAGAAAACCCCAACCCCTCGAGTATCTCAGTAAAGATGTGGGGCTTTACTAAGTCCTCGGGCGGACTTCTTGAGAGAACTTGAAAAGTGACGTTGCATTGTTTTGTTTCATTTGCCAACACTCATGCACACTCACGAACACTTAACGGTTAATAATCCACCATTATTTCACATTAATATTCGACATAACACAAATTTTAGAAAATAAAACAAAAACGCAGACATGACTTCACTTTCCCGCCATGAAGTATGACCACAGGCTACTTTTAGAGGGTGAACATGTGAACTGAGGGCCCACCTCACAGAATGCTGATTTGCCTACCTGGAGCTATTGTGACGGAGATATGAAACCTTATTTTAGCCTTTAAATTCATTGTACCGGATTCCTGGAAGAAGGATGGATCAATTTCGGTGGGCCCTCAGAAGGTCTACATGGATTTTTAGGTTAAAATGTCAAAAATCGTCTTTTCTGCGTAATCGCATGAATGTACCGAAAACTTAGATTAAACCGAAAAGATGACCATTCCAAACCAATGTGACAACATATGTGACAGCTACAAATACATAAAACAACTAAAAATGATAATTGGGACGAAGATATAAGCAATTATTTATTTGACAATGGGTGAACTGAGGGACCACGATCTAAACTTCTAAAATCATCGTGAATCTTGCATGAAAATATAAATTAAACAGAGATTCTAAGTTATTTAGTCATGCCAAATGCCTCATTTACCAATTAAAACCAGTACTTCAATAGTTTTAGAGAACATTGAAGATTTTATTACAATGGACAACGACTGTAAAGGGTGAACATAATTTTAATAATTTAAGGATAAGTCCCGCCTTCAAAACTATATGCGGGAGAAAATACACTTTTTATCATGATCCCAAAATTAGGCCTTTTCATTTTAGCGTTACATGGTACCAGATAATGGCTATTTTCTCCATGGGCATCATCTGGCTCTGATCTGAGCGACCAGATTTAGGTTGATCAATTTAGAAAGGAGCTCGATGGCGCAGTGGTTAACGCGCCCGGTCAGCGAGTGCTGAGGTTAAGCAACTTTCACAAAGGCCGGTCATCGGATGGGTGACCAAAAATTTATCATCTCGAGCTCCTCCGTGCTTCGGAAGGCACGTAAAGCCGTTGGTCCCGGCTGCATTAGCAGTCGTTAACAATCACCAAGCATTCTGTGAGGTGGGCCCTCAGTTCACATGTTCACTTTAGAGGATGCGTTCTTCCTCTTAGGCGTCGGGCGACCGGGAGACGGTCGTTTTATAAATACCTTTGAGCGTCGGGCGACCGGCTCCCGGTCACTTTTTTCCATACATTCTCTGTGACGTCTGTGGGTTGATTGTAGCGTTAATACTAATAGTTATCCCACTCAAATTTACACAGATTGTAGTTAGTAGAACAAGGATGGGAAATCATGTTACTTGCGTCTCCAGAAACACCATTCAATGTTGACAGGAATAAACAATGCGTTCTGTCTCCATTTCATCTCTCTCTCAGAATAATAAATACTAATTAATAAATAATAAATACTAAAGGAACTTTACCACTTTCCTTAAATCGTAAACTCTTGGATATGGGGAGGATGCATCCTCCCCACCCTCACATACGGCGGCGCGCAAACTTGGTCATTGACAAAACGTCAGAAGTCCGCACTCGGGGTATGCCAACGATGGAGATCTTAGGGATAAAACTTACGGATCGCGTGAGAAACGAGATTGCCGATGTAGCTTAGGATGCTGCCGCTCTGAAGTGGGACTGGGCCGGCCACGAAAGCCGCATGTCTAACGAGTTGTGGGCGAAATCTACCACAAATTACTTGGCGAGCTTGTATTGACGGCGTAGCCACGACATGACTGTCGTGGGGATGGAGTTGAGCTGGTAGAATATCTTATTATTTCGCGCACACACACACACACGCGCACACGCACTTCATGAAGGGGTGTACCGGCCGGTAGGCAATTTACGAGTAGTTCTAGAAGATTAGGGATTGCAGAAAATTTTGTATACTGATCTCCAAACTTCATTATGTGTATTATGAAGATGACACTAAATGATGATGTGACAAAAGAATCCCGAAGAAGTTGGTTCCCCCTTGGCCTTTGCATTAGAGAAATATCTGTCCACAACTGTGCTATCGTGTGCGTACCCCAGAATTCCGGGTAACAACAGATCGTTTATGTGGAGCAAACCGAAGAAGAATCTTAGAGCAAGAAGAATAGATGAGATCATAGATCTGTCAACGTCATTCACTCATACTATTTTCTGACTTTTATTCATTCTCCTTCATTCTTTAGTCATTCATGTAATGGTATGTTAAAACTAGACACTGCCACCAATTCTCTTAGAGTTAAATTCTCTTTGACTGCCACTGGCTAAATCATAACGAGAGCCATCTTACAAGAAATTGAATTGAATTTTATTGTTAATGTTTTGAGGGATATGTTAGAAGTATTATCATCACATAATATTAATATTTTAATATCAAAAACTAACGGTGATATAATTTTCAAATACTTTGTTTCCCAAAAAAATTAATATTTATGCATTGTGTCTTAGAGTCACAGTAACTTTAATTATAATAATTAAACCTTTTATTTCGACTTGTTTGTCCATTTATCATGTAAGTAACTTATACGTATAGTATACTTAAAAGCTTATTAGAAATTCTAGTATCAAATTATGCTAAAGAGCAGTCCATTATTATATAATTAGTGTGGTGTGGACGTCATGTCTCATTATCGGACAGCTAGGATCGAGCTTACACCTACAGCTTACCTGCTACTACGGTCAGGGCCCGTTTAGCTTTAGCCTGTTGGGAGAAAAAAATGTCTGGTGCCTTAAGCACCTGACGGTGGTCTTATCATCATCAGCATAATACTATTCTACTGCTGGACATAGGCCTTTCCAAGTGCACGCTACTGAGCACGATCCACGGCCACTCTCATCCAGCTCTTGCCAGCCACCATGCGAAGATCTAATGCGTTGTCAAAATCGAAGCCTCAGCTTCGTGTCCGTTTTGGTGGCGTACACATGGTGTAATTCACGTTTGTTGTTATGCCCTCTTTTAGAGCGTAATTAGTGCGTAATTACTACAAACAATAATTAATTAGTGCCTCTTTAGTTTAATCAATAAAGACCTTTTTAGTGTGTACGCTGGCATCACGATCAAGCTGGCGTACCCATGACCGTTCATGAATTTAATTGTTATCGGCCACCTGGTGTTCGATCGACGCTCAAGGGGATAAGGAAATTTGACAGTTTGTGGTAGGTTGATGTCAAAGAGATTTAATAGGTTCTTTGGTTGATGTGCAGGCGTGTGTACTAACTACACGAAGCCACTAATTAATGAAAAAAACCGCTGAACGTGCCGAACAGGTAGGTACATATTAATGTTTTTACTTACTTAGAACCTCGCTGCTATATTTATTGCTCGTTACGTGATTTGTGAGCCAGCCAATTTATCAGGTAAGTTTCTAACATAAATCTATACTATATAATATTATAAAGCTGAAGAGTTTGTTTATTTGTTTGTTTGTTTGTTTGGTTGTTGAACGCGCTAATCTCAGGAACTACTTACTGGTTCGAATTGAAAAAATATTTTTGTGTTGAATAGTCCATTTATTTAGGACTATGGAGCAGCAATGAAAAATGTTGCAAAAACGGGAAAATTTTCTAAGACCAGGGGTCTTATAGTCTATAATTATTTATGCCATCATTTCATTATTACTCTCATGCACGTTCACAAACACTTAACATATAAATATAAAAACACAAATTTTAGAAAATAAAACTTAACTGCAATATGACCCTTCACTTTACCGCCAAGAATCTAATTCTTTAACGATCTTATTAGCAAGCATGCTAGATTAGTTTTTGATATTTTTTTATATACTTCAGCTGCGTCTATTTATGCTGAGAGAGTCAGTATTTTACGCACTATAAAATATATAACAATTATAAAAAGAAAAGTTCACTTTCTGTAAACAAGCACTTAATGGGTAAGCTGTATAGACGCCAGCTCGAAATGTCATGCACAAATTTTGTTCAATATCTCCGTTCCTATAAGAGCAATCCTTATGAAATTTTGCATAGCGTGGGCAGGGCACTAATAAGATTATTAAATAGAAATTATTAAATATGATTAAATATGTGTGTAAATTTCGTTGCTATAATATAAGTCGTTTATAAGAACGTTCATAGGTACGCCAGCTTGATCGTGATGCAAGCGTACATACTAAAAAAAAAGGTCTTAATTTTTTAAACTAAAGAGTCACTAATTATTTTATGTTTTCAGTAATTATGCACTAATTACGCTCTAAAAAAGGGCATAACTACAAACGTGAACTAGACCATGTGTACGCAACCATAACGGACACTCAGCTTCCTATACTCACCTAGCAAGCTTCACTACACCCAGTCAGCCTATTTGCTATTGGTTATTTGGTTACTGTACAAAATACCGCCATAATTGTCCCTTACAGTAAGAGGCCTCCAGTACCACCTCTGAACCCAGCAGTGGGCCGCTATCGATAATGATGATAAATTTCAGATGTTGTTACGTTGAAAATTGTATTTCAGGGCTGCTTTTGAGGCGGTTAGCAAAACTACGGTAACGCCCATTATCACCGGCGGCGCCGCCGCCGATACGGCTGAAACGTTAGACCTTAGAACGGCAAAGTTACCTGAAACAAAGACGTCAAGAAGCACTGATGATTTTGACCCTTACGATTACAGGGAGCCCAAGAATAATATCACGTATTATTACATTATCATTAGTGGCGATCGATGGAGAAATCTAAGATATATTTTAGAAAAATATAAATATTAATTGATTTGTCAAAAAATTTAAAATACGATTCAATACGTGTTGTTTCCGTATTACAACTAGTTACGAGACTTATCCATTGAGACTAAAAATAGAGACAATAGAAATAGATTTATAACCTACCTGTAGAGACTCTACCTTGCACAGGGAGCCTTAGCCCTGCCATGAACTTTTCTTCTAACCGGCATATGGGATTGTATGGACAAATTGCCAATTTTTAACCGCCTCTCTGGTCTAGTGGTTGAGACCACCGGTTATACCCAGAGGTCCCGGGTTCGATTCCCAGCGAGGCCTGGGGGGGACATGTTTGTGTACTCGGTTTGCTTGATGGTCGGGCTTGTTTGTCCGCTTGGCTAGCTACTAACATTTTATCTAAATATATCGCCATAACATCAAGGTTTGTAGCATTGTTGTGTTCCGGTAGCTAGAGATAACTATAAGATAGCCAGTTCCTCAGTAGTTGAGGATCCTGAGTGAAGTGCGCTTCCACCATTGGCCTTATCATCACTTAACATTAGGTGAGATCAAGGCACTGTGCTTACCCTGAACATATTTTTAAAAATACAAGCCTAAGTTAGCTACATGATATTTCTGAAAACTCCTATTTTTTTTGCTAGCACTTCGATGGCGTATTTCAATTTAATACGTACAGTGTTTGGCGCGGGAATGCTCGGCATGCCGCTGGCTCTGGGTCAAATGGGATTAATATTGGGCTCATTACTTCTTCTGGGCGTCGGAATGCTCATCCTCCATATGCATTTGATATTGGTAAGATTAAATTTCATTTAACGTGGAGATGGTACAGACACACACATCAACCTATCTAAAATTGTCAAATTTCTTCAATTAATGTTCAACCATTATTCAATATACACAAAGTTTAAAGTCCATTGAGGAAATTTGTGGTAGTCTGCTGTGCAACGCCTACCAGACCCAGTCAGGGATCGAACCTGGGTCTTCCGTGCAGTGACAATATTCAGCGCTTACGCCAGCCAGGCGTACAATGGATGGACATAAGACTACATATGTAAGAGATAGATGTTGATTCTTTGTCATCATCATCATCATCATCATCAGCTCATTTATGTCCCTACTGCTGGGGCACGAGCCTTCCCTAAGGATGGATAGAGAGAACGGGCCATAAACCACCACGCGGGCCCAGTGCGGATTGGTGGTTGTTAACGACTGCTAATGCAGTCGGGACCAACGGCTTTACGTGCTTTCCGAAGCACGGAGGAGTTCGAGATGATACATTTTTGGTCACCCATCCGATGAGATCGCCTTTGCGAAAGTTGCTTAACCTCAGCACTCGCAGACCGGGCGCATTATCCACTGCGCCATCGAGCTCCTCGGGATTCTTTGTTATAGGTTGGAATAATAGTATTCATTGTGAAGTTGGCAAGTGTATGATTATAGTAAGACAAACTAAAGCTAAATCATTTAAGATGTCTATAAACTTACCTGCAGATACGAAGCTTGAATGAGATCAGTCGGCAGTTGAGGGTGCCACACATTTCGTATCGATATGGATTCCGCATTGCATTGTTGCACGGCCCTGCAGTATTGCAATGCATCGGAGAAAGAGGACCGTAAGTATGTTCAATATATTGCTCATTATCAGCAAAAATTGCCAGTCGTCGTAGGGCGCCCGTACAGAATCCCTCAGGATGGCTACGTACATCCCTCCCAAACATTTGTGCCGCAAGTGCTATGTTTTGGTTTTAAAGTGTAGCCGCACATACACAATAATAATTTGATCGTTGTAAAATACCACGCCGCGCGCAGCGCTTTGTCTCAGCTTAGCACCAGATGTTTCCCGCGCCGCGCGCAGCCGCACGCACACAATAATAATTCACCGTTGTGAATACCCACGCCGCGCGCAGCGCCTTGTCTTAGCTAGCACCAGATGTTCTCACGCCGCGCGCCTGCAGCGCTTTCTCTTTACGTGCACCCAATGTTACTTAAAGGACGAGTAACCCTAATAAAAGAGGCATTCTACAACTGACAATCCCGTGTTTCACTTCTCTCCGCACCAACGCCAATAACGCTAGTATCGCCAAGCGACATCGACAAACCAACACTATAGCATAGCGAAACTACTACCGCTAAAAAAGGAATGTGATCCAGAAACCACCTCTACTGCAACACTCAGGTTATACCCATGGTGTTCCATGCAGGCTCTGGTGGCTGCTGTAAGCTCTCACTCGCTAAAAGCTAGACCGAACGAGTGTTTGTAAAACAAAGATAGATATGAACTACTGTCGACGATACACCGAGTATGAGCGCCAACAAAATGCGCCGTGCCAGCTCTGCTGTGGACCTGCTTAGACCTAGAACCTATATCTACATAAAAAGTTATTAAAAGAAAAGATATCGAAACCGTAAACCAGTCACTTGCTTGACCCAGCCCAGAGAGAAAAATTACCTCTCCTGTGGGTCGACCGCCTAACTCTCTCGCTATCGATCGCTTTGAAGGCGAGGCGAGGAGGAGGCGTCATCTTGTCATTTCGAAAGCAATATGAAAGCAATATCAAAAGCTATAGGCTATAGCTTTCGATATTATTCGATACTATATTTCGATATTATATTAGAAAGCGAGGCGAGGGCCTCGCTTTCAAAGCGATCGAAAGCGAGAGTGTTAGGCGGTTGGGGGGCTGGATAGCATCACCTATGTATTTATTTTGTTACAGCACCATAATTGCAACATTTATGGTATTGAGCCAATTGGGTATATGCTCGGTGTTTATCAATTTTACTTCTGACAGTCTGCGAGACGTACGTAACTATTTTATAAATAATTTGCTACTTACTTATTTTTCTTATTTTTATATTAACTTTACTGTATTTTACTTTACTTTATTGTATTTATTGTTCCGTGTGGACGCAAAGAACAGCACCAACCCATTTCTTCCCGTGTGGGCGTCGTAATAGGCGACTAAGGGAGTAAAAGACCCCGTGCATATCGAAAAGCACCCTGCCCTGGGTCACCTGCGCGGTGGCGGGTAATCCACCACTGGAATTCCCAAGGAGGGTTGGTGTCAGGCAGGCGGCCGGCCGTAAATACATTGCCCAAACTTTTGCAATAATGAACGTGGAAGAAACGGACATTTTGCGCCGACCCCAAGTAACATGGGACCAGGGCAGGAAGAAGAAGACAAATTGTATTGATAACAACGGCATTGGTTGGTTTATTGTAGTCTAGTTATTAGACCAACCGCGTCTCAGACTTAGACAAGACACCGACCGGTTAGTTTCCTAGCGAGAGATCCTCATTTCGTACTCAGTTGATAAGGGCTTGTATAAGTCCGCATTTCTAACTACCAACATTCTATCTGTCTTTAAATGGTTGGTGATATTCAAGCGAATGGTCACACAGTGCAGATTGTTATATATTAATCGCTCTCGTGTTCCTGTAAACATCCTCCCACAGTCAAAATGTAAATAGTTAGTATGTAAAATAAACGCGAGTAAATCCGCATGTAACTTTTCTTTACTTTTTGTTTCCGAAACAGATATTGGACTGGGACAACTCAAGGCCCGCTATGTTTGCTCTCCTGATTCCTTACCTGCTATTGGAGTACTTTACGAAGACTTTGAAGATCATCAGCTATGTATCGTTACTTGGTATTTATTTAACTTTTTCTTTCAGACAGAAAGTACTAATCAAATCAATCTATCCGTGCGGAGACGGAGAAAGAATACTATTCTTCGCCCTCTCCTCCGGTGGGTGTCGTAAGAGGCGACTAACGAATTTTAGAGCTTCCATATGCGCTACTGCGTGGTAGGACTTGCCCGTCTGGTTAGTGACCACCGTACGCATGGTGTGAAACCCGTGAAGTGACCGCTTGGCGGTCGCGTTTCGGGATCCAGCCAGCGTATAACCAGAGCTCGAGTGGATGGTGCTGTGATGCATTTGGTCTCTGGAGGGTACCGTCGAACCAGTGCCAGGAGTACCTTGTTAACCCGCCGACCAAGGAGACCCGTAGAAACGGCTGTCCCGCTAGCCGCCCGTGGCACAGTACAGGGTACGCGAGCGAGCGAGCCTAACCAGCTCGTGAGACTGCCTCAGTATGCACGCATAATCTCGGGGTGGTCCGTCGTGCCGGTTGGTGACTGGAACGGGGGGTCCCGGCGGTCATTCCCGGAGGGTTTCGGGGGCCCTTCCGTTCGGCGGGTTAATGATACTCATCTGTAGGCAGATCCCTGATGAAACAGGCCGCTGCACTTTGACCATTTGCATTGTGGTAGCATTTCCTCGATTCACGCATCCCTCCTTTTCTCTACTATGACAGCGCCTAACATTAAAACTGGTTCTACAGTGGTGCATACCCCCACCACAACCATACCGTTTGACTCCATGCAAACCTCAATGCCGTTCACCACCATCTTGAGTCGGCACGGCCAGCAATGTTGTTTTTGACGGAGACGTAAATAATTTGTCTGGCCGACACCAGTTACCTGCACTATCCGGGCTTTGTGCTTGAAGAATCCTTCAAAGCCAAAGCCGGAGTTTGCTTATTCGATCAGACGGATGTTTGCTGTCACCGTCTGCGCTGTCTGGAAACCCTTCCTTTTCCCTCCTTGTGGTACACGTCGACTTGGGCTCTCATAGCCGTGTCTACGTCCGCGTCTACCGATCCCATAATGGCGACATGGAGACAACTTGACTTATGGAACATCTTAGTCGGGTAGCTGATGATGCGCAGGAGCGGTTTCCATCAGCGGAATTTTTTTGTGGGACTTCAATGCTCACCATGAGTTGTGATTAAGTAAGTTCCCCCAAAACTGACCATGTTAGTAGAACTGCCCACGCATTCGCTCCTACGCACGACCTGACACAACTGGTGAACCAGCTCACCAGGATCCCAGATATAGTCGGTCACGCGCCCTTTTTGTTGGACCTTCTGCTGACGAGTCACCCAGCTGGTTACCGAGTGGAGGTTTGAGCTCCTTTAGAATCTTCGGATCATTGATTGGTATCCAGTAAAGCGCCTTTGGCCCCGCTACCGCCTTCAGCGGTATCGAAACGCCAGATTTGGCACTACTCGTCGGCAGATTGGGATGGTATGCAGGACTATTTCGCATCCGTTCCTTGGGGGCAGCGCTGCTTCAGTGGGATGGACCCGACAGCTAGTGCGACTGCAGTTACTGGTGAGATAGTTTTAGAGATGGAATACTATATTCCGCACTCCTATCTCATCTTCAGCAAAGGCGCCTGCCCTTGCAACCGATGGTTCAACCGTAAATGTGCCAACGCTGTTGATAACAAGCAGGCGGCATACCGCGCTTGGATCCTGATCCACCCCTGATTTACCCCTGGGTAAAGCTCTTGGGGATCCCGAAACCCGCTTGCTGAAAGCAGCCTATAATAATGCCACCAAGTCCTACAAAAGAAACTTACATTAGAGCGGATGCCCAGCGCGTTGCACTGGTCAGCCAAGAACTACTGACGCATCCTAAGGGCAGCCGTCTGGCCAAAGCCGTGCAATCGAACTTCTGCCAACCCTCGCTGCCACCATTGAGATGTCCTGACGAAACTTTAGCTCACAAGCCGCAGGAGAAGGTCGATCTCCTGGCCAAACTCTTTGCGGCTAACTCCCGAATCGATGACTGCAATGCACAGCCTACCCTACAATTTCTTACTGTGGCCACACAATGCCTGATTTTAAAATCAGGCAGTGTGATGTCCGTGCCGAGCTGCAGATTGATGTCCGGAAAATCCGGAAAATGTGTGCAGCGGTGTTGTCCTCCGTGTTAACGCGCCTTTACCTTATCTCGCTCTCTTCAGATTGTGTGCCGGAATCTTGGAGAGAGGCTAATGTGCAACCGGTCCCCAAAAAATTAGATCGGTCAGATCCATCGTTTTAAATAAAAAAACTTGTCCACTACCAGAAGAACACTCCATAATTCACGATCGGTACGGGTTTCAGCCGAAACGGTCAACGGGTGATCTTCTAGCGTACGTCGCACATCTATGGGGTGAGGCTATTGACAAGCGTGGTGAGTCGGTGGCTGTTAGCTTTGACTTAGCCAAGGCTTTTGATTGGGTCTGGCACAAAGCTCTTCTCGCCAAGCTCCCGGCATATGGTCTGCCTGCTCAGTTCTGCAACTGGGTCGCTGGCTTCCTGCATGAGCGCAGAACCCGTGTTCTATCTGATGGATGCACTTTGCAGCTCATGTCAGTGAACGCTGGGGTCCCTTAAGGCTCCCTTCTGTCACCCACGCTGTTCCTTCTGCATATGAATGATATGCTTCCACTTGGAAATATGCATTGCTATATATAATAATAGCACTGTGCATGGGGGATATAACGGTCACCCAGCGGCAGGGCGGGTCGAAACCGAAGTGAATCGAGTGAATCTTGTCATTGAGCTCAATCGGGTATTGGACCTCATATCTAATTGAAAGAAATGAAAGAAAGAAAGAAAGAAAATACATTTATTGCCTTCACAACAAAATAAAAATAAAAATGAAGAGCATGATAAAATAAAGTACAAATAGAAATCCAATAAACATAAACCGAGAAATAAAAAAACATAACAAAAGTTAACATAAAAATTAACATTTTTTTACAAGTTAACATAATTGGGGCTCTAATAATCTGGTTGAGTTCAAAGCCAAGAAAACACAGATATGTGCAGTCACGGCAAAAAAGTCACCGTTCCTTCCCCTTCCAACTCTTCAAGGTACATCTCTAAGCCTGCAGAGCAGTATCAACATGACGATTCGCTGCGATCTGAACCAAAGGGACTACATCGAAGCCGTGATCAAAACAACCTCACGAAAATTCGGTATTCTGATCAGAGTGCGGCGATTCTTTACGCCGAACCAGTTGTGCCTTTTGTACAAAACATAGGTACGGTCTTGCGTGAAGTATTGCTCGCACATCTGGGACGGTTCTGCAAAGTACCTTCTCGATGCCTTGGACAGATTGCAGCGTTCGTCGCGCTGAACGCATTATCGGCATTGCAGATGTCGCAAATACTCTCGAATTTCTGCAATTGCGTAAAGATGTTGCGTCACTCAGCGTGTTTAACCGCTTATACCATGGCGAGTGCTCTGAGGAGCTCTTTGACCTCATCCCACCTTCTCCCTTCCTTCATAGGAGTACACGTGCTGCTCTTCGGAGTCACCGCTTCACTGTCTCAAATATCCCATCGCGCACAAAGAAATTTGGTGACTCGTTTCTTTGTCGCACCTCCAAAAGATGAAATAGTCTACCAGCACACGTTTTCCTTCCTTCCTATGATATGGGGTCCTTCAAAAGAGGCGTGAAGAAGCACCTTGTGGGCCGGCAGAGTGAGATTAACTGATGCTACGTTTGCTTTCACGCTACACCAGTTATGTTCGCGTCTGGACTCCATTTCCACTTAACATCATATGAGATGGAGTCATTTGCCGAGCTATATATTTTAACCGCATCTGCGGTCTAGTGGTTAAGACCAACGGTTTAGACCGAGAGATCCCGGGTTCGATCCCAGCGGGGTACATGTTTGTGTACTCACCTACCTACTCCTACTCAGCTACCACCATTTTATCTAAATATGTCGAAATAACATCAATGTTTGTAGCATTCATTGTTGTATTCCGGCTGCTATAGATAAGATAGCCAGTGCCTAGTGAGGATGCCGGGTGAAGTGCGCTTCCACCAATTGGCCTTATCATCACTTAATAAGTTAATAACACTTAATACTGGTTAGATCCAGGCACTGTGCTTACCCGTAAATATAAATTAGTATTAGTAGTAGGTATAGGTCGCGTCAAACTTCGAGTCCCCTATAAAGTTGCTTCGTTGCGCAACTGTACAGTCAGGCCCTACAGCTCGTCCGTTCCCGCCTTCGCCCTACGAACGCCTGTTTTTTACTACTGCGACGCGAATCGCTCCAACTTTAGAGGGGACTACAAGTTTGGCGCGACCTATATGTACCTACATAATACAATTGTTTAAATAAATCAAAATTATGAATTAAATTTTGCATTATAATTTTAGGTAACCTGATGAATGGAATAGGGCTTATACTGATCTTCTATCAAATATTTTATCAGTTATTCACGAACCCGCTAGGATCGGTGGTATTCGCCAAATATGAGTTAGGGGCCTTCCTGTTTGCTTACGGGACGCTGCTCTTTAACTTGAGCGCTGTTGGTGTGGTGAGTTCAGAGACTTCATTCATCATAATTATTCATCATCAGCTCATTTTATATCCCCACTGCTGGGGCACGAGCCTTCCTTGGGATATGGATGGAAAGGGAGAACGGGCCATAAACCACCACGCGGGCCCAGTGCGGATTGGTGGTTGTTAACGACTGCTACTGCAGTCGGGACCAACGTCTTTACGTGCCTTCCGAAGCACGGAGGAGCTCAGATTATAAAATTTTGATCACCCATCCGATGACCGGCCTTTGCGAAAGTTGCTTAACCTCAGCACTCACAGACCGAGCGCTTTAACCACTGCGCCATCGAGCTCCTCGAGCCTCTAACAACACTAATTAGAAATTTTCTATAGTGGACTAATTTGTTAATTTTTATTGATCCTACGCTAGCTATTTTATTTCTCTAGCTGAAATAAAAATTTTTTTCAGATAATTACCCTTGATAAGGCAATGAGCAATGCCAGAGCACTGACGCAGAAATGCGGGGTGCTTACAATAGGAATGATAATCCCGATTATAGTTTCGACTATATTTGGCGCCCTGGGTTTCTTTGCCTTCGGGACGATGGAAGAGAACATCTTGAGGTCGTTGCCGTACGATGAAATGTGTGTGCTAATTTAATGTCTAAAAAAACTAAGCTGTGCGCCTGAACCCTTCAGGTAGGCTACTCTTGACGCAAACTCAATCTCAATACAATTCCAATGCGATTAATATGTATCGATATTGGGATAAGTTTCGCAATTTCGGAACGCCCCATCTCGATAATAATTTGTTCACTCAATTTTCACGCAATTTAATTCCAATGTAGCGCTTTTATCGCTAAGAGTGCCATTTGTATTTTTTAGATTTGGGATTGGAAATTGATTATTGCAATTGTGTTTCAAGAGTAACCCACCAGTCCGGCAAGACTGTACTTTATAACGTATATAATGTTAAAAGTCGTGTGTATACAAATGTGACACACACGACTTTGGAGAATAAATTTTACAGTTTTGTATAGGTTGCTGTGTAGACGTCTGGGTGACTAGTGTGACTTTCGTTCGCCATTCGCTCTCGTTAACGAAAACGACTTGTATAGCAAAATGTTAACTCCTCTCGTATGCCGCCAGGAGTCAATAGTATAAACAATATTTAATTTAATTTCAGTAATTAAGTGTACACACTCTCAAATCTTGACTTAATAAAATGTACTAATAATTTTCGATTAGTTTACAATATGTTAATTGTTGTTTACTTATCGTTAAGGAAAACGAAAACGGGAACTTTTTGGGCATTGAAGCAGCGTGCAGCACCTCCTTTTGGACACAAATTCTTGAAAATGAAATGAAGATGAAAAAATCTTTATTCAATTTAGGCATATAAATCGCACTTATGAACGTCAAGTAGTTACTTACATAAAAAAACACAAAAGTATATTAAAAAATAATATAAATACACACAATAATACTTAAAATATATAATTTACTACTATGCACTAGGCACGCTGCTGTGGGTTGAGAATCTGGGGCCTTGCCATGAGATCTTAGAGCAAATTACTGCAATGACGAGACGCGCGTAGGCATACACCGCTCGCTACACGTGTGCTTCGTTTTCACAACCACAAGCACCAGGGTGCCTACTGCCTACTGCCTCGTGAGTTTTGTGTACTCTCCGTATTCATTCGATTATTTTGCAAATTTATGCAAAATTAGTATGGCATTGAGCGTTGACAGATTGGGTTTTTTTCCCATTTTGGGGAAAAAATTGGCTTTTGGGGACATGATATTTTAGGTAATTTTTTTGGGGAAGAAACTACAACATTGGAGAAATTTGGGGTTGACAATTTCCGAACGAATAACTCAATGAAGTCTAGTCTATAGGTCTGACAATTTGATTCCAGCGCGCCGTAAAACAGTAAAAAAAGATCAGTTGACCATAAAGTAAAATAAACTCTGAAGTAATAAATTTTAATAATAGCTCACTCAGTTCAGTCACGGAGACTGAACTGAGTGTGGTTTACTTAAAAAAAAATATTAAAATAAAACAAAAAACCCGACTGCTAAAACAACTATATAAAAAACAATTATATACTTACTTGTAAAAACCGGACTAACAAAAAATAACTGCAAAGAGAAAAAACTGAAAAGAAAAAAACAAGCTCTACGATACCAGAGTATTTAAATGAGTATTTATAAATAAATTGAATATTGATAGTTGTCGCAGGCGGGAACAATCACCAACCAAAGAGAGTGCGGACTTAATTGAGCTAGCCACGGCGGCCGCTGGCCGCACAACTATCAATATTCAATTTATTTATTAATACTCATCTAAATACTCTGGTATCGTAGAGCTTGCTTTTTTCTTTTCAGTTTTTTCTCACTATATAAAATATAAATAAATAATAAGAACAAATTAATGCTGTTTTTATTTTGGGGAATTTTTCTAAAAAATGTGTAATTTTGTGGAAAAATCATTTTGAATCTGGAGAAATTGGAGAAATCTCATCATCTGACAACCCATTGAAGCAGCGCCTTCTGGCGACATACGAGAAGGGATAAAATTTGCCATACAATTTCTCGTTTTTGCTAACCTGATCGAATGGCGAATAAAACTCGCACTATTCACCCATCTGGAACGTTTTTATTGGTTTAAATCTTGTATTTCTAGGGTAACAATTATCGCAATAGGGCTGTACCTTGTGGCAGTGGCTTTATCGTTCCCCATCCAGTGCTACCCAGCCTCCCAGATTATAAAGGAAGTAATACAGAATTACAATCTGCACGACACACCCTCAGACAGCACGATGTTACTTGTGGAGAAGATTACCAGACCCTGCTTTGTTATATTAGCTTGTAAGTGTATACCCTGTATATTCCCGATCCGTTTGGTAATTGGTAATAGGTGTATATTCCCGAAACATAGTCATGCAGCCAAGTATAAACATGCAAAATCATATTATGTAGATTTACTTTTCCATAAAAAAACAAAAAAAATATTTAAATTTTTTTTGTTCATTTTTGTAATGTTTCGACTTCTGTTTATGTTTAACCATGAGGTTGACGACCTAGAAGAACGTATTAGCTTGACCTTAGGTTGTCACTTTACAATTTTGGTAACAAAGAACCTCAATATCTCGGCCATGTGATGCTTTTTAGTTATGTTCATAATTTTCCAAGGTTCTATGAACGATTTTCGGGATTATACAGGTATATTACCAAACAGAAGTATGTAGTCTGCCGTAGGTAAAATCAGCAAACAAACTCGCTGAACACTTTACTATCTCATTATAAATAACTTTACTAGAAGTTGACAGCATCGTCCGTCGTGTCCTTAGAGCATGTTGGTTTAATGCTCTAAGGTCATGTCAGTTAGATTATTTGGTTGCTCTGAAAGAGTATTGAGTACCTACCTATTAGCTATTTTTATGCTGACTATACCAAGTAGATTGTCTCGATGTTATAAATAAACTTTGGCATTTTATACTTAGATGTAATATGTATAGCTAGACAAACGTATTTTAAACCTAGGTTACATTGACTTAGGTTTTAGATTTCGGTGTTATTAGTATTACATTATAGTTAAATATTTTGAAGTAGGTAGGTATAATAAGGTTTTTAAATTTAAGGATTTTGAGCATCGAAATTTCAGCTGTTGATTTTAGTCATTCTAATACATACCCCGTATGTCTGAGATGAGCTTCTTTAACTCTTTAACATCCGAGACTTGATTAGCCAAAACGACTTGAGGTACCACCAATGTTTTCGTCGTCCAGCCCATCAATCCGGATACGCTGCCTTTAAAGGCCATATAGAAAGGAAGACAGTAAAGACTATTACAAAAAATATTTAGAAAATATTACTTCCTGAAGTGGCTTGAATTGCCAAGACCGCTGGACTCAGACCTTGCAACATAAACACACACGGAGAGATCGGGCCAAAACCCACCACGGTGCGGTGGGCCTGTGCGGGTTTTAACGACTAAAGCAATCCACGCGGACCTGGATCTGACGCAGACACGGCGAGAGAAGGAAGCGGCAGTATACCCGCCTCTTTCCTCCGCATTGAGGGACGGTTGAGGGCGGGGAATCCCTAGCCCTCGTCGCTAGCCTCAGGACGTCAGTTAACACTCCCAATCGTCCCTTTGGCAGGCCGCTGCCATGGTGGATTCTGGATTCACCCTGGCGCCAAGTGAGGGGGTGTGCTAGGGTTTTAGTGGCTATGCCCCCTTAGCTGGGGGGGAGAGCCCCAAACAACCATCCGAGAGGTTGTTGTACATTCGCCACAAAGTTAGTTTGCCACGTATTTGTAACTCCATACATTGGAATGTCTCCCCCGTATGCTGTGATACTCGGTAATAAGGTTTACCTACCATAAAAAAGGTTTTAAAGACTGCCCTTACACGACAACATCCGGTTCGTAGCTGTATAATTAATTGTCGATATCATAATATTAATTTAAATAATAATTTTGCTTCAGTTGGTGTGTGTTACGTGATTCCGTTTCAAGCGCCCTTCGTAGCATTCGTGGGACATCTTTGCACCTCAATGCTGGCCCTCATATTTCCAGCGCTTATGGACTTATGCATCAAGTATCCTGACGAGTTCGGGAAATATAATATTTACCTTATTAAAAACCTTTGCATAATAATAATTTCTCTTTTTTTCTGGATAATTGGAGTGGTGTTAAGTATCGACTTGATTTACGTTCGTATACTGTCAATGTACTCTTTACAATCATCATAAAGCATTTTCCGTTAGGATATAAATTTCAATAATAAATAAAGCAAACTTTCATAAACTATCGTTTTATTGGTGTCAGATACTTTACTTACAACAGCAGTAACGTTAGCATGAGGATACGAGTGATAACTAAGTAGCTACAACACAGTTTTGGTCACAGATCAAATATTATAGGTCTATGTTTTGGTGGTTCCCATGTGGTACGCCTACTTGATGAAAATTGTAGTAGGTTTTTTTTGAAGAGAGTTTACTGACTGGCCTCATACGAGGTCTGTGGTTTTGGTGATGGTACACGGGTAAAAAGGATTTCTTAAACCAAGTAATGTCATTTTCTTAGCAATATTAGCTTAGCTCAAGCATATTTGCATCATATCAAAAATCTGAATATTTTGAACCAAAAACCCATATTTTCTTGTTTGATTTGCTAAATTTAAAACCAATATATTTAATTTGAGTTCAGGCTTGTTTGATTGAAGTGTGATCGATTTTATTTAAACCAAAACCAGAAATTTCGTCAAAGTAAAAAATACTTTTTAAAACCAAGAAATAATTTACTTGCATTCAGAACTATTATACTGAAATCAAATAAAAATATTTAATTCAATCTGAAAGAACTCTTTTCTTGACTCTAAACACTAATTTTATTGGATCAACTAAATATTGCTTTCGCTCAAGTTTTCTGGACCGCAAGAATATATTTTGTTAGCTCAAGTAACGACAATATCTCATATCCACAAAAATGGTTTTTTTAATTCGAATTAACCTGTTATTTCAATTCAACATTTTATTTGTGATTACAAGAAGATCAGACTATTGAAATTAACATATATTTATTTAAACCTAGAGGATATCAATTCGATCTGATACAATAGAAATGTAAAACTAACAAAACCATTATTTCTCTTGATATAATAAAGCATGTTTTTGACTTAAATTATACAAATACTAGAATGAAATAATATTAGTCTGTAGTTAAGATTATAACGCTTTGAGCTGGCTACACAAGTCATTTTCTGCCTTGAGCTGTCTGGGTTTGGTTGGTCACTGTTGCGCTGTGTTGCGCTTTTACCTTTAGTTATTATTGAAGAGGATTTTACATTCAGTCTGGCCACTTTTTAACGCGCGCGCTGCTCACCGAGTGTAAAGTGTGTGTCATTACATTACCTACTAGGTACATAGTACTACATAGGTATTTTGTACCTTACCTACTTAAGGACGTTAGAATGGAAGAACTTACAGAGCTGCAACGATCGTGCGTGGCTAGTTCCCGACGAAATTGTTAAAATTTTCATAGGTAAGTACCTAATTTGTTTTCCAAAATCTAGGATTTAAGAAGAAAATACTTACTGATATTACAGTTATCCATCAGATTATGCGCTGTTTGTGTGCCTTTATTGTTGTGTGTTGTAAACCTATGCCAAGGTTTAGCCATTGTTAATACTGTTTTTGAATGATGAAATTAATTTATTAATGAGAAAGACTGTTTAAATTATTGTCCTTCCGTCATGTAAAGGATCGACGTAATTTTAAATGAATATAGATGTAAGACAACATCAAATACAATGCTCTGATCTAAAGTAAGTAGCTAAAGCGCTTGTGCTATCAAAATTCGAATTCGAAACCCGTCACCGTTGCATAAAATTCGGATTCCTAGCTGATACTTCATCTATTTACTCTTTATTTCTTATAGTAAAAATAATTATGTATTTTGCAGAAAGCAATCAAGCAGGTTTGATGTGGTTGCAAACAACACAGATCCATGGGAGGAAGTGGAAAAAACATGATAGTCTTTACAATGTCCTGGAAGAATAGAAGATTCTTTGACCAAATAAGTGATGTTCGTAAGTATATTTTATTATTTTCATATCATAGCGATCCTATTGATGGATATCATACACATGCCTTGCTACATAGCTTAGCACATCTTTGGTCGAAAATCAGTATGATACAACCGCTATTTAATATTAAATATTAAATACACAAACTTTTCAGATAAAATACAATAAATGATGGTAAAACCCCAATATAATCCATTATGTAGCTTAGAAGATCTAAGCAATTAAGTGAAGGGGCTGAAGGCAACATTGTATGTACTAAATATAGAGAATAATTGAAAAAACAAGAAAAATATTGTGTGCTGTTATGGTGACTTGACTGAGCCCTAATTTATTTAATGTTTAATTTTCAGATTTTAATCCATTTCGATATGATATATACTAACAAGGGACTAAACTTTTATATAAACTGGAAAAACTGAAAATATTTTTATTTAAAAACCAACTTAGTGTTATAAACTTTATACACAATCTGGATGATGTGATAAGTTTTTTCATCGCTTGAATTGAATTTTGGAAATTCCCTTTACTAGTGGTAAGAGTCAGAAAAGCTCTTATATATTTTAAAACATTATTTTATAGAATCAACTCTTTAGTAATATTACCGTAGTTAATTTGGTATAATGCAAGGTCATCTTTTTATTTCAGTAAAAAATCCTCACAGATGCCATCCACACCTCATGTATTGGAACATCAAGTAGGTACCTACCAAAAGAAAGGCTTACGAAGAAATTTAAATTATCGACGCAGGAGCTATAGATAGCATATTTGTCAGTGCTAAGGTGTGTATTGTATTATTTTCTTTTACATTATCATAATTATCTACTGTGTTAATAGGCCAAATAATATAATTTGCCAACAAATTCCTGCATACCCATATTAGTCAAATGGGAAACTAGTGAATAATATATTTAAATATTTACAGATTGCTGATGACGACAACATAATTGCCACACAGAAAGAAAAGGCTTCATTGAAAAGCTTGTAAAATATATACATAATTTTTATTAATTATGTTAGTTATGTACCTGACATGAAACGTTAAAAACGCAATTAATTTAAGTATAAGTAGAATTATAAATAAACAGTAAATTTGTAATAATGACTTTCAATTTTTATATTTGTAGGAGTTCCATTCAAAATGTTTTATAGTTTTGTATAAAGAGGTATTAAGTTTTTATGGAAATGTAGGATGTTCCTGCACCTTCTAGTCTTTTTTACATAGCATCCTAGCCATGCTATGCAAAAAATAGCATGGCTAGGATGCTATGTAAAGAAGACTAGAAGGTGCAGGAACACCCTAAACTTCCAAAAATAAAACATTTTGAATGAACAACATCCTCTATTTGACCCAAGAAAATATCATATTATTTCAAAACATTAACGTCTTCAGAGAAAAAAGTTGTAGTTTTAATTTGAAATAATAATAACTACATGATACTTGTTTTTCTTGATTCAAAATAATAATTCTGTAGATCAATTTTTTTATTCTTAAAACAAGAAATAGAGTTGGTTTGATATAAATTATAACAGTTATTGAGTGAAGGCGTTATTGTAGTTAGAAGAAAAAAACTATTTTCTTTAATAAAAACAACAATCATTTAGTTTGAGAATTTATAGAATTAAATAAAGAAAAGCATTTTTTTTTCTCAACAATACATTTTTTTATTCTAAGAATACATTTACTTATTCTAATATATTATTTATTTATTTTTAATTGCATATAATCTAAGAATAACGCTTCCATGTATTGGTTCAAGAAAAAAAAAATTTCAATTAAAAAAATATTTACTTGGTATTCAAGAAAATAGTGATTTGAATGGAAAAAAATATATTTTTTCAAAACAAACAAAACTAATCTTATTGTAAAGAAATAAAACCAAGATTATTGTGATATTAAATTTAAGAAAATATTATTTTCAGTATATATGAGTGGATCATTTTGTTGAATTTAAGAAATATGCTTTGACTGAAGTAATTTTGCTTTGTTTTAAGAAAACTGTTTTTACCGTGTACTTATTAGAAGATTGTAGTAGATTTTTTGGGTGTATCTCACTATTTCCATTTTCCACTGCAGTAGAAATAGTGGTACAAATGTTTTTTCCAAATTATATCCCATTATTTCCATTGCGACAGAAAAAACGCATAAGGGCGCGTATAGACGAACGCCGCTCGAGTGGCGGCGTCGTCGTGTACACAGGCTCTAATATTTATGGCGGCTTTATATAAAATAAGAGATATTGAGAATTAGATCATTTTTTATTGATAAATTAAACACTACTTCTTGTTAGTGAAAAAAAATTAAGAATTTTTTTAATAATTTTCCTTTTTGGTGAACCAATTGTTCACCAAATTACTTTCCACCACATACTTTACAATACAAGCTACACAAAGCGACCTCGTCACTATGTAGATGTATCGTTAATTGTTTGTGACTGTACTCGCATGTTTCCATTGCCATCATTCCTTCCCCGCTTAACCATATTGTTTCGTATGGTATTACTTTAAAAAATAAATCAACCCTTATCGTTGTTAGTAGTCTGAGATGATAAAAGAATTTGATGAAATAGTGGGAGAACCTGTCCCAGTATTTCCATCAATGGAAATTCATAATGGAAATAGTGGGATACACCCGATTTTTTTAGAGAGAATTTGCTGATGGCCTCATTCGGCCATTTCAGCATTACCTTTTTCGGGGGCGGCAACTTAAAGGGTGCCGCGTGAATAAAACACCATCATAGGGTGTTTTTTATTACTTAGAGCACTCGGCCTTCTCACCTGGTGTTAAGTGAGGATAAGGTCGAAGATGGAATAAAACTTCACCCGGAAACCTCAACTACTGAAGCAATGGCTATTTTATTTCTAGTTGCCGAAATAAAACAACTACACTACAAACATTAATGTTTCTAAAGGGAATGTCGTCAAACAAGCGTGTTTTCCTAGTAGATTCTACGAAGGTTTCGATCGAATCGGGAACTAGGACCTCGGCTCGGGTTAACCGGGTCGTGGGGGTGCCGGTGGGGATCGTGGAGCACCCAGATCCAAACTGATAAATTATGTTGTTAACTTGGTTTTATCCACACTGTGTCATTCACTCATATCATCTCGCCAACTTTAAGTAAATGAGCTCTACCAACCCTATCAAGGAATTCCGATCTATAGCCTAAAATTTTTAATTGCAAAAAGGTGGTGGACGCGTGTTAGTTTGAAAAGGTGAGACAAATGAAACATCATGTCTTATTTATACTTTACGAGATTATTTAACAATGAAACCTTCGATCAGTATTGTTGATCGAAGAATGAAACGTATACTTAGTACCTAAATAGAGTTATTAATATATAAAAATTTATTATTTAGAACAATAAAAATGATAGGTAGGTAACATTTGGTATAAATAATACGTTACACTGTTGAAAACATTAAAATATTACTCGCAGACTCGCTATATAAAATTAAGTAGGTTATATTGTAGTCTTAGACCATATAAATTGTAGTGCATTATAGAATATAATAAAAGAATAAGAATAAAAGATATTTATTAGAATCACATAACAAAACACACAATTAAACATACAACATGTAACAATGAACATGAGCCACTTCCTTTAATTTTAAGGCCAAAAGTATCTTTTACAAGAGCTAGTAATAAAATAAAATATAAGTCCAAAGTTGTCATTTAATGTTTTAATTCCTCTGCGTGTCAGACAAAAGTGTGTCATTCAATGAAACAAAGTGTGGGAGAAATAACAAGATTTTTAATAATTTTTAACTATAAGCCTTTTAAATGAAACATTAAAATTATAATTCATATAAAAGTTTATGATACCTAAATTAGAATGACTATTTATATTTTCTTTTTACTATACTCTTACTTTAGTAAGGCCCTAGTGCATTCGCATGCGTAAGTATCAGAAGACAAAGGTTGCAAAAATATAGATTTTTAAAAGTTTAGCATAACGTCATCATCCTTTTACCTTACAGACATCAATTATTGCCTCTATGGAGTTGGGAATGTATACATGAAAAATGTGTACCTTTTCGAGTGAAGAACGCAAACAGCACGCTTCAAGCACTAGAGACTTGTAACATGTTATGTGCTTCAATACAAATATGGCCTCAGCCCACGGGGCAAGTGAGCCTCTCAACCACGGCAGTCCCCGTCCGGGCAGACCTAATACAACTTCGGGTAGTCCGCGCCCCATCTACAATAGTGAAATCTTATATTGAAAATGCGTTTGAACTATTGCGTAACGATTTAAAAGTTTTAGAAACTAACGAGCGCGGTCACAAAAACTGGCGCACCGTTGAACTGCAGGTATCGCTGAACGGCAGCTCAGACCCTCAAATGCGCCTGACGACCGATGAAAGTTACACGCTGATGTTGCGTCCTATGAAGAAATCATTAATCGCGGAAATCGTCGCAAAGTCCTTCTGCGGTGTTAGACATGCGTTTGAAACGTTTTACCAACTAATTTGGCTTGACCGTTACCAAGGTACCTTACTCATAATGGAAGCAGCGCAAATACAGGATGCGCCTAAGTTCAATTACCGGGGCTTGCTTCTTGATACTGCTCGCAACTACTACCCGGTTAAAGACTTGTTTCGTACTATAGATGCAATGGGTGCTTGCAAATTAAACACGCTTCATTGGCACGCTAGTGACTCCCAAGCGTTTTCATTGCAATTGCTAAGCGTTCCGCAAATGTCACAAAATGGTGCCCTCGGTCCATCCGCCGTCTACACGCCAGATGAAATATCAGCTGTGGTCCGCCGTGCGAGATTGAGAGGGATTCGTGTAATAATCGAAGTAGATACACCGGCCCATGTCGGGCGGGCGTGGAATTGGGGCGAGACAGCCAACAACAAGATTTTAGCACATTGCTTAGAAGCGGAACCTTGGACTGCTTACTGTGATGAACCACCTTGTGGACAACTAAATCCGCGTAGCACTCGTGTGCTTGACATCCTCGAGCGGATATACACTGAGATAATACAACTGACCGGTGTCGACGACATTTTCCATCTTGGCGGTGATGACGTGTCGGAACGGTGCTGGCAGGAGCACTTCAACGACACCGACCCTATGACCCTTTGGGCTGAGTATACTCAATCCGCTTTGCGACGTCTCGAAGTTGCAAATGGGAAACTGCCTAATCTCACACTTATGTGGACGTCACGTCTCAGTGAACGCATCAAGACTGAATTAAAAGGATATGTGCATAGACTGGGGCTGCAATCACGGAAAGTGGCATGGGCGGACAATCATATAAGCGGGCTGCGAACAGTGATATCTCATGAAGACGCTTGGGATCTGAATAGTGGGATGGGGGCTTGGTACGAGAACAACGATGGTGCGCCGTACAACTCGTGGCAGCGGATCTACGAGTACAGGCCGTGGTATAGGAATACGAATTGGAGGATAGAAGGGGGTGAGGTGACTATGTGGTCTTCTACAGTGGGAAGTGGGGGGCTGGACGCGCGCGTGTGGCCGCGCGCCGCGGCGCTTGCGGAGCGGCTGTGGACGGACCGCGCGGAGGGCGTGACGCGGCCGGTGCACGCGCGCTTGGACGTGGCGCGCGCGCGGCTGGTGGCCCGCGGCATCAAGGCCGCGCCTTTGTGGTCTATGTGGTGCAGCCACAACCCCTACACTTGTGCCTAAATAATACATACCTATGATAATCCAACATTATATTTTTTTATCAACAATTCCGAACATTAATTCTTTTCCTCCTTTTCTTATACTAAATGTTGGAATAAATTTCAATTTGGGAAAGTGTTGAAAATTATTACCATGAGTGGTGTTTGTTTGAACCCTCCCCCTTGGGTAGGTATACCGGGTGAGGTGCACTTACCATTAAATAATGGTAAGCTCTGTGCAATCAACCCGTGCTAAAGGGCTATTGTAAAGGGGGAGAGGGGCTAGTGCTTTTTTCAAAACTTGCGCATGAATGGGAGCTATAGAGATCTGCCACACAAAAAAATTGTTATGTCAAGCTAGCTTATTATAACCGTCAACTATTCGGAGATATGAGCGAATCTTCTTTTTAATAGTTAGAACTGCAAATGCAATTCTATTCCACAAGACGTTAAGTGGAAATGGAGTCTAGACGTGAAGACAACTGGTGCAGCGTGAAAACAACGCAGCAGCAGTGTGCTGGTAGACTATCATCTTTTAGAGGTGCGACAAAGAAACGGGTCACCTAATTTTTTTGTGCGCGATGGAATTTTTGAGAGAGTGAAACGGTGACTCTGGAGTGCAGCATGTTTACTTCTATGGAGGAAGGGAGAAGGTGAGATGAGGTTAAAGAGCTCCTCAGAGCACTCGCCATGGTATATGCGGTAAATCTAACCAATTTAGATAATTATACATATTTTAATAATTGAGTGTAATTTAGAATTTCCTCTTATCTGGATTCGAACCCGCCCCTCTGCCGGGTTAGGTGCACTACCTATAAGGCTTTCGTGACCTAGCTACGCTCTTATTCTTGTTCGTATACATTTATGTAGGTAGTTATGTTGGTATAGGTCGCGCCAAACTTCTAGTCCCCTCTGAAGTTGGCGCGATTCGCGTCGCAGTAGTAAAAAGTAGGCGTCAGTAGGGCGAAGGCGGGGACGAGAGCGGTAGGGCCTGACTGTACAGCTGCGCAACGAAGCAACTTCAGAGGGGACTAGATGTTTGGCGCGACCTATACTTACCATAATTACAAAAACAAAGGTTTTTCTTTATTATTATTATTTTGAAGTTGACTTAAAACTTAAACAGTCATAACAACTTATTTTCTATTTTTATGTTTATAGTATTTTAATATTTTCGCGCGAGTTCCATCCAGATGAGTGGCAGGAGGTGGCGCAGGACTGAGGTAGAAGCTCTTATTATCGGAGGCCAAGACTCACTTTGGGTCGCTGCGCCAAACTTAGTTTTTTGTGTTTCGATGTATTTGTGCTGACTGTACTAACATCGAAATCTTTGAAAGCATACTATACGATAAAAAAAGATGTTTGCATAAATGTTAGTTTTATCGATATCGTCACAAATAATTGGAAACAGCAACATCTCTCGTATTTCCGTATCCGCTGTTTACATTGTACTCGTTCAAATACTCGATAAAACTTCATTAAAAGTCTACTTAGGTAGGTACTAGGTATATTGTTATGTTGAAACTTTTTGTTGTTTAGTATTTAATAAGTCAAAAAGCTTAGGGAAATGGGGATATTTTGCCTCACTCTCTAATACTCGTGATTTTTATTTATTTAATAACAAAACAATGTATTACATTTGTGTCTGTATTGCAAACAAATTTTTTCACGAACACGAACACTTACAGTAGTCCACTGTTCATCATCAACCATCAATTATTTATCGGCCTATACACTAATCATTTATTAGAGCATATATTATATGTATTGTATTGAATAAATGTTGACAAACGAGCGGGATTCGAATCCACACCCTATGACAGGTAATATTACATCAAGAGATTGGGCTAAAATTCACCAATACCTTTGACACAATATTGCCAATATTGCCCTACGAAATACTAAAACATGTACCTTTAGCAGTGTAGTCTAAATTTCTCCAAACCTATTTTTTTACTTGTTTAGAACGTACCTTGTTCGGATACATTGATTCTCACTTTCATGTTGTATTTTTGGTTATTTTATTTAAAACCCTATAAACAAACTTTTGCTAATCACATGTTTCATCATCATCATCATCATCATCATCTCAGCCAAAAGACGTCCACTGCTGGACAAAGGCCTCCCCCAAGGATCTCCACAACGACCGGTTTTGTGCTGCTCGCATCCAGCGGCTTCCCGCGACCTTCACCAGATCGTCGGTCCACCTTGTTGGAGGCCTGCCCACACTGCGCTTTCCGGTACGCGGTCGCCACTCGAGGACTGCTCCGCCCCAGCGGCCATCAGTCCTGCGAGCAATGTGCCCTGCCCACTGCCACTTGAGCTTAGCAACTCTTCGGGCTATGTCGGTTACCTTTGTTCTTCCGCGGATCTCCTCGTTTCTGATTCGATCTCGCAGAGAAACCCCGAGCATAACCCTCTCCATTGCTTTTTGAGTGACCTTGAGCCTTCTGATAAGGCCCATAGTGAGCGACCACGTCTCAGTCCGTCGTATCACATGTTTAGTAACTCTCAACTCAGAATTTAATGAATTAATGAAAAACTTATTGTTTCCGAGATTTCTATTTAGTAGGTACACCTTTGCAAATTGTAAACCAGCAGAAAATATACATTTTTTTTAGATTCATAAAACGTTAAATTACTTAGTTCCTGTTGCCAAACATAATTTTTGATAAGTGTATCCGAACGTAAAGTCGGCACATAAAAGCACAACATTGCGAATTAGGAAACGGAGGTTACATCAGTAAATCTTTTTTTGTCAATGGTCTGTCTCGTGTATTGTAGCCATCAGCTTTATGAGCATAACGGTTTTATCTCATATTAATTTCAACATAGTTAATTTATTTATTGTTTTCTGTTACATTATTTTTAAATTCTATTGATAACTTCAATGTTAAATATCAGCATATATGTAAATCATCTGAGTGTTGTGAATGTAAACCATTCCATTCCTTATTTCAATCAGTACGAAACTGTAAAGTCTGAACACATGTTCCGAAAAAAATATTGTTGTCAGTTGTCTATTGCCAATGTGGCTGCTGACTCGAATCGAGCGTCAATTTATGGCGTTTTGTGAGACATTCGTAAATAGTTTTTTTAAATGTTAATAAATGTCAGTGTAATATATAAAACTTGTTTTTAATATGAGCAGATATTACGATTACGGCAACGCGATATCATGGTAAGTATTTTGTTGCTTATTTATTCTGACATCCATATTGTTTAGAATTTTGTGTACGTTCTCGCTAAAAAATTATTTCAGCATGTTTACAAAGAGAACACATGTAGACGTAGAATCGGTTTATTTTAGTTGTATTCTTACAAGTGTTTCTACCGCTTTCAGATGTTTCCCGGGCTTTTAATATTCAGTTAAAATTTACAACCCTTGCGGTTGAACGTGGTTTTAAATTGTATTACTTACTACTGCTCAAACTATAATTAATTTATCCCTTCACCAACTTTACTAAAACTAGCAATGATATATTAACAAAAACTGTCACAAATCAAAGAAACAACTTAATTACTGCCCTTGAAAATAACTAGTTTTGTAGGTAATTAAGTATCGATTTTTTCGAAATTTGAGACCAAGCTTCGGGATTTGTAGTTTCTTCCTCGCTCGTGTAAGGTACAACTAAACAAAGTAACAAATGAGGCATGTGTTTTGATCATGTAATGTTACCTAGAAACGTAGATTGTATCTATCTTGGTATTAATTTATGATACATATTAGCAAAACTACAGGGGGTTGAGTTTGATCCAGACTCAATATCACACAATGAATCAAATAAAAGTGCTCCTTTTTCTCATATTCAATATCACCGACTCACTAGTACTTATTATTCACACCAAAAATTCTCGAATTGTACCTATGTATTATGTTAATAATCAAATTATAAATAATACTAATATAATTTCTTTTCATAGTATATTTTATGTCACTTGTAATTTGGAAATCACCACTGAGATTCAAAAATTGTCCCCCAAAAAATACAGTTTGATAATAAATAAACCATATTATATCAGTCCTTACTTTTTTTTATATGAAAATATTAAATTACCTATTGGTGTTTAGACCTCTAAACATAATGACTCTGTTGCTGGCTTGTTCTCTAAAATATAAACCAAATTCAAATTATCTTATTTGTCAAATCTTGAGTATTGCTACAAAAAATTATGCTAGGTACATCCTAAATTATAAGCTTGTGAAACACATGTTTTTTGAACAATGAGCAATTTTTACATCAATAATTTATCACAAAAAGAAAAAGTAAATGAGGATTTATATACTTAATAGAAAATTAAACTAAAAGAAACAAGTAATTTAAATTATACTTTTTTATTTTTAAGTGATAATTGCTGCACTGAAGCTGAATTAAATATTTATAAATTACAGGGAAAAAATTAAAGGTAATTAATTGAAGTAATGGTCAGTGCAGCCGCCCAGATTGCGGAAGACCCAGGTTCGATTCCTGGCTGGGTCGGGTAGGCATTTAATTTTTTTAGTGTATTTTATAAATATTTAATTCAGCTTCAGTGCAGCAATTAGCACTTAAAAATAAATAAGTATAATTTACTATAGTATTGTGTTATCAAATTCGTGGTATTTCATCTGTAAAGATGAATCTGCATAGCTGTTGGATAGATGGCACTGTGCCGCTAAAAGCACTCAAAAAATAAAAATTCAGTGCTTATGTCAGCCTTCCCGGTAGCATAATAGTCAGTGCAGCCGCCAGGATTACGGAAGACCCAGGTTCGATTCCTGGCTGGGTCGGGTAGGCATTTAATTTTTTCACTGTATTTTATAAATATTTAACAATTTAAATAACCGTATCAATAAAACCTCAATTAATAAGATATTTTTAGTAATGTTTTTAATGCACTTGAAAGTTTTAACCAAAGTATTTTATTATAATATGATTATTTATTTAAAACAGTATAGGTACCAAAGAGTTAGAGTAACATACCTAGTTTGTAGAATGTATCATGGCGGTTATCCATACTTTACAAAGATGTTTGTCTCTAGGTGGTCCTAATGATTTCCCCATATTGTTAAAGCAAGTTCCTCTAAAGTTTCTCACAGTTAGAGAAACTTGTTACTGAAATGGAATATTTTCTGGAAAATTTCATTGACAGGACAGTCATCTTATTTCTCTTACAATCAGCCCCTGTCCTCTTAACAATTGTAATAATAATCTGTTTTTCAAATTCATTTAGTAATGATGTTTCTCTCCCTAGCGATGCTACTTCACAGCTGCAGTGAAATAATTTTTCTATTAGAAATCGGACCGCCAACATTGTTTAGAATAGTTTTCAACAATTACGGACATTTGTGGTTTGTTTAGACATTAGTTAGAGCTGTAAGATATGTTTTAACCATTGATGACTAAAATGAGTAATTATTCAATTGCAGATATTATTCGGGCCCCTTTCCCTTAATTTCAATTCCAGTTTGTGGTGTAAGAGAAATAAGGAGACTTGCGGTGCTGATATGTTCACAACGTCGAAGAAATTTTCCAGAAAAATCCTTCAGTTTTTATAGTTGATTTATGATAGTTTGTCCGTTTTCGGACTCGTGAATTTCAGTTGACATGAGATGGTCGCACGTCAACAATGGTTAAAACACGATCTTCAGCGAGGGTAGGAAGCGCGGCCCAGAGTGCTCCCCCCGAAAATGGAACCACTTCTGAACTTAGAACGCGCCTCAGAACCACTGAGAACGGGCACCGCTCACAAAAGAGCTCTAATACTAGGCAAGTGTCAGTTGTGCTCGCGATTGCCTCGCATATAGTCGTCAGCATGCCTCGGATCATTGTCGTTACTGCAACGCCTCAGCTGCCATATTGTTCCAACCAGCGAAGAAGTTTGGAGACAGTGTTGATGCATGTCTTCTATGGGCTTGAGGTGGTGGGCAGAGTAGCTTTAATGTATTATATCAGTAAATAAACTAATAAGAAAATGGGTAACCAAGATATACGAAAAATGCAATGAATATAGCCTACATAATATAAGGTATCAAATAATTATTCCAATATTCCTATGTATATTTTCTTAGGTGATTGTGCTTAATTAGTCCAATTTAATGAACATTCACCAAATTTTAATCACTAATTTGAACTTTTAATAGAGAAGCACATTATCACCTTACAAGACAAAAGTGTACTTACATATTTTTCTATCTTCATAAACTTGAAAAATGTGGTCTCCTTTATTAGTTCAATGTTAACTTTAAAATATATTGTACTTCAAATTATTTATTCATTGTTATTGAGCCCAGTCTTGTTGTCAAGTTTATAACTTTAGCCCACACTGGTCCTAAGCCCTCTTATATACGCAAACAAATCACGATGGTCCTCTGCTTCGTTTTGGCTTGAAGTAACGATGAACGAGGAAAAACAATTTTACAATCTCAGTAACACTGCGGTCCTCTTTGAAGAATAGCAGCGCATCTGAAGGAGCTTTGCTACTCCATTCTATGTTATTCAGGCATCGAAGAGTCGCACGGCTGAGCTGCTAGAGTAGGGGTTGCTAGCTAGAGTTTTTTTCCTTTAATCATTAAAATAGGGATCAGCAACTGATATTATTAGTCTTAAGCAACAATTGAATACAGACCATCTGCTTCCTAGTGGTCATCTATGTTATTTTTTGGAGATCATAAATGTGTCGAACTCTGGTACCCTATCGCACTTCTGCCGCGCGGCTCTCGCATCCTTTTAATTGTTAAATGTATAATAAGAGGGGCTGGATACACACGCCTGCACGTCAAACTATCCAAAACTGACAACTTTCTTCAATACATTTTCAACCATATGTATTAAACATAAGGTTCAAAGTCTGTTGAGGAAATTTGACAGTTGTGGCAGGTTTATTTAAAGGCGTGTGTGTGTACCTGCCGCACGGCTGTTAGTAGTGCTGCAGCCGCGCGTTTTAATTTATAAGGATTAAATGAAACTTAGCGCCAAATTTGACTGCGCCTTAATAAATGTATAATGAACAGGAACAATCAAGCCTTACCGTCGGGGGGCAGCGGCCACAGCGGGGGGTCGCAGGGCAAAGACCCGCTGGCCCCCGCGCTGCCTGGCTCGCGCGCGATGTACCAGCACCCAGCCGTCACCGGGTACAACCCGCAGGACTCCCGGGCGCAGGCCATGCCCGTCACTGTAAGTCGTGATGGCTTCGTTTTGGGCAATTGCGGATTGCTTTACCAATTTCATTTATTTTTAAGTTTTATCTTAGATCGGAATTGGCAGTTTTTTTATATAAAATTTTGCAACATTAGCATTAAACAAAGATCAAAGCCACCTCAATGGGTTCAGTTCATTTATTTATTATTCAGTTATTTATATTCAGTTCAGTTATATATTATTTCAGTTAGTTATTTCCGGAAGATGCACTAATTAAGATATAATGTTGTTAGGGAAATTGTAAATCGAACTTAAATATCAATGGTTTACTTTATTAATTCGTTCTCAGTAGTTTTTTGTGCATATATTCTCTTTTTATTTTATGACTTAATTCGCAAAAAAGCTACCTATTCTGATCTGATTTTCTTCTTGTTAGGATTTCATTTTACATAACATAAGTGTATAATAAAATGTCTGTTTTTTTCTACTGCTGGAAATAGACCTTAATATTTGACCACTAGCCGCCTGTAAATTTTCTTATTACATAAAAGAAAGCATATCTTGAATTGTCCAGTTAAGAATATTTATAATAATAAGTATTCATCATGACTAAAGACCTACAACTAAACAGTTGAACATGCCAAATTTGTGACTTTTTCGTTTCAAAATTCATATTTCGGTCCTTTTGTTATGTACTGTAACACAAGATTAATTTTTAAATAATTTTTAACGCAAATTTTGTTGCGAACAAATTACAAAAACTCAAATGTTGAAAAAATTTCCACGAGCAGGATTTGAACCTGCACCCTTCTGACATTCCGGGTCAGGAATTCAACATTTGAAGATTAATTTTGTCATGTTGAATATTAATGTGAAATAAAGGTGGATTATCAACCGTTAAGCGTTTGTGAACGTGCATGAGTGTGTTAATTAAAACAAAACAATGCAACGTCACTTTTAAAATTCTCTCAAGAAGTCCGCATAAGGTCCTAGTAGAGCCCCCACATCTTTACTGAATACTTAAGAGTTTGGGGGGTACTTATATCATTTCTCACTTCTCATTACTATTATCAATCATCCATATCATTATCATCATTACTAAAAGATATACTATAATATTTATTTAACTTGTAAGAAATATACTTTGACACTGGCTAAATGTGCTAGTGGTAACTCATAAATCATGTCGCAAAGTCGCAAAGTAACAATCCATCGCGCTTGGGACTAACCGTATCACGTTCCGTGGCCCGTTGGGTAAAATGAGACAGAAGTGCACTCGCAGGCGCGGCAGAGCCCCATGTACCCGGGCGGCATGTACCACGGCTACGGGCACGGCGCGGGCGGCGCCACCCTCGCGCCGATGCCTTCGCCCTCGCCCACCGCGCCCCTGCCGCCCTTCCCCGTACACCCGGATGTTAAGTTTAAAAAGTAAGTTGCTCCTTCTATACTATATAATTATTATTCTGACGACCTCCGTATCCGAGTGGTCGTCCAGTTTGCAGCCTCAGGTTCCGGGTTCGATTCTCGGTCGGGTCAATGTCGGAAAACGAACTTTTCGATATTGTGTCGGGTCTAGGTGGTTGTGACCGTCGTTGTTTCTGATTTCCATAAAACGAGTGCTTTAGCTACTTATCTTGGGATCCGAACAATGTATGTATGTGATGCCTAATTATTTATTTTTTATTATTATTATATGAGCTGATTTAACATTTAGATGTTAGAGTAAGAAAATAACACGTGCGTTAAGGTTACTAAAAATATATTAAATTCAGAAGAATGCTTTTAGTTAACAAAAAAGAACTTTAGAGCGTTTACGCCGCATACTAGCGCCGCCAATGAAAAAAAAACATCTAGTAATTAGAGATAGAAAATCAAATTATAAAAAAAACCTAAAAAATCAAATAAATTTTTAACATGATTTTTGACACAAAATTATAGCCATATATAATATATTATATAAGACATATATAATATATATATAATACATATAATATATTATGGACCTCAATCCCGCAGGCTTGCGGGATTGCGATTTTGATGCGGGTTTGGATTCCCTACTAATGACAAAAATTTTTGTTGTACATTACTATCATGTATACTTAACCGTTTGGTCAGCGCACGCTGTTAAAGCAGACAATTTGCGCTTCTTTTTTCCGACCTTATTTAGAAATTTTAAGATTTGGAAGTGTAAGCTATTAGATTAGTAAAATATTGGTGAAAAAATTTTTGGAATCGAATCAGTAGTTTTGGTGATTACCTCCCAATTCCAAATTTATAAATTTTACCTCTTTGTAATATTAGTGTGATAAATACAGTTACTGTGTCTACTATAAAAGCTACGTACTTCGTGTCGCTGACTTTTTTTATCATTGGGTGACTAATATTTTTGTTGTACATTATTTTCATGTATACTTAACCGTTTGGTCAGCGTACGCCGATAAAGCAGCCAAGCAGCACATTTTCCTCCGACTTGATTAACAAATTTTGCTATTTCGAATTGATAACTATTATTTGTTAAAATTAAATGTAGTCTATGTTACCAGCAAGGCATGTAGCATTCTATATGTGAAAGAATTTTTGGAATTGGACCAGTAACAAACAAACTATCACAAATGTTACCTCTTTATTAATATAACTAGCTGTGCCCCGCGGTTTCACCCGCGTAAATTAAGTGCCTGTGATAAATTATTTATTTATTTGGATAAGGATTGATATCATGTTTATTACCTAAAACACCTTCACAAACATTGTATTATTTTAGAACTAATTTGATTACCATTAAAAAGGTTATAGTGAGTCAACCTTAAAAGCTAGACATATGTCGCGGATTTTTTTTTTAGAACTTTTAAAGGGGAACAATTTCGTAATACTTACATGATTTTTGCGTAACTTTCACCGTTTACGCAAGGAAAGCTCTCAAAAAAAATATTTTCTCGTTTTTGCAAATTTTTCATTGCTGCTCCGCTCCTATTAGTCATAGAGTGATGTAATATAGCCTATTGCCTTCTTCAATAAATGGACTATTCAACACAAAAATAATTTTTCAATTCGAACCAGTAGTACCTGAGATTAGCGCGTTCAACCAACCAAACAAACAAACTCTTCAGCTTTATAATATTAGAATAGATAAATAACAAGCATCTATGGCGGCGCTGTTCTTTAAAATAAAATAAATAAAAAAAAAAAATACTTTTATTTCAGACTGTGTCCATAGTTGATTGACAAAATAATAATTAAAAATTAAAAACACTAATTAAAATAAAATTAAAATCATAAAAATTAAATTAAAAAAAACACAAAATTTACAAAACCAAATTAATCTAAATTAAAATCAAAACAAAATTAACAAAATACAACAAAATTATTAACAAAATTAAATTAAAATTAAATAAAATAAAATTAAATTAAAAACAAAAATAAAATTCTTAGAAACAATTAGGGTAGGTAACGACCCCCCGTAGGCACACCGGGAACCTGCACATGCGCCTGCACCTAGTGCCTCTGCAGCGGACAATCCAGCTTTTCTCTGAGCACCGTTAGGATGACGTTGGTGCTCCCGCGCACCCTGCGCTGGAGGGAGGCGATGCGGCGCCGCAGCACCGTGTGAAACCCGTCTGTGCGCGCGTGCGCAAACATCGCGGACGCGCTGCAGTAGCGCGGGAGCCCCAACATCACCCTAAAGGCGTTATTGTACTGTACTCGGAGAGCGTTGATGGCCCGCTGAGTATAGTTGACCCACAAATTGCACGTGTACAAAGTTTGGCAGAACGCTTTAAAAAGCGTTATTTTTATATCTGCGCTACATCGTGCGAATCTGCGAGCCAACATGTTGCAGCGGACCGCCATCGCTCTCCTTTCCCTTTCAATATCCCCGTCATCTTTCAAATCCTCGGTGACAACATGGCCGAGGTATTTGAACTGCTTTACCCTATCAAGAGCGACCCCATTCAGCCGCACAGGTGCCACATTTTCCAGCTTTCGGCCCTTGGCCTGGAATATCAGTAGTTCACTTTTTTTTACATTGTACATGAGGCCATGTGTGGCCGCATACTCCTCACATACCCCCAACAGCTTCCTGAGACCGGCGATTGATGGCGGACTGTATGTTCATTTACTTCTTCAATTAAATGTAAAAAAAAAACTGCTAAAAATAACTCCATTTTGTCATAAACGGTTGTGAAAAATTATGCAAATAAATAAATTTCCGGGTCTCAAGAGAAATGAGTTACATACGTTTAATAATGGTTATTCTTATGGTTATATAGCCCTATCTCTATATACAACCGGATTGCTCCTCGTTTGCTCTGCCCGCCACACAGAACAGGTGCTTTTCGTGGCAGCTTTCGTTATGCTGCCACAAAGTGTTGGAACAACTTACCCCCGCCGATAAAGCTTTATAAATCGTTGGCCTCTTAAAAAGCATCTTATAGAGTATTTAATTAATTTACAAATGTATTAACAATATAGCACCTAACTATATCATTGTTATTTTATTTATGTAATATGTAAATATTATGTATATATGTTATGTAGGATATATGTTTTTGTAGGGAAGCATATTCCTTTTCTTTTTTTTTTATTCTGCCGGATTGTACTAAAACTGGACGCAATTTAAAATAAGACGTAAGTAAATCTTTATGTAAAATTAAGTAGCATCTCTCTCACTGGTTTCCACTGAAAACCAGCGTCATGGCTCGCCATGACACATGCTGAGTGGCGACCATTTTGGCTGCATTACTTGTTAGTTGTTAATATTTAATTATAATACCTATTCTAGATGTAAGGAATTTGATATTATTGTTCTCAATGTGTTGTTTGTGCACCAAATAAACATTTTCTTATTCTTATTCTATTTCCCCTACTACTACTGCTATCTACATTAAAATGTGTGACCGCAGTATGTGTATGAGTTGACGATGACTGGAAAGTGTTATCTCTACAACGGGCGTAACACCAAATAACTTAAAAAATGAACCTGATAACCAATAGCTAACACTGACAGAATGTTGTATATCTTTAGGCTCCCCTTCTACGACGTGCTGGCGGAATTGATGAAACCGTCCACGATGATGCCGATGCAAGCGGGCCGCATGCAGGAGGGCACCTACATTTTCCACCTGACGCCGCAGCAGGCCACGGAAATCGCCTCCGGCAAGGACATTGTCGGCGCCAGTAACAAATTGGACTATGTCATACAGGTGAGATTGTTATATCAACATCATTATCATCTTAGTGTTATATCAACATCATTATCATCTTAGCCAAAAGACGTCCACTGCTGGACAAAGGCCTCTTAGGATCTCCACAACGATTTTGTGCTGCTCGCGGCCAGCGGCTACCCACAACCTTCACCAGATTGTCGGTCCACCTTGTTGGAGGCCTCACAATGCGTTTTCCGGTACGCGGTCGCAACTCGAGAATAATAGATTGTAATTTGCAATAATCTAATGTTTAATAATTATTACAATTTAAAAAAATAGGAGTAAAATATTTGTTTAGCTGTAGAGTTATTAAAATAAGTTAAAAAAATACATTATCAATTTACAAAAAATATGAGATTAAGCAAAATAGCAAAGATTTGAATTAAACAACATTGAAATTAAATTAATCTTTATTCAAGTAAACTTCTAAATGAGTACTTCTGAATTTTCACAAACTATTTTCCTACCAATCATTCAGGACGTCTAATATGCATCAATACCTTTATTATTTAATAAAATGTTTCATTGTTTCAGGCACAGTTGAGATTTTGTCTTCTTGAGACATCTTGTGAACAGGAAGACTATTTCCCACCTAATGTTAATGTAAAAGTAAATAACAAAATGTGCCCATTACCAGTAAGTATTAAAAGTATTCTGCAGTTAACTTGATTTATGTATTTATTTCATGTTCATATTTTTTTTATATTATTACAAAACTTGTATGATCCGTGGTTTCTACATTTCTTATTTTATTATGGGAAATAAACAATGACAATAAATAGTTTAATACTATCTAATATTAGCTATGATGTAATTATTGTATAACTTAACAACATTTGCTACACTAAAAACACTTGTCTATAGACACTTTCAACATTTTATGAGCAACGAGGCTTTAGAAAGCAATGATTTCTTTTAAAGGTTTTAATATTCAAATTGAGATCAAACACAAGCTTCTTCCCTTCGTCGTCCTCAACCTAAACACTCACCCGACAGAACCCAATACCGACAAACAAACCAACACCCGAGCCGAAGCGGCCGCCGCGGCCCGTGAACATCTCGTCGCTGGTGAAGCTTTCCCCCACGGTCGCCAACACGGTGCACGTCAGTTGGGCGGCGGACTTCACGCGCGCCTACGTGCTCAGCGTGTTCATGGTGCGCAAGCTCACCTCCGCCGAGCTACTGCAGCGGCTCAAGAACAAGGGCACCAAGAACCCCGACTACACGCGCTCGCTCAGTAAGTACCCCCTCGTCATCAGCCCCGGCCACGTGACTGGGCCGAGGACTTCAAGCGCGCCTACGTGCTCAGCGTGTTTTTGGTGCACCTTGTTATATTTAGACCTAATTTCACTTTATTCTGTTAGTTAGTTAATTAGGTTAATGCGTTTTCCACAATGCGCTAATGATTATTACATTCTATGTATTCAGGTGTTTCTAGGGAAAGACAGTTATTTATAATAAATCACTCAAAACAGCATTTGAATTAAAAAGTAAAGTTCCACAATAACATTAATTTCATTTTTTGTTATCGCATTGCGTATCGCGTAAAACCGAAATCTGTGCGTACATAAATGTGTCTAGACCTGCAAGCAGAATAAGAAGCAGTTTTTTTATTTATTTGCTAATAAAGCCGGAGCTGGAAGCGCTCTTCATCCGGAATCTTTAACAACTGAGGTATTGGCTATCGGATTAACTGTCGTAACACAACAATGCTATCATTGATGTTATGGCGACATATTTATATAATATTAATAGGTTATGGGCTATCTCTGCCCCGAAAGCAGGAAATCTTCTTAGCTTAAAGTTTCTCTCAGTTTTGTGCTTCATTTATACCTCTCTCGGTGTTTATTTTCCATTATATTAATACATAAGATGATGGTAGCTAGCGAGGCGGACTATCTACCATCCTTCAGAAAAAGATGACTGGTAGAGGCACTTTAATTCACAACTTTTAACATTACCCAACGTCCACAGTCAAAGAGAAGCTATCAGAGGATTACGACAGCGAGATCGCTACCACATCACTCCGGGTCTCTCTGATGTGTCCGCTGGGCAAGATGCGGATGGCCTGCCCCTGCCGGCCCGCGGCCTGCCCCCACCTGCAGTGCTTCGACGCGTCGCTGTTCCTGCAGATGAACGAGCGCAAGCCCACGTGGCTGTGCCCCGTGTGTGACAGGCCGGCGCCCTACGACTCGCTCGTGGTGGACGGGTGAGTTGTGTATACATTACTAGCGGCCCGCCCCGGCTTCGCACGGTTGTACTTTTATTTTTAAACATTTTTTTTTAATATAGCATTATAGCCTTCCTCAATAAATGGACTATTCAACACAAAAATAGTTTTTCAATTCGTACCAGTAGTTCTTGAGATAAGCGCGTTCAACCAAACAAACAAACAAACTCTTCAGCTGTATTATTCTTGCTAAAGATGTTTTCTATTTACTAAAATAGATAAAAGAATTTGAAAAGTGACGTTGCACTGTTTTGTTTCATTTGCCAACACTCATGTACACTCACCAACACTTAACGGTTAATAATCCACCATTATTTCACATTAATATTCGACTTATCGCAAATTTTAGAAAATAAAACAAAACCGCAGACATGACTCTTCACTTTCCCGCCAAGAAATAGAGTGCTCCATCATCATCATCTCAGCCAAAAGACGTCCACTGCTGGACAAAGGCCTCCCCCACGGATCTCCATGAGGGGTATTTGCCGTAATCGCCACGCTTGGCAGGCGGGTTGGCGATCGCATTTGATTAAGAGTAACCTCAGAGAGATGCTGCTGCCCATCCTCCGGAATGATCCCTTAGTCGGCTTTTACGACACCCTCGGGAAGATATGGGGTATATATGGGATAATAGTGTGCTCACTTGTAGATAAATTTAAATAAGATTTGTAGGGTCACATACATTGTATATTGCACTGTATAGCTGTACATATAACAAAGTTATTATAACTTAAGGTTTACTAAGGCTAAGTTAGTGAACGCGACGCGTGACGGGAGACGACTGGCTACTGGAAAGATTTTTTGTGTGTCCCTACAGATTTGTTGTATAAAAATTAGTCTGTACTTTTTTTGTATTTAAGTTTCTTAAGTTTTCTTATACGAGACACCAACGGCATTCCAATCGCATCTGTTCCGTTAACCAAGTTAATCAATCTATAGATACAGTGCGATTCAAATAGGCTGTGAAGTATGCTGCGAGCGCCGGTGCGCGCGGGTAACCCGCCTGACGTAGTCGTCGTCGAAATTCGCTACTGCGACGCGACTTGTGACTAACTTCACAGCCGCCATCCTATTTGAATCGCACTATAGCTAATGAATTTCGTACCTACTTTGTTGTTAAATTAACGCCAACGCCAATATCCTATAATGGTTTCGAAACGTTATTATTAAATGTATATGTAAGTAAAATGAATGCTAGTAGTAAAAACTGTATCTAAAATGTTTTTTATGACATATCTTGCATAATATATGGTATTGGTAAAAGACCTGGGGGGTAACAACTAGCTCTTAACGCAGTATTCTTGCAATTGTGAAAACTAGACGCGTGTAGCGAGCGGCAAATATATTCGCGTCTCTTTTCCACAACTGCAATAATACTGCTATAAGAGCTCATAGTCAGGGGGCTGGTGCCTGATTCCCGTAACGATATCGTAGCGATTTCGTTAATCGAGCCGATTTTAAAGTCATTAGATCTTATTCAGGTCTACCATACAGTTGGAACTTCGAACGACTTTAAAATTTAATGTTACGGATTTGTTATAAGAATCGGGGGGCTGCAGACCTTTAGGCATTCATTAAGATCCTTCCAATGATACCAACGCAACCCCACAGATACTTCCAAGAGGTGCTAACCTCGCCGCGGCTGCTCGGCGACTGCAACGAGATCCAGCTGCACGCGGACGGCAACTGGTCTGCGCACGCGCCGCCCGCGCGCGCGCCGCAGCAGGCGCAGCCGCAGCCGGAGCCAGTCACGCTCATCTCCGACGACCTGGGTATGATCTTATACAAAGATATTTTTACAACAGTAGCCAAATTTTCAAGAGCGACTCATAATCAGAATTCTAGTCGCCTCTGTGGTCTAGTGGTTAAGACCACCGGCTTGGACCCAGAGCAGGCCTCCGGCACTCCATGTACTTGCGCGCGTTAGTTACCTACCGGGTGCTGGATCGCCGGCGATCTAAAAGCCAGTGGGCTGTCGCAAGCGCTCGTTCGAGCTGCACGTTGCATCATAAAACATCGATAATTTGTATTCTGTATTTATTATTATATAATAAGTAATATTGTAAATTGTGAATAAGTTTAATATATATGTTGACTGACATTTGTGTGGTTTAGATTATTGTAAATAGTAATTGTGTTATTTAAAATCTAGTTTTAATAATATAAAACAATGCCGTCCGCGCCTGGCAATTTTTGTGAAGTTGATGGTTGTAAATCTAATAAAAGGAATAAAAATCTGTAATTTTTTAGTTTGCCTGTTGGTGAAGAAAGGTAAGTACCTACCTACCTAATGAAACTCTTTTAAGTATACATTGTAGATACCTACTTATTTGGATAAATTTATAGAATAGAATAGGTTGGTTTTAATTACTTACTTTCAACTTTAAAGGCGGATTTTGAATCACGACATAAAAATATAAATCTAAAAATTTATGAAACCGATTCCGTTCTGACACGTCGCGACATGACACGTCAGACAAATATAAATGACCTGTGACTATGTCTGCATTAAAGTTGTGACAACACGTTTGGTGTGGTGGTTATTGACCCTGCCTGCCACGTCAGCGGTCGTCAAGTTATTGTGTGTGAACAATATTTTTATCGTAACAGCAGCCCTAGCATTACTACGATGGCAGCGAGGCCGCGCGGCTGCGAATCGATAACAACTCTATAGTCGAGCTTATTAGGCACAATTTAGCACGCAGCGGTCGCCGATGCGTCGCGACGAATTGAAGTAGGCTATTAACGCGGTAGGTATACGAATTTTTGTAAGGAGTGATTTATCTGTTACGTAGTAATATTAATCTGTGCCCAGAGGTCCCGGGTTCGTTTCCCAGCGGGGGGCACATGTTTGTGTACTCGGTTTGGTTGGTGGTAGGGCTTGTTTGCCCGCCTGTCTAGCTACCACCGTCTTATCTAAATATGTCGCCATAACATCAATGTTTGTAGCATTGTTATGTTCCGGCAGCTAGAGATAAGATAGCCAGTGCCTCACTAGTTGAGGATTTCGGGTGAAGTGCGCTTTCACCTTCGGCCTTATCATCACTTAACATCAGGTGCGATGTAGGCAAAGTGCTTACCCGTAAAAAATAAAAAAAAGAATCGGTAAGTAAACAATCTTCTTCTAGTAACATGTCTTGTGAAATACGCCAGAAATAGTTGGACTCTTCATACAAATCAAGCTGATCATGTGTTCGTTTTAGTACGGGAAGTCCAAACATGTTTGTCATATTTCGTCCCATGTTACTAATAGTAAGTTGTTTACTTACCAATTCTGAGTCGCTCCTGAAAATTTGGCTACTGTTGTAAATATAACTTTTTATATTAACCAGTCACCAAAATGCAGTCACGTATATGTTATTATCAGTGGTCGGAGTAGGTATATTGAATTAAGGTCACTGACATCAAACGTATATGTTAATATGGATACTCCTCCGAGTTTCCGGATTATTATGATAAAAATACCGAAACATCGAAATTATTACATGAAACTAGTTAAAAATGTATCAATACTCTCAACGCTATGCTGCTAGTGGCGTAGATGACCAGAATTTAATAGTAAAAAATGACTGGTGTGTAAAAACCTTGTTGTAGTAAAAGTGTTGGAGTAAAAGCCTAAGCATGTATAAAATGATATAATAATAATATTCATTTCAACACACGACATCCGGCAAACAGGGTCTTTTGTCCTCTTATCTCTATGCTCAACGCATCTGACCAATTAGAATCAAGTATCCAGGATGACTCATTGACTGTTTGTTCGAAAACAATGCGCTCGCACCGACATCCAGACCAAGTGGCTCACTCACTTATTTCGGTTCGTGGAGTGCGCTTATTTTATGTGTTGTGAATATCTTGACTTGACCCTGGCTTGTTTACTGTCTTCTGAAATCTACTTAACCCATATCTTCCTAGTGTTCGATTATTCGAACGCTTCATTTTTGAATTTTTTTTGAGATAATGTGAACGCATTGATTAGTAATTTCTTAATGTTGGTAAGACTGAAACATATGAATCTCAAATAGCATTTTTGTCGTTTTACAATTCGCGCGTATTTCGTAGAAATCAAAGTGTTTTTTCGGAAGTTTTACTACAAAAAAATGGCTTGCCGTAAAATGTAAGTATTTTTGATTTATTACAACATAATTATTCATATTTCTGTGTTATTATACAATACATAATGTCTGTCAACGTATTATAATACATAACAGTAAGTATAAATTGAATGTGGGTAGAATAAAAGATATTTTATAAAGTGTTTGTTTTTTCGAACAGTAGGACGATATGCCCTTGTGCTGTAATGTACTCATGAGATGTCTTTTATTGAGATGTTTTGTTTACTTTGTTTCAGTTTGTCAGTAAATGAAATTATTTCACACCTGGAAGATGACACTAATGTTTTGTCGGCAGACATTTATATTTCACCTCCGGATAATGATGATAAAAGTGACGAAGATAGTGGGGACGAGGAATCTACCCACATGAATAATTTGTCGAGACACCAACTATTAGCAGAAGCTGAACTAAGGGCCAGCTTCTGAAACCGGTATTGATGTGGAAGAAAATTTCTTGAATGATCAACCTTTTGAACCAATGCCTAGTACTTCAAGACCAAATCCACCTCCGCCAAACAAAAGTGCGTTGCAGTATCTAGACGTTGGAGGGCTATTGATATTCCGGAAAAGGCAAAAAAAGAAACTACAACATCTAGTTTTCTTGAGGATCTTGAAAACCCAATTCAATTTTTTGAGTTGTTTTTTGATGAAGAGGTTTTTGAACTATTGATTATGCCATAAAAGCACATTTATGAAGTACTCTAAGTGCAACGTCGCTTTATATCAAAAATGTTCCGTTGATTTTTATACAAAATAGTGTACAAAATATCCTGTAAAGTCTACATTCAGCCTAAAATGTGTAATACCCTTATAAAAATAATAAAGTATTAAAAATAAACAGTTTTTTATTTCACTATAATGAACATATGTATTAGCACAACACTTGTAGATATATTTCTACTGTTCGATTTTTCGAACGGTTTCAAAACTCTAAAGAATAATAATAAAAATAAAATCTCTATATATATTTATGTTAACATACACAATGAGGTGCCATGATAAAATTTTGATCAAAATCGGACAAGTCTACATAAGCTTGGGAAGATATGGGTTAAAACGACGAATTTGGCTTATAACTACGGACATCGATTTATTACTCTTGGATTGGGCCCATTTGAAGTTGTTTTTGTACGGGTAAGTTTTAATTATTTTCACTATTTAAGAAGGTTTTAGAACTTGGAAACAGTAAAAAAAATCACTTTATAGCAATCATCACAGCGCATGAGAGTCCGGTACGCACACCGCAGGGCTATCACCGCTTCAGTTAAAAAAAACACTTTATATGAAACAGAATTTCATTATCGACTTTACAGTTGTGTATGTATATATTGTAAATTTAAATCATTGTTTTAGGTGAGATATAAATAAATATGGCAAAGGTCAAGGCTGAAACAGTGCAAAAGTGGTTATTGCACTATCCTGAGCTACTTTACGATAACGCTAGTGGCACTATATACTGTACAAAGTGTGAAAGTCATTTGAAAGCTGTGAATAGAGGCAACATTACCAAACACATTGAAGGCGCTGTACATCAAGGAAAATTTAAGAGACCGCAAGAGGAATTTTACTTCGACCTCATTAAGTTCCTGATTCTATGCAATATTCCTTGGTCGCAAATGAAAAATCCAGCGTTCAAAGAGTTTTTTCAGAAATATATGTGCAGTACTTGTTGTTGCGTTTGTACCAATCGTAAAGTGGTTGACGAATCACAGTTACGAAAAGTTTATTTGGAGAAGTTTTATAGGAATAAAATCAATTCGATTTATGAAACTAATAAAAATGAGAAACTATGGATATCGCTGGATGAGACAACAGAAATTTTTGGTCGATACATAGTCAATTTCCTAATAAAACCATTGCATCCTAGTAATAGTGCAGGCCGGCCTTATTTGATTGCTTGTAAAATGCTAACAGCAGTAAATGGGACAAACAATAACACAATTTGTACTGCAATGTCTAGAAAATTTATGGCAAAACACTTTTGAAGCGAAAGTTGACAATATTTTAATGCTTTGCACTGACAGTGTAGCGTACATGCTATCTGCAGGGCGAAATTTAAAACATTACTTACCTGAAATGAAGCATGTGACATGTTTGGCGCACGCTCTTCATCGTGTAAGTGAGCAGATAAGGTCAGAATACAACGATGTTGATATTCTTATATCAAATGTTAAAAAAGTATTTTTAAAGGCTCTTAGTAGGGTAAACATTTTAAAAGAAAAATATCCTGACTTACCGTTGCCTCCGCAACCAGTCATTACCAGATGGGGTACTTGGTTACAGGCAGCATCTTACTACGCTCAACATTTAGATAAAATAAAAGAAGTTTTATCCTGCTTGAGCAGTTCTGATGCTATAGCCATACGAAACGCAAAAAACATTTTGGAAAAACAAAATTTAGAAAATGATTTAAAATATATTGAAGAAAATTACTCTATTATACTACTAGCCCTAAAAGAGTTACAAAAACAAAATTTATCTCTAGCTGATTCACTTTTAGTATTTGATCAAGTAAGGGCTACGCTTAACGAGTGCAATAATGAGAATATAAAAAATAAAATAGAATCAGTTATGGAACGAAATCCAGATTTAGATACAATTAGAGAATACAGCGAGAGTATTGAAAAAAGCGTAGCAAATAATCAGAAACTTTATTTCAAATTCGCTCCATTGACATCTACAGATGTTGAATGATCATTTTCCACTTACAAATGGATCTTAGATGTTAAAAGAAATAGCTTAAAATTAGAAAATATTGAAAAAATTATAGTTATTTATTTTAATTGTATAGAGACAGAAAATCAAAATGTAGAACTTGTAACCGATGAGGATTAAAAATAATTATTTTTAATAAAACTGTAATAATGATTATTTGTATTAACAATAAACAATTTTGTTTGCTTACATATGGTTTTTTATTTTATTACTCTATTTACCAAATTTTTGGAAACTCCGGTACATTCCTGAAGAAATGCATGTCCATGTTATGATATCATGACGCAAGTATCTAAAATCAATATACCTACTCCGACCACTGGTTATTATATATGATATAATTAAAAATATTATCGTATTAAATAAACAAAATATATATTTAGTATCAAAGGGAACGTGTTTACAATTAGTCCGATCCATAAGTTTTTTCTACAATATCATTTAAAATTGGCAAAAATCATAAAAATGAGTGGCAGCGATTAGTTGATATCTTATCATCATCAGTTCATTTTATGTCCCCACTGCTGGGACACGAGCCTTCCTTATGGATGGATAGGGAGAACGGGCCATAAACCACCACGCGGGCCCTGTGCGAATTGGTGGTTGTTAACGACTGCTAATGCAGCCGGGACCAACGGCTTTACGTGCCTTCCGAAGCACGGAGGAGGAGGATATCTTATACTAAATCTAAATTATTGTACCTCTGATTTTGTCTAAACAATCACCAATGTCTAAACTACAAATCGTCCGTCTCACATTTTCAATTTATCAAGCGGTTATTTAATTTATTATTTTCCATTAAGCACCTTAAATTCCCTATACTAAATTAGTATGGCCGCGCGGCATCAAATAAATATGGACGAAGACATTTCAAATAAATTCAAAATTCAAAATTCAAAAACATTTATTCAGTTTAGGCTACAAGTAGCTCTTATGAATGTCACTATGCCATCGGTTCGTAAGTCTACTCTGGGCGGGAGATCTTGTACTGAGAAGAACCGGCAAGAAACTCAGCAAGTGTCCAGCTCTTTTCTCCCTTACAGCGTCAAAAATATTGGAAAATGCCCTATCATAGCAGGACACTTTCCATTACAATAAACACAAAAAATATAGAAGACAACCACAACATGTAAAAAAAGAAAAAACACAAAATAAAAAAATATACGTTAACAAATTTCCATCAGGTAACAGTTGCAATTTCCACAATGTCATACAGTACCACTACAGTACTATCGTAAAAGGAAAAAAAATTGTTTAAGAAAAACAAAATAAAATATATGACACTTGTCACTTACGGACGGCGCACCCTTAATAATGGAAAAGGGTTATGTCCAGCAGTGGTCTGTCTAATTATAATGAAAATAATGATTATGATGATTCTGTATGTAAGTCTCCGGTCCAGTTAGCCATACAAGTCTGTGGATTTAACTTGGTTAAAACCGTGAAGTGAGTGACTCCTCCATGCTCTAAGGGGCACCATAGATCGATTGTGTTTTCACTATTATTATTAACAGTGGTTAACAGTTACTTATCCATACTAGATCAGCCCCCCAACCGCCAACTTTCTCGCTTTCGATCGCTTTGAAGGCGAGGCGAGGAGGAGGCGTCATCTTGTCATTTCGAAAGCAATATGAAAGCAATATCAAAAGCTATAGGCTATAGCTTTCGATATTATTCGATATTATATTAGAAAGCGATCGAAAGCGAGTGTTAGGCAGGTATGGATATATCGTAATCTTTCCATTGTTTTATGCTGCTTGGATAGATTTGAGTCATGTAGTGATTCGTTGCTGAATACTTTAGCAACGTAATTCGCATTCGTAATAATTTTAATAGAACTTGCCAGTAATGTAACTATCAATCAATGTCAGCAAAGTTAACACTTTTGTCCATTGGTTTATTTTATTAAACTTTGTGGTTTGCTTTACGTAAAGTGCAAAACTGGTTACTATTGTTTTCTAAAGTTTACGCGAACACTACACATTGAAATTAAACAAAGATGAGGGTATACAAGCTACTAATTAATTATGTGACGACCAACACCTCAGTCTCCTTGTGACCACGGACCCTGCAAAGGTTTGAAACGTCAGGATAAACGTTAACTAAAAGTAATGTGTAAAATAAACGCTGGTTACTTTTAATCTAATATAATAAAGCTGAAGAGTATGTTTTTTGTTTGAACGCGCTAACCTCTAGAACCGTGCTTCGGAAGCCGTTGCTCCCGGCTGCATTAGCAGTCGTTAACAACCTCCAATCCGCACTGGGTCCGCGTGGTGGTTTATGGCCCGTTCGCCCTATCCATCCATAGGGAAGGCTCGTGCCCCAGCAGTGGGGACATAAATGAGCTGATGATGATGATGATGATGATGAATCTCTCAAACTACCAGTTGGATTTGAAAAAATACTTTTACATTTGATTGCCCAATTTATGTGGAAGGCTAAACGCTATTTAACATCACGCTATGACCCTTAAAAAAAGCGAATACGAATTACTATCGCTTTCGGTCAGTCAATCTTTTTTCTTCTATATATTAATACTTGAAGCAAAAATTTTGTGCCCGTTTTTGCGAAAATTGCGCGGACGGAGGAGTATGAAATTTCGCACACTTATAGTTAATATAGAGAGGGTTATCCGAATGTAAATATTTTTTTAAACTATGCATAAAAAAATACATTAAATCAACAAAAACAACATTACACACACTACCATGTATTTGACACACACGTATTGTTTGTCTTCAATGCGGCCGACATCTGTCAATGCCAATCCAAACTCACATTCTATCTTTTTCAATTTTTCATTGCTTAGGATACAATCCGTGCAGCCTTAATAAAATTACGGTCGAATTTCGACCACTGGGCAACCCCTAGTTCAAATAAACTTACGAGAAGTGCTTTTGAATCCTCCAAACATTTTTTTACCTACAACCCATTCAGGACGTCTATTTTTTAGCTGTGAAGAAGGAGCGCAAGAAACTCCACAAACTAACTGTTAACTGTTGCTCCCCACAGAGGTGATACCAGTGGAGGGCGGCGGTGGTAAACGCGTGGCGGTGGGCGAGACCCGCACCCCCAAGCCGGCCGAGACGGTGGTGGACCTCACCTCCGACTCGGAGGACGAGTTGCCGCTCAAGCGCAAGGTGCCGCAGCCGAAGCACACGCCGCCCGCTGCCGACGTCACCATCAAGACCGATGAGCCGTATAATACCTCAGGTTAGTTATTGATATGTAAATAATTATTTAATTCTTTATATATATTTTATAAATATTGTGAAAAAATTAAATGCCTGGACCCAGGTTCGATTCCTGGCTGGGTCGGGTATGCATTTAATTTTTTCATTGTATTTTATAAATATTTAATTCAGCTAATTAGTAGCAATTAGCACGTAAAAATAAAAAGTAAAATAAATTGAGCTGATGATGCTGTATTAGGTTCTATGAAATTGACGTTTTGTATGAAGATTTTTTATAAAATTATATTTTTCATACTAAGGTTTTTTCAATTCTCTTAGCATCTATTTGTGTTAACACTATACAAGTTGTAGGGCAGTGGTTTGTTTCAATAGCTAAATATAGCAGACCTTAAAAAGAAAAGAAAAACAAGTCCCTTCAAAGCTACAATGAAACAAAGGTCAATTCCGTTAACAAAAAAAGAAGTAAGTTTAAAAAAAAATTGGGCCCATAAAGACAAAATTAAAAATCATTGTTATTACTGAAGCCTTAGTAACATAGTCTTAATTAAATGTGTATAAAAATATTAACGTCCGGTATTGAGTTTTCAGTTGATACGCTTATTAATGAGTGAGAAAAAAAAACATCAATTTCATAGGTAAAGACCCAATATCTGGTGGGTTACTCTTGACACACAATTGCAATAATCAATTTCCAATCCCAAATCTAAAAAAAATAAATGGCACTCTTAAAAGCGATAATAGCGCTACATTGGAATTAAATTGCGTGGAAATTAGTGAACAAATTATTATCGAGATGGGGAGTTCCGAAATTGCGAAACTTATCCCAATATCGATACATATTAATCACATTGGAATTGTATTGAGATTGAGTTGCGTCAAGAGTAGCCTACCAAAGCGGTGTGTTCGTGTTGCAGCGGAAGCCGTGTCGTCGAGCGGGTACCGGTCGCCGGGCGCGGGCGGCGGCGCGGTGATCTCGCTGGACAGCCCGTCGCCGCCCGCGCCCGCCTCGCCGCTGCCCGACCCGCTGCCCGACCACCCTCACCTCTCCATCACCCCCATAGAACGGTGTAAGTACTCCTACCTAACATGTTTGTTTTTTTTTTTTTTTTTTAATAGTTTGTTCTCTGAGGAACCGGCTAAGGTCATAGACCATGCTGCCATGTCATTAGTTTCTTAATTTCATTAGTATTATAATCCTAAAGATGATGATGAATGATAATGGAAATGATGATGATGAATGATAATGGAAATGAGAAGTGAGAAATGATATACCCCCAACCCCTCGAGTATCTCAGTAAAGATGTGGGGCTTTACTAAGTCCTCAAGCGGACTTCTTGAGAGAATTTGATTAGTGACGTTGCACTGTTTTGTTTCATTTGCCAACACTCATGCACACTCACGAACACTTAACGGTTAATAATCCACCATTATTTCACATTAATATTCGACTTAACACAAATTTTAGAAAATAAAACAAAACCGCAGACATGACTCTTCACTTTCCCGCCAAGAAGTCCTAACATGTTTGTTAAACATTGTTTTTTTTTTCTTTATTTGATGGCTTCGTGCGATTACCACATTTAGCTAATGTCAAAGTAATTTTTTTTACAAGTAATACATAAATAAACAATATTTCCTTCCAGTATGATGATGATGAATGATAATAGAAATGAGAAATGATATACCCCCCAACCCCTCGATCTCAGTAAAGATGTGGGGGTTTTACCTTAGTAAAGTTACAATTCAAAAATGTATTTAAAATTAAAATTTATTATATTTTAGTTTTCTAACGCTAACGTTAACAGCACATTGAAGTGAAACAACTTTTATTTGTTAATTTATTTTATTGCATGTATAATTTTATCCTGACATTTCGATCTCTAAATTTTCTTATGAATATACTTACAAATAAACAAATTAGAATACTTCGAAATGTATTTATTGCAATTTTTTTATTTTATTTTACTATGTTTCCTAAAGAAGTAATCATCCTAAATTCGTTAGTACTAATAAGTTCCCACAAGTGTTTGTGTCTGTGTTAAACATGCGTAGAGGAAGTTACATAACTATGCATTTCTTAACAATTTTAAAAAACCTTTAATTTTTTTTCATTATATCATCAGCAAGTGCTTGTAACAAAGCTAGGATATTTTGTGACAGGCACGAGTAACAGCACGGAGCGCGATGAGGGCGAAGCGGCGACCGCGCACTGGGCGCCCTACGCCGACACGAACAGGGACGACGACTCCTATAGAAGGTACGTGATACTCATATTTTATTTATGTATGCAAAACAAACAGGAATCGTATACACAGAATAATCTATAAAAATATTATAAAGAGGAAAGCATTGTATTTTTGTATGTATGTTTGCAACGAATCAACTCAAAAACTACTGGACCAATTTAACCTTTTCACCGCCAACAACTTCTATAGAAGTTCGAGATTTTCGTGCCCTCCACGCCAGAACTTCTATAGAAGTTCTTCATTGTACCTACTTTAATAAAATACATTTACGATACGTAAAACATTTGTTTCTTTTGTAATTTTGTAAGATGGACACAATTGAAGCCCTATTTTTTTATTTTCCCAGGCAAAACAGGCTTTTTTGTGTTTTAAAATGGATAAAAACCAAAACGCCTCAAATATTTTTATGTCCCGCACGCCAACGACTTCATATCAAGTAGGCCAGTGATGTGACGCGAAAGTTGCATTCATTACAATCCTCTATATTTACTTTGTTTTCTATCTATGATTGAAAGTAAATTCTAGTTTAGTAAATAACGTATTACATAATAAATTTTAAAGTTAATGTACGTATCAAATCACTTGATTAACATTAATTAAGTTTACTGAGGACTTTCGATATAGCAACACCCATCTCTACGTAATGGCAAGATGTAAGTGCTACCAGCGCCATCGACTTTATTTCAAGTTTCCCCGTGACGTTATAAGCGCACAGGTGTCAATGTCATCGTGTCATATTTGTGTTTCTTTACCGGTTCGGGTAATACCTAAACAGTGCAAAATTAGTGAATGTTATTCTGATGAGTTGTTGCGGATTTCAGAAGGTGTGGAACCTGATTTAGAATTGGATTACTTTATTATATTATTTTAGTAGGTACATATATTTATTTATGACGTACAAAGGGAAGGTACTTACTGTCCATTCTCGTTCGTGCGTTTATAAACAAGAAAGTGGCTACTAAAACACTATTCAAATGTTTATTTTAAAACAAAACGTACTCAAACGTACACCGAGAACGTATACTCGGTAACTCAGCGATAGTTAAGTCTGTAAGCCAGGCACTTAACCAAAATACGCTGTATACCTATAAACATTAAAACTGAACGTGAACACAATATGTACATGATACGTCGATAGGTTATTTTAAGTATAGACCAACAAAACTCTGTAATGTAAAAGGCATAGACATCCCTTTTCCTTAAGAAATTTATCGTGCTACGAGCGCCAAAGACTTGATATGAAGTCAACGGGCTACGTTATGAAATGAATAGTGAAGTGCCTATTATAATTATCTCTAGCAAGTATATGCATGACTTTTTGTCTCTGATAATGGATACTCATTTTTCTTACTAAAAATGTTCATAAAATAAAACAAACTACCATTATCCATCTATCAGTGTTTATTTATATTGTAAATTTAAATACAAATTTAAATTTACACATCTATTTTTCTATTATCGATATGACGTTACCGCCATCCTTGCTTTCGTACTATAGAATCTGTTATACATTTATATGTTGGCGTACAGCGGGACATCGCGTTTAGGATAGTTGGGCGGTGAAAAGGTTAAAAAAATCTTTCACCATTAGAATGCTACATTAGCGATGAGTAACATAGGTCATATAAAAAAATGCGGTACGAAGTCCACCGGGTCAGCTAGTGTACAATAAGCTGAATCCCACTGCAAGATAGTTCAAAGATATAGAACTGGATGCGATCAGCTCGAAACAGAAGGGAATGGCGTATCTTGGAAGATGCCTATGCCCAGCAGTGATAGATAACGGGCTGAAAACGATGATGAAGCTGTATCCCGATCCAAAATATGTGTACAATTCCATGTCTCACTTATCCAAATACTAAACAAACGGTAAAATCTATTATTCTTCTGGGCAGAATCCTACTCCTGCTTTGTCCTGATTATTATAATCACCAGGCTATTAACGTTCCACTGCCACTGCTGGGATCAGCCCTAAACTACAGATTAAGTAATAGTTACTACCAATACCAACACGCTTGCCCAATGCAATAATAGGTTATAAAAACTGCTGTCTTACGACATTGACAGGTGGCAACGGCTAAACATGCCACACCTGTCCACTGACCCAACATTGCATAGAACCCCGGAAAAGAAGACCGGCGAGAGTCGCCCTAATATTTTACGAAGTACTACACTTTCGGAAATATGAAAATTCAATTAAATTAAATTCCTACAATTTACTTTTACGAACGTCTGATTTATTAAAGATTGGAATAAAAGGATAAATTATTTTCAAAACGCAAATAATTGACTGAACAAGACGCTTTCTATAGTGTAATAACTAAACGATTAAAACACTTCATAAGTAGGTACGTTTCATTTGACGCAGTAGTCATGTAAACCAAGGCCATTTTTACTTACTGATTAAATACATCAAAGAAGGTACATAACATAATATTAAAAACTAATTTTATTAATATTTTGATAGGTACTTTTAAAATCATTAAAATACTTACGTCTAAATAAAGTATAAAGCATGAGCTGAATATTTGATGTACAACCAAAGAGATTAGTAAGTAGTTAAATGTCTTTGTGTACTACCAAGATCTTCAAATACTGTATGTTATCCCTCTGAGTCTCCGAGTAGGTAGATACTTACTATGTCTCTGATAAAATAATGGTTACTTTCGTTATTTGTCTTTGTTATTATCTACCTATTCATCTATTTTATCATTCATTATTTATTGGTAATAATTATTTGCGTTGTTTTAAATAAAAAGTTATAAAATAAATTATTTTTACCCTAACTTCTATATTTTTCGGATATTAAACATACCTCAGTTGTCCCAACTTTTAAAACATAGAAACAATTAACTTTTTTGTTAGTCTAGCATAGGTAGTTCTTTAAGTACCATTCGATTTCATCCATGAACGGGACCTATAAATCCAGGTCTGAAAATACATAGAAGTTCGCCAGTCTCCTTTTGTTAGAAAGTAGATCCAGTTGATACATTGTTCTTGATTGTCAACCTTATGGGCCAACCAAAAAATGTTTCTATATACGAGTTACAGTAAATCTACGTAAATATGGTTTTGCATATTGTCACGATGTTCTTTTAACTTGGTTGCATGGCTATGTTTCGGAATTACACGCACATCTATTACCAAACATCCTGTATTATTAATTATATTTGTTTGCAGATACTGACTGAGGGAGAAGAGTGGCCGGCCCTCGTACGTCGGCGGCCATTCTTCTGAAGACGAGCAAGAGGCGTCCTCTTACCCCGAGGTCCCGCTGCTGCCGCCCTGAGCGTACCCAGTGAAATCCAACCATACACCACTAAACATAAACTCGCATTTCGTCTATCGTTTTTCGCGTGATATAGCTTATTTTTTTTAACCTTCACGCTGTACGATAAACTAATGTGCAGTTCGTCACCATTGGACTTAAATATTATAATAGTTACACAAATTGTGAAATGACTTGAAGTGAAGTGAGTGAATGTTGACATTAGTCAAATATATTTCAATTAGTTTTAGTTAATAAAATCTATGAGAAATAATGTGGCTAAGTTTTTCTACTTTTTGATAAATGTAGTGTCCAAATTTCCTATGTAATTTATGACTTTATTTTAAATGCAGGCATTTTTTTTATAGTTTCAATGTACTCAAATAGCTTACCTTGCGCTGAAGGGTAACACATTGATGACATGAACTGTGACTGTATTTATAGACAAAATTTTGATTAAAGTGTGTTTGTTGTGATCTAAATATAACGTTAGTTTTATAAATGGCTCTAAATGCAAATGATTCCATAGGACTAAACTTTTTAACTTTCATCCTTGTACAGAAACATAGACAAAGCCGATTAACGGGAATAGGCGTAAATATTTTACTTTTTATTTCCATGATTGTTCTAATTTATTCATTGGTAAGGTGTAGCATAATTTGTGTAAATGAAGTGAGTCGGGAGTCCTCACATGTCTATGATACAATCGGACACCTCCAACAAAATGTATGTTTGTGTTAGGATATTACAAAATAAGAATAATAAATGTAAATATTATGCTCATTTTTTTTGTTTCACTAAATGCCCACAGCTAAGCCTTGGTATGTCGGAACGTGGATCTACTGCGCCAAACAATTGAAATTCTATTGTCTGGTATTCAGACAGACCAGAGGTTAAGGATAAATATAAATCTGTGCCGACACGCCGCTACCTCTAACGACAACGACAAAGAAATGTTTTATTAATGTTCCTGCAACTGGTACCGAATACCGCAAAAATTGCCATCGGTGGGTAATAGCACCGACTGGTGTGTGGTGTGTTCCTTTTGCACAGAGTAGACGCTTTTTGAGAAAAAATAAGAATTTAGCATGTAAATAATATGTTCTTTCATACCTATCCTTTTATGGTCTATTTCTGCTCACACTTTCCTAATTATGCTCTCACATTTCCCTTTAAAAAGAATAAATTAAAACTATTTATTAATACAACACCACGTTTAGTAACTATTATATACCTAAATAAACACGAAACAAAACACAAACAACAGATTTAAAAGAAAAGAAAAGAAACTTTTATAACTATACGTCACGAATTCACGATTATGTCGATTGTACTATCAAGGAGATTAGCAATCGGCATTCACCACCAATCACCAATACCGGCTGCTAGCAGCGGTTGCGGCAGCAGCCGCTGAGGCAACTAAAAAGTGCTTTTTTTTTGAGTTTGCTGATTGCATCAGACTGCATTTTCAGATTTACCGGGCTTTTTTGGGGGCGGCGAGGAACTTAAAGGGTTCCCCAAGCCGTGTGAAACAAATCACCTTCAGAGGTTTTCTAGAGGGAACGGCCTCGCGCACTAGTGCGTGTCCCCGTGCTCTACTAGATTCTCCGAAGGGTTTTGATAGGATCAGGGAGCGGAACACTCCGAGGGCGCCTCTAAAGGCTCGGACCTCGACTCGGGTTGACCGGACCATGGTGGTGGGGAGAAGCGCCCAGGTACATGTCTGTACCTGGTATATAGAGCATGTGAACCAGCTCGTCGTACCCTTCTGCGTGTACGTGTCTTGGGCCTAAACTGGTGTGCATGTTTAGTGGCATTTATGACAGGAACCAGTGGTCAGCAACTGATTTTAGACTTTAGATACAATTTTATACAGACTAGCTGCTTCCTTGCTGTCCCGTTTTTTTTAAAGATGTTATTTTATTGAGACAAATACTGTCAAACTTTGGCTTAAAGTATTTTACACTTGTGCCATTACCATAATAGGCTACCTGGTTCTCGTGCTGTCTTTGTATATAACTCTTTGACCTCATCCCACTTTCTCCGTTCCTCCATAGGAGTACACGTGCTGCTCTCCGGAGTCACCGCTTCACTGTCTCAAATATTCCATCTCGCACTAAGAAATTTGGTGACTCATTTTTTCGCCGCACTTCCAAAACATGGAATAGTTTGCCAGCACACGTTTTCCCTCCTTCCTATGATATGGGGTCCTTCAAACGAGGCGTGAAGAGGCACCTTGTGGGCCGGCAGAGTGAGGGTAACTGATGCTGCGTTGTTTTCACGCTGCACCAGTTGTCGTCGCATCTGGATTCCATATTCACTTAACATCAGGTGAAATGGAGTCATTTGCCGTGCTACGTATAAAAAAAAATTATAGAGCGAGTTTAGCCTAGCCCAAGTCTTGAATGATTGTGGTCATAAAACAAAATATTTTTTCATCATCCACATCCGAGCTGAACTTCACTAGGACATAAAGCCTTTCTTTACGCATTAACAGACCGTGGTTTTAACAATGATGTCTACCCATATCGCAGCTTTCTTAAGTTTCTAAAGCCGAGGTTTGCCAGTCTCTTGCTATTATCACCCTTCGCAATTGCAACGTGTCCTGCTCAGCTCCAGCTCCACTTGAGCTTTATGATCCAATTCTTGAAGTCTTGATCGCCTGTACACTAGCCTCTTCCTTCTCTAGCGTCCATCTATCATCATCATCATCATCATCCCAGCCAAAAGACGTCCACTGCTGGACAAAGGCCTCCTCCAAGGATTTCCAAAACGACCGGTTTTATGCTGCTCGTATCCATATAAATAAACATTTTTTTGTATTGACGATGATCTCGACGCCCGGACAGAGATGATGGGACAACGCCAGGGAATGGTGGAAGCTTATCCAGCTGTGGGACAAAAATCCCATGCTGGTCTGGGACGTGAGAATAATGTATCAGCTGCCTAAATTCCCGTGCATGTCATAAGATCCGACTAAGCAACAAGAGTTCCAAGATGCTCTCACATCAGGCGATCAGGTAGGCTATTCTTGACTGAAACTCAATCTCAATACAATTCCAATGCGATCAATATGTATCGATATTGGGATAAGTTTCGCAATTTCGGAACGCCCCATCTCGATAATAATTTGTTTACTCAATTTCCACGCAATTTAATTCCAATGTAGCACTATTATCGCTTTTAAAAGGGCCATTTGAATTTTTTAGATTTGTGATTGAAAATCGGCCAGGAATCTGTCACTGTTGTAATAACTATATAGCACCTCGGAGCCCTACTTTGATTCTGTTGAATGAGGCGTCAAAGTCACTAAAACGGCAAGATTACTCAAAATAGGTATTCAATTAAGAGATTGTCTTACTTAATCTAAAAAAAATACAAAGTTACATTACAGGCTTATCGCTTTAAAGCCTTCCAGGCAATCAGAACGCCTAGTTATGGCAGAAAATTGTTTACCGGCTTCGGATAACGTCATTATACGCATATTTTTGACGTGGCCATCCATAGTTGTTTGTTACCTTTAGGTAACTAACACTAAAGTAACAATAGGTAAGTACTTATTTTACATTATAGATAGATAATTTTCTTGTTGTGTGTTATATAAGTACTTATATAACACACAACAAGAAAATTATCTAAAGCTTATTTTGTGTGCGAGCTTACGGTCAACAGAAATAGATACATATGTGTACATAACAGGAAGACCCCCAAACTTTTAACTCGCTTTTAGTTAATTGATCAAAACAAAAACATACCTCCTTCCTACGAAAGGATTGGAATATTTTTTATTTCAATGCAACCAGCTGTTTTATCAAGACTATTCAAGACCAAAGAGAAATGTCTTTGTTCAAGACCAAATAAACATTAGGTACTTTATGTATTACCTACCTACCTACCTCTTTTCTGTCAAAATTTATCATTTCTTGATAAACTTAAGCATCGTTGCAACCAACCAACGCGTTGGTATCGCATCAGAGTTATTTATTACGACCTGCATTGAAAACACTCAATTGGAAGTTCTGTATCAAATTAATCAACTCAGGTAAAAAAACCGTAGGTGCCTAAATTACGGAAGACTGCTATTATTATAAGTCATTAGCATTTATTTTTTGTTTGTTCACTGATGAACACGAAGTGATAAAAGCCGTGAATCGTGATACTATTATAGCGGGCGCAACGGCAACGACCTCCGTCTCAGCTTAATTGTCGAATAATTATTTTAATGAATGAGTCGCCTAGCTGCGGTCCTGTAAGGGTACTGATGCGAAGCCGCAGCCGTCGCAAATGCTACAATCATCATTATCTATTCAGTCTGTGAATCAATCCAAGATATCTGTGGCTCTGTGGCTACGCCGATTGTCCCAACACGAGCCCTTCTCGCCATAACCTCCCGCTTGGTAAAACGTGCTTCTCTATCAGGCGTATCCTGCGCGATAGCTGCGTCTCTCTCGCTCTCGTCGATCAAGCCGGGGGACACGTAGCGTTCCTCGCTACTACAATCGAGTTCCGCGCTTGTCCGCCGACTCGACCCGGCGCTGACGTGCGTGACGTGCGTCCAACTATTACGCTAGTATTTCTACTGTGAAACCTTCAATGTTATTTGTTTATACTCTATTATACCGTGTAAGCATCGAATAAGTTTACCGTTTATATTAAACACTGATAGTGTGGTGTACTGTACGAGTGTCTTGTGAGCGACGACGCTAAATACTATTGTGTAACGGGTCGGCCGTGTTTTTTATGTGTTGAATGGTGATTAAAAGTAATTTGCTTTTACGGTGTTGAGGGCCGGTGCGTATCGATCGCGCGTTGAGACAAAGCCGGTGGATTGTTGTGGCGGCGTGTCGGTGGTCGGTGCACTGCAAGGTGAGTAGTTGCACTGGGCTGAGCTGAGTGAGACAGCTTCCTGTCGCGTCTCGAGGAGCATGCGGGCCGTAGGGCTGGGAAGGCCTAAACGCCCCGAGCACCGTGCCTCGTAATAACATGAAGAAACTTAAAATGTCACTTATCGCTATCTCTATACTCCAATTCCTTTTAATCCAATTAAAGACTTAGGTAGGTAAGTACGTAACCTACAATACCGCCTAAAGTTATTATTAATTATTTGACATAAGTAAGTGTAACTGATTAGTATTGTCTTACCTGTTACTAAGATTACAATAAAACAATAGGCAAGAGTACCTACTAGGTAATATTATCGACTACAGAAGCCACACAAAGACTAGATCTTAAGACAGAGGGATAAAGATCAAATTAGAGTACAGTTTTTATTGTGCTGTCGAACTGTAAAGGCCTGTCTCGGTCATCAATGGCACTGTTAGTATAGTAGGTAGGTACCTACCTAGGTACTTAATATTTACCTAATTTCCTAAGCAAATATCTATAACAAAATCTATTTTTTTTACTGTAGGTAGGTACCTACTACCTACCTACTAAACTTAGTTAACTTGATACCTAGGTAGGTATTTCTTTTATTCTTAACCTTAGAATAATAACGCATTCTTAACTGCTTTTACCTTGAATCAATTTTGTTAGGTAGGTACCCTAATGGAATGATCTAGCTTAGCTAGTCAGTGATGTAGGTTACAGATAGTTTAAGGCTAGATTAATTTATATTTGATTTATGACCCTTAATACAAATTTAATTACGACACATTAATGAGATGTAAACCTACCTTTTTAGGGTTTCGTAGCCAAATGGAAAAAAACGGAACCCTTATGAATTCGTCATGTCTGTCTGCCTGTCCGTCCGTATGTCACAGTCACGTTTTTCCGAAACTGTAAGAACTAGGTATACTGTTGTAACTTGGTACCTAAGTAGATGTATTCTGTGAACCGCATTAAAATTTTCACACAAAAATAGAAAAAAAAACAAAAAAATTTGGGGGTTCCCCATACCAAGAACTGGTTGCTGACTCTCGATCGTGTCTTTAAGTGGGGATCTGAAAACCTGGTCGAGTTTAATGCCAGCAAAACTCAGATTTGTGCATTTTCGTCCAAGGTAACTCCCTTCCTTACTCCTCCCTCTCTTCAGAACTCCCCGTTATCCATTTCGATGGACCTCAGCATTCTTGGCATTGACATCGGCCAGGAACTGAATCCAAAATGTTACATCGAGAGTGTTATTTTAACTGCCTCCCGTAAGTTGGGTATTCTCAATAATGTGAGGCGGTTTTTCACTTCCGAGCAACGCTGTTTGCTGTACAAGACTCAGGTGCGATCGAGTATGGCGTAATGTTCCCATCTATGTGACGGCTCCGCTAAATACCTCCTAGATGCACTTGATAGACTGCAAAGGGGAGCGGTACGCATTATCGGTGATGCTGAGGTTACAGCCTCTCTAGAGGACCTCCAGCTGCGAAGAGACATTGCTTCTCTCAGTGTCTTCTACCGGAATTACTACGGTGAGTGTTCTGAAGAACTTTTCGATCTAATCCCGCCTTCTCATTTCCTCTCCCGGACTACACGTGCTGGTCAGGAACTACCATCATACTGTACAGACAATCAGTACTCGTACCAAAAAATTTGGCAAGTCGTTCCTCTGTAAGACCATTCGGCTTTGGAATTCTTTGCCGGCGCATGTGTTTCCCAGCTCCTATAGTCCCGGGTCTTTTAAGCGGGGCGTGAAACGGCATCTATGCAGGCCGTCATGAATGGGTGCGCTTGTTACCGTGCTTGTTCCACAGTGAAGAACCCCCCTTATTATTTTGGACTGCATCGGCTGCTTACCATCAGACAGGACTACTAACTACGAACTACAAGAACTTTTATATTATGTTATTTGCTGCTACGGAACCCTTCATGGGCGAGTCTGACTCGCACTTGGCCGCTTTTTTTAGTTAGCCAATTTTGCCCCACTGCCTATACGCCTGCCACCTACGACTAACATACGTTGGTATTTTGTATGTATGTATGTTTGCAACGAATAAACTCAAAAACTACTGCGCCGATTTAAAAAAATCTTTTACCATTACAATGCTACATTAGCGCTGAGTAACATAGGCTATATTAAAAAAATGCGGTACGAAGTCCGCCGGGTCAGCTAGTCTAAGATAAACGAGTACCGGTATACTTACTTAACTTACCTACCAATCTATCAATACTAGTGGTCGCCAAGTGGTCGAAATTCGACCGTAATTTTATTAAAGCTGCACGATTGTATCCTAAGCAATGAAAATTAAAAAGATAGAATGTAAGTTTGGATTGGCATTGACAGATGTCGGCCGCATTAAAGACAAACAATACGTGTGTGTCAAATACATGGTAGTGTGTGTAATGTTGTTTTTGTTGATTTAATGTATTTTTTATGCATAATTAAAAAAAAAATTAACATTTGGATAACCTTCTCTAAATAAACTGTGCAAAATTTCATACTCCTCCGTCTGCGCAATTTTCGTAAAAACGAGTACAGTTTTTGCTTCACGTATTAATATAATTACCTATCGTAGTGGCACAGTGTCCGACACTTTAAGCTCAGTGTTCGCCACAGTATTCTTCGCCAAAAAATACCTTAGTTATTTGTTAATTATAGAATTTAATTAAAATTTTATTACCCGCTAGGAAACAGGTGGTCCGGTACCTATTCAACTGTCGCTAATGTCACAAATCAATTGCTGAACCTATTTATATTGATTAAATAAGAAACTGTCGATCACAGGTGTCACTACACTACCCTACCTAGGCATAGATTACTACGTGTACACACGGCGCCAGATTAACCTGCCCAAACCTGTCAAATTTCTCCAATGAATATTGATCCTTATAACCAAACAATAAAGTTCAAAATTGATTGTAGAAATTTGACAGTTTTGGGTAGGTTTATCTGCCGCCGACTGTACAATGTACAATACCTATGACCACATAACACCAATACACGAGCTAGCTTATTTCGAGTATTGTTGCCTACTTCAGGTGTCAGTATTCATTTCACAAAACAAAGAGAATTTACTCATATTTTATGCCAGCAAACCTACTCGGCTGCGTCGTCGTTCAAAAATGAACATTATTGTCATGATAATACGACTTAAAACAACATGGGGCAACAGGCAGGGGCTTCTGTTACATCAAAAAGAAACGAACTTTACATTAACAAAACCCCTTATCGGCCTAAGTATTTGTTGGAGTCGTAACTTTCTTTAGCCAAAATAATATTCAAAAGATTTCCACGGGGACAATCAGGCGGCAGGCTTCAGCCAGGGGGTCGACCGCCTAACGCTCTCGCTTTCGATCGCATTGAAGGCGAGGCGAGGAGGAGGCGTCATCTTGTCATTTCGAAAGCAATATGAAAGCAATATCAAAAGCTATAGGCTATAGCTTTCGATATTATTCGATATTATATTTCGATATTATAATAGAAAGCGAGGCGAGGGCCTCGCTTTCAAGGCGATCGAAAGCGAGAGTGTTAGGCGGTTGGGGGGCAGGAAGCCATTTTATCTCATTTCTATACAAAGTTGGTCCATCTACGGCAGGGGTTCCCAACCTTTTTTTGTCTACTGCCCACTTTAAGAATAAATTATTTTTTAACGCCCTTCTTTTTAAACATACTTAAAAACCGCTAAGTACTTATAACTGATTATTGAAACGCAACTTTATAGTATTCGGACAGAGTATCTTTTATTGAAAATAAATCAAACATAATCAATTCTTATATAAAAACTAATGTGAAGGTTGAATCTGATGCTGTTCAATAAGTTTGTTGATATCAGGTTCCAATTTACTCAAAAACAGCCGCAAGTCGCCACGTTCGGTAACACGCAAACGATTTCTCTTTTTAGTAAGCAGCGTTGCCACAGCACTAAATCCACGTTCACACAAATATGACGATGGGAATGCTATCAAGAATCGTTAAACAATTAACCACAATCCAGGGTACAATTGCGGGATCGGTTTTTGTAGCCAAAATTCTTGATATCCATTTTTGAACTTGATTTTTATTTCTTCGTTTGTTGTCAATTCTATAAGTTCTTCTTCCAGCTGAGGTGACATTGCTGTGTTGACATTTGAAAACGGATCCAACACCCAGTCTGGTATTTCCAAGTTTAAAATGTCCTGGTATCGTTCGGTGAAGTCAATGTGGAGGTTTTCCAAATGTTGGCAGTAGGCAAACAAGTCGTCGTTACTGCAGAATACTGATAAATTCGGAAAATTGTGAAACTCACGTCTGCCCATAATCTTTTTGTGCTGAAGCAGTTTGGCTGCGAAAGCAGCAACGACATTTTTTGTTTTAATTAAATTTAGTTCATCGCCTTGCAGTTGGAGGTTCATGTCGTTGAACAATTTATACAGGTCTGTCATGTAAGCTATATCATTCTTTGATGTTATGAGCTTGTTGCGCAGTTCTGTATCTTTAGTTTCCAAGAACTCTATCACAGAGTCAAACAGGTTATAAACTCGAATCAGACAATTGCCTCTTGACAGCCAACGAACTTCAGTATGAAGCAACAAACGGTTGAAATCTTCGTCATTAGTAACACAAAGCTGTTGAAATAATCTATCATTCAAAGAGCTGCTACGGATTTTATTGACTGCTTTGATGACATATTGCAGTGATTGAAATAGTCGTTCACTTAAGTTTCTAGCAACCAAATGTTGTCTATGAATAACGCAATGTATAGCAAGGACATCTGGAATTTTATTCTTTAAGTACGCTATGAAGCCTTTATGGCGCCCTGTCATAGCCGGAGCGCCATCCGTAGCAACTGATATAATATTTTTCAAAGGAATCTCTTTCTATTCACAAAACTTTTCCAATGTATTGAATATGGTTTCGCCTTTTGTATCTGTCTCCAAATTTCTGGCAAACAATAGTTCTTCACGTATTTTCTCATCTTTAATAAACCTCACGTAAGATAGCAACAACGCTTCATTAGTTGGTAAAGTGGACTCATCGAGCTGAATTGAGAATTGACTAGTCCTCAGATGATTGCACAATGATTCTTCAATGTTTTCAACCATTTCATCAATTCGTCTTTGCACAGAATTATTACTCAAAGGAATTTTTCGGATAATATTTGCGGCCGGTTTATGAAGCACAGTAGTTATTACTTCCTTTATTGCTGGCAAAATTAACTCTTCTCCGATGTTGTGTGGTTTGCCTTTTTGAGCAATTAACAAAGAGATATTGTACGAAGCTCGAAGTCCGTCGTCATCTTGCTTAGCAGCCGCCGAAAATAGTTTTGATACACTTGGCTGAGTATTATGCTTTTTCTCTAGGTCTTGAAAATATGCTACATTCTTGTCTTTCTTATCTGGATGCATTTTATTCAAATGATCTTGCAGTCTTGAAGGCTTCATTGCTACGTTCGAAAATGTTTTTAGACATAGAAGACACAAAGGCGACGACGGGTTTTTCAATAAATCCGAATTTAATATATTCCGCAGAGTATTGCCGTCTCTTCTTTTTTACTTCCGACATTGTTTTGTTTTGAGAAATACGTAAGTGTTGAAATCAAGTACTGCTTATCTATTAAGCGCGAAACCACAAATGAAAATAAAATAAATTTACGTCGTTTATATAGGATTGCATAAGCAGCACGCACCAACAGGAATAAGACAAACGTGCATAAACTCGTTTATCTCATTCGACGCCCAATCGTACTCGACAAGCAAAAACAAGTATTATAGAACCAGCCGATTGATACAGGAATGTACAAATCGGATTATTTAACAAAAACTTGTTAAAACATGATTGCCCGCGGTCTATTATATCGAACCGAGTTTGAGCTATATATTAATTAATATTAGTTGATGTTCACAAGATGTAGTCGAGAGTCGAGAGCTCAGTCGGTGTCTAAGAGTCTTCCTAGCTAGGTAGATGAAATTATAAATCGACCCCAAAGCCCTACACAACGCCCCCTTTTTTTCTGGGTCTCTTACTGCCCCCCTTTAGGCCTGCAGCGCCCACAAGGGGGCGTTATCGCCCACGTTGGGAAAGACTGATCTACGGCATAGCCCAAGGTTGAACTAACTTTAAATCAGAAAAATAAAATATCGTAGCGTAGGCTGCAGATCACTAATCATAGTGAACGTTTCAATATGAGTAGGACTAGGTAGGTATCCGTATTAGTATTCTGTGCAGTGCATGCAGGCTTTGTTTTTTTCCTTCTCCGCTGGTACACATCCTTCGATTCGTCTCGAGTACCTAGTTATATCGATGACCGTACGTGCGGCGAACATCGGCTAATAGCCTCACATTCTGAGTGAGTAATGCCCTTCCCTAATGGGATAATGGCACGCCGGCCGCGCCGCGCGCTCGAAATATTTATAAAGCGGTCCGAATCGCAGCGTGTCAACACGCGAGCCGGCGCTGGCCTGTTTGTGGTGTTTGCCCTCGCATTTAGAAGCGAGGGAGCCGATAAGGCCGGCTTGGCCGCAAATAGCGAAGAATTATACATCCGAACTAAAGAAAGAATCCTGAACAAACTGTGGCCTTTTAAGGCCAGCGCAGACGAGGGAAAGTCCACGGCCGGCGGTACGGCGTACTTTGTCCGTCAAAATCACAAGCTCCATGATCGGTAGTCAAAATAGATGACTTGGAGCCGGTACTTTCGTAGTCCGTCGTGAGAGACGTGAGTGTTACGCGACGCAGTAACTTAGTTAACTGTTAAACGTAACACTCAACTATATTCTTAAAGTGTGTAGGTATTTTCTCTATAGATAATATATTTAACAATGTGCGAAGCCGTACTAACTAACGTTAAGCAGTGACATTGCTGTAACCAGAGCGTGTAAGAGGGTTTAAAAGTGTCGTAATCCTTCTCGTATTCGATATTTTGTTTTCCGCAGTGTCAGATTTCAAAATTGCAAATTAGTATTTTGTTACACCAGACCAGGGGGGTAAACACGACCTCTTATAGCAGTATTATTGCAGTTGTCAAAACGAGACGCGTGTAGCGGCGAATATACTCGCGTCTCTTTTCCACAACTGCAATAATACTGCTATAAGAGTTCATAGTCAGGGGGCAGAACAACGTACTTTATAAACTCTAAACAATAGTATGGAATAGTTGTAAAGAATGCGTTGCATTGATAAGCCTTGGGCTTTTATGACTGTGGCAAATCATACAGACAGAATATATAAATAGCACATCTACATAAGCTTTGCGCGTCGTCGATGCTTTGCATTATTGAAGCAATTTATTATGTTCGTCTGTCAGATAAACTAGTGTGAAAGAAGTTAGACAAAAGAGAGCAGTCATACTCTTTTTAAATATTTTACAGTTTTAGCAATATTGATAAACAACTCGGTACAAAATAGTCGGTGAACTATAAAGCTAGCGTATAAGATCACATCAGGTGATGAAGAAAATTAACTGCTATAGACGAAAGCCATTTCCGTTTATTGTGTTATCCGTAAACAAGTAGACAATACAAAACGGGCTCATGACGCCGCATAAAGTCGTCATAAAACGTCACGGCTTCAAAGGTTCAGTTGGAGTGGTTGGAGAGCGTCATCGAGCTGGATGACCCTCGACAATGATAAGTCAACACCCACGTATCGTATACCTACCTCGGGTACAACAAACAGCCGTGTAAACAAAGACGATTCCGCCTTTAACTAGGGTTGCCATACTGTACGGTGTCGCAGGATTGTCCCATGATATTTTACGATCGATATAAGATGGTAATCGCGACCTGTCTAGTAAAAAAAAGGCTTGTTTAAACGCCTACCATAAATGTATCAATTCTACTACTAATAAAATTCGAAACGCTAACCAAAACGGATAAAAGCTCACCAAATTGTGTTTCCTAAAATATTATAAAAAGGATACAATTTATATTTTTATTAAATGCAATAAAAATATATGAATACCTTTTAACTGCATTTCAGACCAAATATGTTATTTTGTCACTAAATAAATAACACCAATATTTTATGCCTCGAGTTTCAATTTGGTAATTTTTGCTTTCTGTTGTCTAATAAAAAAATAACCTATCACGTGACCTATCAATCATTTAAATAATAGTGTAAAATTTGGTGAGCATTTATCCATTTTGGGAAGCAAAAATAATATTTGTACAGTCATTTAATTTATTTGGTACTTAGGCTTAGGGTCTAAAAAATATTTCTGGTGAGCGTTTAAATTATACCCAAAAAAAACAAATGACTAATTAGGTAAATGCAGTTAATATCGTATCTACATTCCACGAATGGTACCTGTTAATGTAGCTGCCCTTTTAGAAACTACTACTGCAGTATGCGGAGTTGCAAGACGCACGAAAGGGTATAAACATAAGAGTGCATGGATGAGTAAGGATGTGCAAGAAGTTGTTGCGAAAAAGAAGAAAACATGGTTGGATTGGTTGGCTACTAAAGCTAACCAAAGAGTTCAGAAAGCGACAGATCAGGATGTAGAGAAAGCACGAAAGGAGTATAAACGCTTGAAGGATGAAGCTAAGAAAATTGTGGCTCGAAAGAAAGATGAGAATAAGGATGAGTTTGACAGAAGGCTATCAGAAAACTTTTGTACGAACTTGAAAGTTTTCTGGAAATCCATAAGGTCAGCTCGAGGTAAAACCGCATCATCCGAGTTGAGTAGGATTAGAAGCCAGGATGGTAGTATAATAAAAGGAGAGGAATGTGTGTTGAAAAGATGGAAGGAATATTTTGAAAGTTTGTTTGAAAGAAAAGAATCAACGCAGGAGTTGAGTATAGCAGAAGTGGAGGAAAGTGAGAACAACAGTGAGATCGAAATGGGTGAGATTGTGAAAGCATTGAAAAGGATGAAGTCGGGTAAGGCTGCAGGGTGTGATAGAGTATCAGTCGAGATGCTGAAGGCTGGCGAAGGTGTAGTGGCTAGTCAGCTGTACTGCCTTTTCAACTTGTGTTGGAAAAGCGGCCGAGTACCAAGTGATTGGTGTAAGGCTATTATAGTTCCACTGTATAAGGGAAAAGGGTCACAGCTAGACTGCAAAAATTATCGCGGTATAAGCCTACTTAGTGTCGTCGGCAAACTGTATGCAAAGATATTGATTGAAAGAGTGACGGAAGAAACTGATGAGAAATTATGGGATGTTCAGGCAGGATTTCGAAAGGGAATGGGATGTACAGATCAGGTCTTTTCCTTGCGGTGCATAGCTGAAAAATCTTTGGCTAAAAACCAAAAAGTCTATTGCGCATTCGTGGATTTGGAAAAGGCCTATGATAGAGTGGTGAGGAATGAATTGTGGTCATCACTATCTGTGTATGGGGTGAACGGTATGTTGATACGAGCACTGAAATCCTTATACAAGGATTCTAGTGCTTGTGTCAGGATAAACGGGGCGTATACTGAATTGTTTAGCATCGAAAAAGGTGTTAGACAAGGATGTGTAGCGTCACCGTGGCTGTTTAACCTATTCATGGATAGTTGCTTGCATGACTTGAAAGAAAGTGAACAGGGTTTAAGAATGAATGATTTGCTAGTCAAATGTTTGCTCTATGCCGATGATCAAGTCTTACTTGCATCGTCGGCAGAAGAGTTGCAGGAGATGGTAAATATTATGCATGAAGCGTTGAACAAGAAAGGAATGAAAGTGAATGTAAGTAAGACGAAAGCAATGGTTTTTGAAAAAGAGGATAGCATGACAGAGTGTAACATTTTGATAGGAGGTGAAAAAGTAGAGCAAGTGAAAGAGTTTGTGTATTTGGGATCAATGGTTACAGCAGATGGAAGGTGTGATAGTGATATTGCAAGGAGAGTAAATGCCGGTAACATGGTGAATGGAGCGTTGCACGCCTTCATGAACAGTCAGAAGGTATCCGATAAGGCCCGACTGGCTGTACATGGAGGGGTGTTGGTTCCAACACTGATGTATGGCAGTGAAAGTTGGGTATTGCAGAGGAAACATGAAAGCAAAGTAAATGCAGTAGAAATGAGAGCGTTAAGAAGTATGATTGGAGTCAAGCTAAGTGACAGGATAAAGAATAGTGTGATTAGGGAACGTTGTGGTGTAAAAGAAGATATAGTGACTAGGGTTGAAAAAGGAATGCTTAAATGGTTCGGACATGTTGAGAGGATGAAGGAAAGCAGGCTGACTAAAAATATATATAGGGCGAGTATGGATGGAAATGTTGGTAGGGGAAGGCATCGACGCAAGTACCTGGATCAAATCGGGGAACTTCTTAAAAAAGGTCAGGTCAAGAGTACCCTAAACCGACGAGCGTGTATGAAGAGACTAATGAATGTGGATGAAGCGAAAAAAGTCTGTAAGGATCGCAGCAAGTGGAAAGAGGTGGTCTCTGCCTACCCCTCCGGGAAAAAGGCGTGATGTATGTATGTATGTAAGGAATGAGATGACCTTAACTTTCTGGCCCATAACGAATTATGCTGTAAACCATTTTTCATTGCTGTGTTCCTATTTGAAAAATATCTCATACTAGCAAAACTACTGCATAGGACCATAAAAACGCGCAAGCAATACCCAAGATAATACAAACGTCGAAAGTTTCTGCAGTGATCGCTAATAAACAGGTTGACTGTATAGGTCGGCAAACACATAGAAAAAGCCATAACTAAATACATTTTAAATTATTTGTCCTGAAAAAATGGATATCAATAATGGCATCCCTATTCCTACCCTATTGTACGGGATATGCCCCGAAATAGGGCTACCAGATTAACAATTAGAAAATTGCGGACGTTGTTATCCAGAATGAAAGGGCCAGAAAGCCGCAAATCATTAATTTATGATTTGAGGTTTAAGTAGGATAATTCGTATTTCGTATTCGTAATACAATTTTATAGGATTTGGGTTTAAAATTTAAATTAAAACCATATTTCCTGTGGTAGATACTTGGATAATAGGTTATAGAAACACTTGTAATAACACGTAGGATTATTGTGTTATTATATTAAATGTACAGGAACATTGTAAAAAAAGATCCGACAAAACTTATAATATTGTTTTATGTGAGTTTGTTTAAATTTTTTCATAAACAAAAATGTTATGTGTCTTACTCTTTGCTAAAAGTATTTAATTATTGTTCTGAGGGATAGAACTATAAAATTGTCTATTCAATAATTGCAACACAAAACACTTGATATCAAATCTCTTGCCAAATCTTATTATTGAACCATGGACTAAGATTGAACAATTAAAGTCCTGATCTTCCAAGTTTTTAGTGGTTCCCAAATCTAAATAATAGACAAACCCCCTTATTTGTAATAAAATGCCATCGGTCACTCGATAAAAGAACAATGAAAGATCGAGAGGCATAGAAATATCTATATTTATAAAATGAATTACCCCATGTTTAGCTAAGAAGCTGGCTAAGACGCCCCCCTTAGCTAAAGTTGAAGTTATCTTACGGGTAAGCACAGTGCCTTAATTTTACCTGATGTTAAGTGATGATAAGGCCAATGGTGGAAACTCACTTCACCCGGAGCCCTTCAACTACTGAGGCACTGGCTATCTTATCTCTAGCTGCCGGCACACAAAAATACTTACACATTGGTTACGGCGACATTTTTAGATAAGATGGTGGTATCTATCTAGCCAGGCGGACAAACAAGCCCTATCTATCACCAACCAACCCGAGTACAAAAACATGTACCCGCCGCTGGAAATCGAACCCGGGACACTGGGTCTAAACCGGTGGTCTTAATCACTAGACCACAGATGCGGTTAAGAGGTAATTACGATTATACTTACCATAAGCGTTCACATACACTTGTATCAGATAATCTGTATTTTTATTATTTACTAGCTGACCCGGCGGTCTTCGTACCGCATTTCTTTTTTTTTAGTTTTTAATATAGCCTATGTTATTCAGCGCTAATGTAGCATTCTAATGGTGAAAGAATTTTTTAAATCGTTCCAGTAGTTTTTGAGTTTATTAGTTGCAAACATACATACATACAAAAATACAAAGGTTTCCTCTTTATAATATTAGTATATGTAGATATAATAAAATTGAATGGATTTAGAAACCTCATGAGATAAAGCGAAGAAGCCGCATGAGCTCTGGAAAGTTATATTGAAATTGGAACAAATCCATTCACAATACGCGCAGCCAACCCAGAACTTTATATGGGGACTCGTGTATGCTCATCGGCACTCCAAAACTTTTAGTTATATGCAAACTCGTTACGTATTCGCGGCATTTAATATTGCAAGGAAGAAACGTTTCAGTATTCTAGGAAGCAGGTAGTACAAGGCAACTCATAGCTCACAGCTTTAACTTTACCTCACAAGCGTACTTCACCCAATATTGGTGCTAACATATTGTTTTAGCGATAGATACGATGGGCGGTGGTAGCTAACAAAGCCGACTTAGAACCCTGTCACCTATCACAATAAGAAGCCCGGTGGGGATCAAACTTTTTGGGGCTCTGGGTCTGAGACCCGTGTTATAATAATCACGTAACTACAGAAACGGTTGATGTTCCTAATAATAGCTTACTGTGAAACGGAGTCCAAGAAAATCCTACTGTGTCAGCTAGGAAAAGGATTCCGGAAAATATTATCCAGAAATAATAGAATACATAAAATTCCATTCTATCTTAAAATCAATAGATAATGGTAGAAACGTTTAAGGATTACGAACGGTAAAGATATATGGCACAAAAAATCCTAATTGGTTAAACTGCGCTGCGGAAACACCAGACTTACAGAGATAACATTATTATTATACAATTGATGCTTTCTACATTTCATTTAAAGTACACTATGGAAAGTTTCGGAAAGCATAAATTCTGTTGAACCACAGGTGAACAAAAGTACTTAAAATGTTGTCTACTGACTCTTTAAGGATCAATATAATATTTTCCTTAAGCATAAAAAGTTGGTGAAAAGTGAACTATTAAGTGTGCTTTTGCTTTCTACTATAAATTTAGTCTGTGCAAAAGAACTAATTTTAGATAATAGCTGATCTAAATAGTAATATATTAGCCAGTCATTAAACAGCAAGTCATCATCATCATCATCATCATCATCAGCTCATTTTTGTCCCCACTGCTAGGGCACGAGCCTTCCCTATGGATGGATAGGGAGAACGGGCCATAAACCACCACGCGGGTCCAGTGCGGGTTGGTGGTTGTTAACGACTGCTAATGCAGCCGGGACCCACGGCTTTACGTGCCTTCCGAAGCACGGAGGAGCTCGAGATGATAAATTTTTGGTCACCCATTCGGTGACCAGCCTTTGCGAAAGTGGCTTAACCTCAGCACTCGCAGACCGGGCGCGTTAACCACTACGCCATCGAGCTACTCTATGCTACGCTACTATAACCGATAACGATAACTCTATTTTTAGTCAATAATTTTCAGGTAAATTCCAATAACTTGTCTGTCTTACATCCCAGTCTTACATCAGCCAGTCCAGAAACATATAAATGTAATGATAAGATTAATCCGGACCAAATACAAAAAAACAATGTCAATAAATTAAATTAAATTAGTAAGTAAAACAGTTATGTTCTCTGATAAACTGGGTCAGGGATTAGGGTTGCTTATAAATGAAAGTAAAAATCTACTAGTTACAAATATGTATGTTATTAGGTATTGATTTTAATGAATACTGTACGTAACTTAACACAGCACTCGCTTAATAGTGCATCCAATGGTTATTTTGTTATGTGGTGACAGTTCACAAGTCAATAAACGTGACATAATAGAGAATATTAATATTTTGTTAAACCTGCAATCTGAAACAAATTGCAGGTTAATAATTAGCGATAGCCTAGGTTCCCGAACTAATTTAAGACATATTTTTAACCCCTTGAGCGACGATCGACCACCAGGTGGCCGATAACAATTAAAATTCTATTGTGTCTGGAATTCGCGCGCTCGAGCTCTTAAAGAAATTGGTGTTCTCTCAGTTTATTTATAATTGCATAGTTTTTGTGCGTTACAATATCAACTCATTTATTAAACACGGTGACGATGACGTACACAATTTCAATATTAGAAATAAGAAAAATCTTGTAATGCCACTGTTCAGGTTGCAAAAGGTTCTTGGCTCTTTTTTGGGCCAAGGTATACACTACTATAATAAAATACCTAGTACTGTACAAGATTTACCTTTGAATAGGTTTAAAAGTCATGTAAAATCTTCTTTACTTATGAAAGGTTATTATACAGTCAAAGAATATTTTATTGGGATCAATCATTACTTTAATAATACTTATATTTTAGCGCTGATATGATAGCTTTTATCAGCAGTGTCCTACTCCTACAGTTTACAAACAATATTTATGTTGCGTTAAACATTTCATTAAGTTTTTATTTATATGGTTGAGTGAAGCGATGGCTGATTCATATGTCATACTCGAGAACGGGTGCCGCCTGTGGAGGCTGGTCTGCTCTTGCTAACTTTTATTGTTATTATTATTAACTATAGTTTAACTTTGTTTTTTCTTAGACAATTTTTGACCTTTATTAGTACTGTATGTACATGACATGGTGAAAATTTTAACTGGTAACAGGGTACCTAGTGTGTGTTTTTTACCCGGCTGCGTCAGAAGGAGAGTTAAACGAACTACAACGTCTACGGAATTTAAAGGATTTAGCCAATTTTTCTCTTGACGCAGATGTAGTTAATAATTTTCATTTACAGCAACGTTTTATGGTGTTTTGTTTTCGGGAATATTAGCAGATTTTTTTACTATCAGTATTCATTCAATTACGTTTACGAAAACGAAAACTAGTATGGCATTAAAGCAGCGCCTCCGGGACATACGAGAGAGTTACAATCTTGCCATACAAATTCTCGTTTTCGTTAACGAGATCGAATGGCGACTGAAACTCGCACTAGGCAACGTGATGTAAATTTGCAAACTTAGATACTACTCGTATTATATTTTCTCTTTTGTTTTTTTTAATATGTTGTAATTGTCCTTAATATTTTGTGTTTTTATTTGTGATGGAAAGTGTCCTTTTATGATAGGGCATTTTCCAATATTTTTGACGCTGTCCCTTACAGCAGCGTGAGAAGAAAGCGAAAAGAGCTTGACACTTGCTGAGTTTCTTGCCGGTTCTTCTCAGTACAAGCTCTCTCTCTACTCTTCTTTCTCTCTACTCTTCCGCCCAGAGTAGACTTACGAACCGATGGCATAATGACGTTCATAAGATCTGTTTGTAGCCTAAACTGAATAAATGATTTTGAATTTTGATTTTTTTAAATTTGTATTAGTAGGTACATAATTTAAGGCTTACTTTCGTCGAATAGACTATAATTTGAGTAACGAATCTGAAATTTTTATTTAAGTGAATTCATGTCTTTATCTTGAATTTGCTAGCTCAAATACATGATTGTATAATTTTGACTCGACCATAATTATTTTCGTAAACACCTCTAAAAATCACTAACATTGTTGAAATTAAAACTAAATTACTTAATTTAAATGCTTGTAAACCATTTTTTAGTTTAGTAGTTTTGAGAACTAAAACCAACAATTTTTTTAAAAAATATTTAAGATTATTTTAATTTCTAAGCGGTCTCAATCGTCGCGGGCGCTACGTACTTTCGACCTTATGACAGCGCTAGTAAGGAGCAGCCATTTATAATGTTCACAAATCGAGGTGTCGTGTTAAGGAAAGAAATAATAAGAACAATAAATTGGATATTAAAGAGTGTATATATTCTTTGATTAAAGTGAACCGACCTAAAGCACTCCAATGCATTATACTCTTATTACTTTCCAAAGCCAATGAACAGTGACGTCCTCGTCGACGCCAAACCAGGGGGTCGACCGCCTAACGCTCTCGCTTTCGATCGCTTTGAAGGCGAGGCGAGGAGGAGGCGTCATCTTGTCATTTCGAAAGCAATATGAAAGCAATATCAAAAGCTATAGGCTATAGCTTTCGATATTATTCGATATTATATTTCGATATTATATTAGAAAGCGAGGCGAAGGCCTTGCTTTCAAAGCGATCGAAAGCGAGAGTGTTAGGCGGTTGGGGGGCAGGCGGCCATTAAAAATACACGAGTTGAAATCAATGGCAGTAAGTACATACAGCGATCACCTCAAAGTTTATGTAGTTAGGTCCGTCAAATAAACGTAGTTTTGCGGCTTGCCTGTTTGGATTGGCCCGACTCCATTGTACATTGGTTTAGGGTAAATTGGTTAGAAAGTAATATAAAATTTACTAGCCGCCGCCGCCTGCGCCACAAGTTTTTATCGCAAACTCCCCGGAACATTGTATGTGACCGGGATAAAAAGTAGCCTATGCCACTGCCACTGTCGGCCTTCCAATCTGTGTAAAAATCACGTCGATCCGTTGCTCCGTTTTTACGTAGGTAGGAACGAAGGACTAATAAATAAACACATTTTGTCATAATAATCTTAGTAAGGATTTAATAATTTTGAGGGATATTGAAGTCAACCTTAAAAAGCATTTATTCATATTTTAATTACTTATATATAGATGTTTTTTAGTTCTTTAAAAAAAATACCTACTTTAAATTAAGACCATTTTCCTTAATAATAATCGACGTAATTAAAATCGTTATCACATGTAGTTCCCACTGGCCCTATTTCCCTCATTATAGCTTTAGTTCTCTCGCATTACCCATACGATAAATAATTAGTTCTAACCGTTTTTATATTGAACGTGATATTCATTAAACAACGACTAGAACATTAACCTTCAGCATGCTTGCGCAGTGTCTGTTTCAAGTCTATACATATAGACTACAGACTACAATCAATTGGTAAAACTTTTGATCGCTCGAATTGTCGAAGTCGTGAATGAATTTCTAAACCTAGGTCCTCTCATACAATTTCAAGCCACGAAAGTAATCGCATTGTCGACTATAATAACATTTTGACAAATACCTAGGTACCTACTATTATACCTAATGAATATTAAAAAAAAATCCTAAATATTTGCCGCTAATTTCTTTCTAAAATCAATTTACGTAGGTTTAGCTTGAAACAACTGCTGTTTGCTTTGAATGCTCGTTGTGGAAAGAATGTTCTTGGCTGTATGCCTTTTGTTAATACATGATGACAAATCAGCTATCAGTCAGCTTGTCATCGTGTAGTTTACATGTTAGCGTTGCATAACTCTTTAGTCGACCTTGTGAAACTGTTGCAATATCGATAGGCGCTAGCTATCAATGTAGTAGCAAGAGCCAATAATTAAATATACTATTGATGGAAAAAAATTTGAACTTCAATAAAACGTAAAAACGTTTACTTTTTATAAATACTATAGCTAAACAATTACAATGATTTTATAAGCAAGTCCTAAACAAATCTAAGAACAGTACTTGCCTTTAAACCGAATATCAATAGAACTATACCTACAATAGTAATTGTAGTTTGTTCGGTGTCGGATTTCAATAAGCTTCGAAACTTTCAATTGTTTTGTATTTCAGCAATAGTAGAGGGAACTATCCATAGGCACCAATAGACCTAGCGTCAGCGATATTGAAACAGTTTTTATGAGTTATGATGATATCGATAGACTATCGACACATTACGCAAAACTACTAAACCAACCAGCGACTCTGTCTGCTTTAAATTTCTGGTTTAGTGGACGAGACTTGCATCAATTCACTAAACTAGCCGCTTGTACAAATACAACCGTAATTTATTTATATTCCTAATAGAAACATGCTACAACGAAACATAATTAATTAACTTAAAGCGAGATCAATAATCATGTTTCCATATTTAAAAAATAGTAATAATCTGTGGCAAAACGTCACGTGATCACGAGCCATGATTGCCGTTGATTGTGCGCCAATAAAGTAATCAGCATCGTCGTGACTGTTTACATGGCAGAGAGCTAGAAATACGAGGGAATGTTTTAAAATGCCACTCGTTTTAGCTACTTCATTGTCTATGCGTTAAGTAAGAGTAAATTGTTTAGGGAGTAATTAATATAACACATTAACTAGTTTCCGCTAGGCGCCAATGTCGCAAGTATTTATCGCAAGCAAAGAACATTTTATTTGATCGGGATAAAAAGTAGCCTAATACACTATCAGGTTTCCGATCTGTGGAAACAATCAAATCCATCTGATTAATTTTTACGTGAAGGAAGGAGTTATAAACCAGCACAATATCGTAGAGATGTGTTAACTCGGAATAAACGCGACTCGGGTTAAAATTCGCCTAACTCGAGCTTGAACTCATGACTCAAGTGAAGTAACTCGAGTTGGCTGGATGAAAATGAGTGAATGATTTGTTTTGCTTATACCAATTAAATTGCTCAGCTTCACAACAATATCAAAAAATGGAACAGATTTGTAATAACGATGTAAAGACAATTATAATTAATTAAAGAAGTCATTTAAATAAAAAAAAATAGCTTGCAAGATTTGATTACAGAGAAACTGACAAACATCGGGAAAAAGAAAAAAAAGAATTATTTGTATGTATTTATGTAATTTTGTGTATTTATATTTATTATCAACAAAACTAATTATGTAGCAGTCTTCACAAAATAAAATCAATCTAACTTTATGATATCATAGGTTCTTACTTATGCTAATAAATATTTAAACGTATGCTAATTAATCACAATGATTTTTTTCAAACTTAGTTATCACAAAGATTATATTGGCAGTAGCTTATTTTTACGTCCCAATTCGAGTTAGAGAGAATGCAACTCAAGTCAGCTCGAGTTAGGCCCAACTCCAGTTAATTCGAGTTAGTAAATCGAGTTGACACATCTCTACAATATCGCATTGATAATAATAGTTAGGGTTAATGAATTTCAAGGATTCTGAAGTCGGTTGATCAGTTGATTGTGCGTCAGTAAAAGAAGAAAGAAGAAGAAGCGGCGCGTTGTTGTCTTCATGTCGATATTTCGATGTTAAAGAGCTGAGAATGCGACGAGGGATAATTTTAAAATCGCAGCTCGTTGCTGCTCCGCGGTCGTGCGCTTGCTCGCTTCCAATTTGTAAGTTTTTTCGGTGATCCGGCGATGCGATCGCCGCGGGAGCCGCGACGGGCGGTCCGCGGAACACTCCGCTTTGTGAGTTGAAACTTCGCTATTCCCTTTCGTAGAATCGCTTATTGTGCACCGTACTTATTGCTTCGCTCTTTGTAGCCCGAACGTTCGTTGTTCGGACGAAGAACACAATTGTGATAGCCGGAGGCTTTTCAATCATATCTTTATTGTTCCTGTGGTGTTCGATATGCTTTTAACGAGCTGTTGCTGAATTACTCGGGGTCTTTTAAAATTCCTCTGGCATTTTGGAATTCCATTACTTGCGCTACCAAATCTGCGATGTTTATCTTTAACGGTCTCTCGATATGATCTTTACACTGACAAAATCAATGGCCTCTATTAATCTAATAAGTGTACCGTTATCTGTTATCTCAACGTGTTCGATCGGGCGAGCGGCGGCCGTCATTTTCTCAACAAGATCTCCATTAAAATCACGCTCATTCCACGAGTATAACAGCCGAGAGCGGTTTAATTGAACACCGCATTGGAAGTATGTGAGCCTGGTGTAGGTAGGTACTCGCCGCCGCGCGCTTCACAAATGTTTTTTTTTATTCTTTTCATCATTCGTCCGATTCCTTTTCTAACTTTTCCCTCTGTCCATTTTGTTGGAGCTTTCATATCCTTCTGTTTTCCGGGTGGATTCATTTTAATTTGGACTCGAAATGACCTCGGCTTTTTTTAACGCCGCGTTCCGTCAGTCGGTTTTATTGGAAATATTTAGTTGGCAATTCGTTTCCGTCGTCGCGTGTCGTCGGTAAGCAAGTACTCAATAGACGGGATAGTTATCCAAGGGTCGCGGGATCAGCCGCCCACTGCCAATTTGTCGTCGGCCCGCGGCTGGCTCGCCGCGTTGCACTCAGTGCTCCGAGACGTGTTCTTAGACTAAACGCTATGCTAATGTAATGGGGCTCCATTCGATCGCAGCCCACGGCTGCCACGGCCTATTTCAAATTTTCAATGAGACGTTTGTGGCAGCATCTTTATTAGGTGATTTGTTCGTCGGTTCAATTGGTCGGGTAGTGATTACGGCGAACGCTTAGTCATTCGTTATCGATGTTTGCAACACAGATTTGTCATTTTCATAAAGGCATCAGGTAACTGGTTGTTCTCACCTTCATTCGACGAATGGCCGTAATGAGTCAGCCTTGATCCTTTTTTCCTTCTATCGTTTCAACTACCTGCCGATAAAAGAATAATACATTCGAAACATAGACGGTAATATAGTTAACTAGCTTACTGCCCGCGGCTTCGATTCTTAAAGTTCTTTAATCCAGAATTCCCAAAGTAGTGTCATGTTTAATTAGGTACGTAAAATGTATCCTATATTGTTTAAGGAAAATATAGCTTTATTTTAGTGAAAAGCATACTGATATATTATGATACATAAAGAGTTCATTCCCACAAAATAAATCAATATTCAAGAATTGTCTTCACAATAGAGCAAAGATACTTTCCTAGCTATATTCCGACGCTTGACGGCGGCTTCTCCGTAAATATTTGCCATCGCTAATTCGCTCTGTAGGTATTGAAAGGTTTTTGTTGTCAAAACTGATTCGTCGTTAAACAGTTTGATAGCCGCGATTCACGCTCGTGACGAGCGTCCGTCGACAAATCATATTTGCGTTTGAACATTTATGCAACGAACGAGTCGACATGTTTAACACTCAATTCACGTCTGTGTCTTGAGCAGGTTATGTCTTTTTGCTCGGTAAAACCGGTATGATATAGCCTCGCATGTGTGGAGTAGGTGCTGGTAGCTGGATCGTAAATCACTGCGGCCCGCGGTAATGCGTAGATAAGAGCTCTCTCATTTGTTTTCCCATTTCCCTGGAGAAATTTCTTAGCGACGTCGCCGCGCGGTGACGCAACGACCAATTACACACTTCATTACAATCCTTGGACACTGTTTGTACAGACTTGTCGTGATCGTAACTTGAAAATTTACTGCCCACCGAAATTATAAGGCTATTACTTATATTTGAAATGTTACGTAGGATAGGTAAGCTAAACAAATGATTATGGCCCCTGTTGGGCGTTGTAACTATTAGGAGAGAGGACCTAGTCATTACAATTTGAATAAATTTTAATTCATGACTAATGTTTATTACTATATGACGCTGATAGTAATAACATTGAGTTAAAAATACAGCACAGTCACAGCCAGAATTTTACAGTAAGAACATTTTAATTCTTTGAACCCAAACTACAAATTAGAAGCAACAATAGTAAAAATGCACTCTTATGTTTGTACAACAATAATGGATGTGTTTCACAACATTGACTGTTAATATTTGAGGACAGCAACACACACATAGGAGAACGCAGGCAGACTAACCACGTGTAAATATTTCTACAAAGCCGAGAGATTTGATCTTGCTCGTGTTTTGCTATCTAAAGCCGTTAAACATTCTCTGTTTGGTTTTCAACCTACTGATGCATTATTTACACAAGATAATTGCTTTCCGATGCACATATCCATCCTCACAAATAATTAAACAAATAATGAATGCAATTACAATTGACCAAGCGGAGCCGACATTGCTCCGCACGCCATCTCGCTTGATTAAGGCCAATTAAAGTGATCACGCCATTATACCTCTATATCCGGATAACCCTCCATTTTCAAGAGTCACCACTTTCATTACCATGCCATGAGTTGCCACACCGTTCCGCCGTTTCAATGTTCAGAAGCTTAATAGCGACAGGCGTGGATGACTTTAAGGGAGGCCGCACACACACGGTTTCCTGATTAGGTTTCCGTATCAGGAATTCAGATTCGGAGAGCTGAATGCACGCGTTACCTACAAAATATACACCAGGGAGCAAACGTTCGTATATTTTCCATTCAGAAACCGCATCAGCGCTGTATTGAGTGGACGTGTGCTTTTGATATTTTTAGTAAATTTAACTTTTTACATTTATCATTTCTCTGTTTATTTTTGTCTAACAAAATGTGTGAGCCTGAAAATTTAATAATGTGTATAGAAAAATATCCAACAGTGTCCATCCACAGCAATCAGCTCGTCTTCGTCAATGTTAAAACGTGCTATCACGAAGGCGTCACTTTACGAACTGGCAATATTAATTCCGAATAGAAAAAAACAGAATGTATCGCTAGGCTTACGGAATTCCGAATCTGAATTCCTGATACGGAAACCTAATCAGGAAACCGTGTGTGTGCAGCTTCCCTAACAGACGCGCGACTAGGTTTTCTATTCTGAAGCAAATTATAATAGTCAGCGGCTGAAAAGATAATTGGGTTTGTTTGCACGATCGTGGATTGCTATTTTGTATCAGTAATGGTGATGAGGGGAGAATGAAATATTCCGTGGAATTAGGTAACATTTATAGGTATATAGGTATTATCTTTATAAAACCAATTTCTTAAAGTTGCCTGAACAAAGGCTACCCATGATTCTCTCCGGAATTGTTGGATAGCTCGATTTTTATTTCACATAATCTTTATCACGAACGCGAACGTGAAATCGTTGCTATTCAATGCAAAGCAAAAATAAATTGATAGGTTTTAGTTTACAGCAGCATTCACATAATCGTATAAATTTCATTATTTGAATCGACAAAAACAGAGTTGCTGAAAATGATATATTTTTATCTTTGCCGATACAATTAAAATATAAATTCGTTTCACTAGATTAATGTTGAAGATAAAGCTTAACATATAACCTACCTAGTAATTATTTCTATATAAAGGTCGCTCAAATGAAGCGTCCGAGTGTGGCGACCGACGATGTACCAGGGCACCATGGGCGCGCAGGAGCGGGGCGGGCGGTGCGAAGGTCGGCGGAACCAGTTTGGCGGGCCGCCCGCAAGGTGCCACGGGCCAGGTTAAGTGCACTGTATTAGCATCATCGCCGCCCTTTCATGTCTGCTTATCTCCCGGTCTAGGCAATTCAAATGAGCCTATTGAATTCTGCGGAGCCCGGAGCGCTTGCTGCACAAACTAAAACACACCATTACACATGGACGCGGAATATTCATTGGCACCCTTTTTATACTGTTTGGAAATGCATGACTTTTTAGCCAGTTTGATCACTAAGAATAAATGGAAGTTAGTACAGTCTCTATTCGCTGTGCAGAGAAAAAACAGGAGAAGCTGTACCTGGACCTTAAATCGAAGTTGTTAGAAATTGATAGAAACATTCAAGCAGGATTGAAGAATAAGCCAATACCAGAGCAGTAATCAGGTAAACTTGTAAACGTAAAAAGTAATGCTTTTTCAGATACATTTCGAATAGGTACTCACCGAATTATTTTATTGCGTGCGGGCGAAATGCCCTGAGGAAAACTGGCAGATGCGACTTAAAAATACGGTCGTCCATGACTCAACTCAAAACAGATTTGTATTCATTTTAATGAGGCACAGTCCTTGAGTTCGATTTTGCTTGTATAGCAATGAATGGGAAAATGCTAATAATAGACTTGAATACGGAGGCATTTTATATAACACTAGTGGACCCGGCGGACTTCGTACCGCTTTGACAGTTTCCATGCATTCCCGTGGGAATATCGGGATAAAAACTATCCTATGTGTTAATCCAGGTTATAAACTATCTGTATGCCGAATTTCATCCAAATCCATTCAGTAGTTTTTACGTGAAAGAGTAACAAACATCCAATTTGACAGTTTCCATTCATTTCCGCGGGAATATCGGGAACTATCTGTATGCCGAATTTCATCCAAATCCATTCAGTAGTTTTTACGTGAAAGAGTAACAAACATCCACTTCGACAGTTTCCATTAATTCCCGTAGGAATATCGGGATATAAACTATCCTGTGTTAATCCAGGTTATAAACTATCTGTATGCCGAATTTCATCCAAATCCATTCAGTAGTTTTTACGTGAAAGAGTAACAAACATCCACTTTGACAGTTTCCATTCATTTCCGCGGAAATATTGGGATAAAAACTATCCTATGTGTTAATCCAGGTTATAAACTATTTGTATGCCGAATTTCATTCAAATCCATTCAGTAGTTTTTACGTGAAAGAGTAACAAAGATCCATCCATCCATCCATACTTACAAACTTTCGCGTTTATAATATTAGTAGGATTGGAAGATAAGGTAGCCTGTTTGACGATGATTCTTTATTGGCATAAGAATGCATATACTTAATCGAATTGTCGTTTCTAAATCAATTAAACAAATAATGATGAAATATTGTTCCATTTCAAATCGATTGTTATAATTTACAAAACATTTCATCATTACAATAACAGAAAGATGAATCATCGCGCCAGTCCAGCGCCGGCGCCGCTCATAACAAAACTGTTTATGCATTTCGTTTGACCCTATACCAATCACAAATAGCCATATTATATTATATAGAGATAGTATATTATATATAGTATAATAGTATATATATGAGAGATGAAGTAAATTATAACAATCGATTTGGAATGGAACAATATTTCATCATTATTTGTTTAATTGATTTAGAAACGACAATTCGATTATGTATAACTTCGTAGCATATTAATTGTCTGCGCGATTATTGTAAACGTCTTATAATGCGTTGATCAATCATTTTAATTAATTACTTATTTTACCCTTTTACCAATGGACAATGGCCTTGCCTCTTAACCTACACTTCACACACTTTTATCCTGACTCGGTGGTAAACTAGACCCAGACAGTACTCTGCTCTCGGGTTAGATCCCTAGCGAGGGCAAATTGCCTTCGGCTTGATTAGTGGTGCACCTTGTTTGTAGTAAGCCTGGCTGGCTGACTGCGACACCATACACCGATGATGCGATGCCATAATGACGTTCATAAGAGCTATTTGTAGCCTAAACTGAATAAATAATTTTGAATTTTGACCTAAAACCTTAGTTATGTAGGATGTGTCTATTTCCAGTAATTTTACTGTTACTTTTCGAACTGGAACAAAACAATTCAGGGCACAGTAGTGCCAGTTTTGCCAGTTTTGGCCAGGTCCAGGTGCTGCTATAGGCAGCAGCCTATAGCAGCACCTGGACCTGGATGGCCAGACAGATAGATGGCTAGGCAGAGTTTGTGATCCCCTACCACCAACTAATGTTAAATTAAGTAATCAGATCGTCGTTCTTGGTCATGGTAAGGTTTTTTTAATAGGTAGGTAAGTAGTTAGGCATTGATCTATTTGTGAGATATGAGACTGATGGTTTTAATTTATAGGTAAATTTGACAGTTTTTAAAAAAGTACGTTATCGTAAAGTTTTAATAAAGCTAGGTATATGTAGTGAGCAATTGAAACAGTAATTTATTTTATACCTAATCAAATCAGTAGTGTAATGAATATTAATGTAGTTCATAAAATGTGATTGTAATTGATTGGCTGTTAAATCTTAAGTATCTTTTATTATCTTTCATAAAGTTTTAATATAAAATTTCAGTATCTTTTTTCCATGAAATGTAACGACATTTCATTGTAGTGACAAGTGACGACACATTTAGAAATAATTCACCATTTTATAAATAGTACCTTTGCTTACAACAAACTAAGTACACTGAACTCTGCATAAGTACTTTGTATACCTACCTACTTAGTTTATAAAACTTTTCCATCAAAAGTTGTTAAAAATAAAATTTATTGCTGAAAGTTGACATACGAGTATAGTGTCAGGCCGTCGTCGGGCACTCGCCATCACCTGAAATTCCAGATAATAATGGCCGGCAACGATTCCCTTTGTTTAATTTACTGGGACAACCGACAAAATCTGAACGCGAGGGTAGCTACGGTTTCCATAACAACACGCGGCTGGTGGTTGCCCCCCCCCGTCCCCCCGCCGCGTGTATCGATCGCAGCGTCCCCCCCGCACCGCGCCACTCCAAATCAAATTACAGGGGAGCGACGCTAGGTGGCGCGCCTAGCGCACGGCTCGCCAGAGGAGAGGGCTCCGCGCCGCGTTGGCTCAAATGCTCAATCAACTCTATATTGGCGTAATAGTATTTTAATTCTATTGGCGAGCTTTTATTCTGTAAACTGTTACAGCTGCTTCTAAAACCGGTACCTAGTAACTACCAAACAAACAATGCACGAATTGGCTGGCACGTTTATCCGATTTGGCATTGCAATTAATATTGTTTAATGGACTTTAAACGAATTTGCGCTTACGTATTATTTTAACTGGGACATGACGCAAGATAATTATTATTGCTTGTACACTACCAATTATAAAATTAAGACTGCACTCGTTTTGTTTAAACGTACAGTGCATTTTTTAATTAATTCTATTTACTTTTTGATTATTTGATTAAATACAAAGTTAAAGCACCTAGTAAATAGCGATTATTATTTTATTTATTTTATTCATATTCAATAATTAACTGAGGTAAAATGATAAAAGCAGAATACCAAAGAAAATAATAAGCAAGCTTTAATACCTTTAGCACCTATAAAAACAATTGGTAAACACTGCAAGCAGCTACCTACACAAAGCTTAAATAATCCAGCAATAAAAACGAAATCCATAAAAAAGACGCACAGCCTCGCGTGTGTAAACAAAATTCTATTTTAAACGAACTCTGCAATACAATCGAGCGCCGAATCGGTTCCGCTTCACACAACAATCGGATACAATTTCTCGACGTCTCTGCTGTGTTGGTATTGCCAGCAAATTAAGGCTCTCATTCACTTCAGCAAGCGAGCAATTAATAAAGTTAGGTACGCTGCGCCGTGTGGCAGAATCAAAGCAAACTAAATGTTCTTATCGACGATTTTATAGCAGTCGACAGTGAAATCGATTATCGTATCGAATCGGTCGTACAGTGGAGGGCTACAGTCGCTCGGAGACGTTTTAATGAGGGAATGCCGTGACGCGCGCGGAGGGAGCCAGCGGGACATTAGTTTCCCTCCAAATAATGGAAAAGCGCTGAAAGGGTATTTATCAAAACTGCCGGGGCATCTTGTTGGCTTGTTTTATTTGCAATGTTTCTGCGGTTGGGTTGAACGTGCGCGATACGATTTAAATCTTTATTTGTAAACAAAGTGTCTGCTTACTGAGGGAATTTACTAACTTAGGACGTTTAATAACTTAGTTGCCGTATTGCCTGATAGACAGAAAATTGAGAGATAGGTAATACGAATTAGCGGATTCAATAACTACGTTAGGAGTAGTAGTTACGAAAGCGTTTGCTAACGCTATAGGTATTATTAACGTAAGAACTATTAGTGCCTATTTAGTAGTACTTTATGCAATAATAAAGAAAGAGGATCGTCATAGTAACAGTTAATTTGCATAATACTAAAAGTAAATTACAAATACCGTGGAAGTTTTATGTAAAATACATTGTCCACCGCGAACCTACAGCGAGTGGCGCAGGATAGTGTTAGTGCGGCTTATCGATAAAAATAAAACCACCTTTTTTATTTTTATATATTTATTTACTTATTATTTAATTAACATTATTTTTTCAATAGTTTTTGGTGAACAGATAGATGAGCTCTATTATTTAGTTTGACTTCGTAGCCTTTGTAATATTTTAAATTATCATTTGATTATAAATACTCAATCAATCACTACTTTTGCCTTTTCATTACCTGTAGCACTGTATAAGGGTTAATGTAAAAAAAGGTACGTTTTGCGAAATGTGTATTTTGCGAAAGGTGCATTTCGCGAAAGGCACATTTTGAGAAAGGTTTATTTTGCGAATTGTGAATTCTGCGACAGCCTACTAGCGCTTCGCCCCGCTGCGCCGCGCCGCGGCACGTGAGCTTCGCTCGCTCGGCTCGCGCATTATGGTCGCAATAATAAACTAACCTAATCTAATCTGTATTATAACTTGACACCATCACACTAAGAAAAGCAGTCAAAAGTACTTTTGACCGGTTATGAGTTTTGACTGTAACTTTATAATATGTTTTAATGGATAAGAAAAAGACTAGCGAACTGATGGGACTCTCCAGAGAGAACATGAGGCTAGACTTAGCGATCATAACAGGACACTGTCGACTGAACAGACATCTGACAGTGATAGGAGTGAAAACCGACCCCACATGCCCGGAGTGCATGGAAAGTGACCAGTCTCCACCTACTAGCTGAGTGCTCCTATGTACTCACTGATAAGGTGGTAGCTCTGGGGGTCGGACAAATCAGACATAGAGGACCTGAAGGATCTAAAGGTGGAGCAGATAGCAAGATTTACTAAAGAGACTAAAAGATTAGATTATCTTTTAGCTATCGATCACACGATCCGTATGATACGTTTGTCAAACTAAACTAAACTACGTTACTACGTTATTTATGAGCTAGTTAGGCAAATAAAACCCCGTCTCCTAAACGTACAACTTGAAATAACTTTTTAAATTGCTCATGCGGTACACTAAATCAGAATTGTAAATGACGTTGGGTTTCCGCCAATGTTACTTTGTTTCCAACTATCCGAGTATTCATAACTGGCTGCCTAATCGAAATGCGGCTTTGTTATAATCGCGGCGCGGCGTACTGACGACGGACGCGCGCTCGGAACACTGGGATGCTATTTAACTAAATAATTAGGTCGCAGCACTCGCAGCCGCAAAACCGACTTCGAGCACGTGTAAGTGTCGAGAATTCGAGATCAGTGAGGCGATAGCGAATGACCTCCGAGAGTCGCGCGAATCGGCCGGACTGACCGTAGGGTTGCCAGCTTTTAGTGTCGGAATGCCGGCCGGACTGACCAGCCAGCTTAGCCGGACACCTCTACGTTTCCGTGGTAGTCTGCCTGCCAACACCACCGGAACAGCACATACAGGTGCTTAAACACTAACTTTTTTATTTTTTATACGAAGCACGGCAAATGACTCCATTTCACCTGATGTTAAGTGAATATGGAATCCAGATGCGACGACAACTGGTGCAGCGTGAAAACAACGCAGCATCAGTTACCCTCACTTTGCCGGCCCACAAGGTGCCTCTTCACGCCTCGTTTGAAGGACACCATATCATAGGAAGGAGGGAAAACGTGTGCTGGCAAACTATTCCATGTTTTGGAAGTGCGAGAAAAAAACGAGTCACCAAATTTCTTAGTGCGCGATGGAATATTTGAGACAGTGAAGCGGTGACTCCGGAGAGCAGCACGTGTACTCCTATGGAGGAAGGGAGACTATATTATAGTTTTAGTTTTAGATTATATTATAGTTATAAGTTTTATTTACTAACAACATTTTTTTATAATTTTTATGTAAGGTCTTAACACTTGACATATTGTTTGTTGCCTGAAATAAATAAATTTATTATTATATTATTTATTCATTTATTTATTTATTGCCGACTGCTAAATTCCGGACACTAAACATTTTTGCCTAAAAAAGACCTGTGTGTTTAGTTTTCTTTAGTGTATCGTATCTTTAGGGTGCTCGAAACTATACTAGCGCACGTCGCAAAGTAGCCTGTAAGGCCGCATACTTCAATATCTTCTCCTTATCTTATCTTATCCTTGGCTTTAGCCTGACGCCTGGCAATGGCAACCCTAGCTTGCCAACTACACACGTGTAGGTATTAACATGACTAGAGAGAGCTAATAAACACCTACGAAGCTACGCACGTACAACGCCACTCCGTGCGGACACAAATTGCTTTTGTTCACCATCGGACGTGCAGTGATAGAGCCTGCCGGAATTATACTCGCGGACGCGCCGGCCGGCCACAGTGAGCTCTCAGATAGCTAATTAGCTCCTTGAAACTTTTACCTTTTCTAATGGCAATGGCTCTATGCAAAGTTGAAGATCGTTAAAGACGTTGCCTTTGAAAACGAACTTTACCGTTAGAAAACTTGTTTGAAGAGAAAATAGCCTTTTGTTTGATTCAAAACGGTAAGAGCAATGTCTATTTAATATTTAAAAGCAAACATTTTGTGCGTTTGTACTTAAGTTTGGGCTCGCTAAATATTCATTCTTCAATAACGATAAGTTACAATGTATGTAGCCTTATTAACTTGTAATGAACATCAAACTGGCCAGTGTATAAAATTACGAAGCCAATTACTGGAAATAAAAGGCATATAGTAATAAATTTATGAATGCCGGTTAAACATCAACAGATAAACACGATCACCGATGCACTCCATAATCTTTTATTAGCTGCTGTAAACATGGTATGAGAGATAAAAATGACATCGATCCCTTTGTAGAACTCCTATCTAATCTGATTGAAATAGAAGAGGCAAGGTCAATCATAAATATCAAATAAAATAGCTAGCTAGCGCGTTTCTTATTTTATTTTATCTCGGCGAAGATGTATTTTATGCGCGCTATCTCGCCATCGCGTTCGTGAGCGGAGTAAGTACTAGGCGGGCATAAAACCAAGAGAGCGATTTGGCTTAATAATATCGTCGAGGTAGGTTTGACACGCGTGGGCGATCCTAATGTATGTGTAAGTTGGCTATCCGAAGATCATAAACTCGGCGTTCGGTTTCCAGATTGGCGGACACACTTTGTGTCTTTTTTTTTCTTTTTTTTTTGTCAACAGCGTTAGTTTTATTGATAATTATATGCTACCTACTGAAAATTAATCTTTACTGTGCGTTTACTAAAGTTCGTATTTTATCAAATTAGGCCAAAAGTCGCATGAAAGTCATCCGTTCATTTCATTTGATCCAATTAAACTCCGGAATAATTGCGAGATAATCATTAATCATTATATTGTTTGTTATATCTTAAGTAGCGTTATTGCGGATTATACTAGCCGCAGTTAGTAGGGTTTAAAAATACATTCATCATTCAAGTAATAAAGTAACAATAATAAAAAAAACATCAATCAATACGTCAGTTAATAACAGTAAACAAGTATTACTACCAAATATATTATTATTTGTTGGCTACTAGCCAACAAGTATGCGTATTGCATATTGTTTAATAGTATGTATATTTAATTTAATTGACATTGATGTAAGTAGGTATTCGAGTATCTAGTATGTTCTTTGTCGCACTGACTTTCTAATTTTTTTTATATGGTTGACTTTATATTAAGTTTTAAATAAAATATTGAATTGGTTTAAACAAGATGACCAATTAAAAAACAAAATGTCACGCCATCCACAAACAATGAAATAACAGATATAAAAAATTATTTTTACGTAGCATCAGCCAGGCTAAAGCCTAAGTTATGTTTATGAAATAGTAATGATAAACTATAATCAAACTTGTAAATATAATGAAATATTAATACAAACCTAAGTTACGTTCTAAACTTTATTTTGGCAATGCGTTCTCTATTAAATCGACGATTTATTAGTTTTTTTACAACATTAATAATGAAATTGGTGAATTATGTCAATAAAGACGCTTACAAAGTTAACAAGATTCAAGTAAATCCTATAGTTATTCAGCTTCGGAATAACGGTCTCCCCTAGCCTAGTAAGTAAGGAAGCATAAAGGATCTACCGTCAGATCGTATTTCATTTCACACAAAATGAATTCCGCCTCTGAGGCAAAAAATATTTATGTTGTATCAAAAGGAAGATCAAAAGTGCTCGTGTAAGCGAACGCGACTTGTGTAGGGTCACCATTACGCTAAGATACATTGATTCAACTATTTATTTAAGCCAGTTTAAAAAAAATAACAATAGTTTTGTTTTCTAATGTCTCCACATTGAAATGTAACAGTTTATCCAGATCTTCTCGCGTTTCTTTTTCATGTTATATATTTTATCCTGACGTTTCCAACCCTGTGCAGGATTCGTTGTCACAGGAAGACGTACCCTCAATATTTTTTACGTCTTCGTTTAATTTCATCTTTGTTACATTTGGAGAGAACAAAACAAATGGATGATATATTTTTTAATGAACTGAGAAGGTCAAATAATAGTAGTTTATGCAACTGTCATATAATGAAGGGTATTAAAACACGAGTGTGAGTTTATGAAACGAGCGCAGCGAGTTTCATAATAGTAACGAGTGTTTTAATACCCGTGTTATATGCAGTTGCATACACTACTTTATCTTCACTAATGCAATTAGTCAAACAACAAGAGTAAAAGCTGACAATAGTTTATTTATAATAATTGTTCAAATTTTGGATGGTACAATTTTGAAAGTTAATGTTAATTACCAACCAAACCAATCCATCCACCATCCAATAACCAATGAGAGCGCAGCTGCGCGCGCAGGGCCAATCAGGAGCGAGCGCGCGCTGTTCTTTTTTTATTCAATTGGCACAAGATCTTACCAAAGAGTTTTGTGTATGTAAGTTTAGTAGTTGCGACGAAGTTTTCACGTATAACCCAACTGTTTTCAAAAGCCAGCCTAATATCAAAATTTTATACAACTTGTATGAGGATTTTGACATAAGGCTCGCCAGGTTAATTGGTCGCGTTTTATTGATGTTATAATGAGATTTTACGATATCGATGTGGATATTATACCATCATGTGAAATTGCTTAAATTGAGTGTTTTGTTGTCTGTGCTATAACAGTAGTAATTATAAGTCAAGTATTGGAAACATAAGTAGAATGTTACAACATTAGTGTAGATAAAAATATTTAAACTAACTGAAATACATGTGGTATTGTGCAGATATTATTATAGATATTAGACAAACAAACTTAAAATAAATAATATATCTCACAATAAAACTTGATTTATGAAATATTGTTCGTATACCGAATTCATTACTCGTCTAGTCCATTAGTGAATTTAACACCCTTTTGAGGTTAGTCGTATAAAGTCCTACGAAAATTGATGGGTGGGGAATCCTACATCGGGGTGGTCCACAAGGGATTTTTATCGTTCCACTTTCTGCCGACGATAATGTCGATCTAACGCCGCGCCGGAAATATTGTAATGTTGCATGAATACGAAATTCATAACACCTCGGGACCGCACAATTTCGTTTAAAATCCTTTGAGGAGGAGGACGTCATATTTGCTTTTTCCGGAGATTTTGGTTTGGTTTTACGCCACAAAATATTACTTGATTTAGTTATATTAGGTGTGTGAGATAAACATATTTTGTTTTTTTGTTCTTTTTTTTGACATTTCACCATCCGACGCGATGACGCCAAGATGGAAGCACAATTCACCCAGAATCCTCAATGATGAGGAACTAACTGTTTTATCTCTAAACATTGTTGTCATGGACATATCGTCAGCTTAGATCGAAAACTTCTTATCTCCACTTTTGGTCGAAAATTACTTTTTGGTATCGCTCGACGCGGAATTTATGAACGCATCGTTTCGTTTTAATTGTGTTTTTAAATTCGCAACCACATTTTTACTTAAATTCAAGAAAAACGTGAATAGGTCTAGGAACAAGTAATAGAAAAAATACAGTTTTTTTTGCACCCTGGAAAATAAAGTCCGATGGAGTTAAGCGGTTTTCGGTCTAAGCTGACGATATACTTCTTTAGATAAGTTTGTGGGCAACCAACCAAAACAAGGCAGAACGGACGATAGGAACAGAACAATTAGCCTTAACAAATCGCTCACTTTAAAGCTTGTGAGCTGACCGAAACTAATACATAAAAAAAATGTCTCATCTATTTGGCAATGGGAATGCGAACACTTTAAAGGATATAGGGGTATTGAGTGTTGTGTGTGATGTGAGCTCGTGGGGAGCTGCTCAGAGGGTTTCCTGTATTGTTCAAACTGTTTGGGGCGTTCATAATTCGTCACACGCCCCGTTTCTTCGCTAACAGTTATTTTCGAGCGGAACATTTTTATTACGAACTGTGGACTAGTAATTTATCACTCATTGTATCCATTACACGTTTTTTCATGACACTTCTCTAGTATTCTAGACCAACGACACCGTAAATTGATGATATATCGATTATTAAATAAGCCATAAATTAGATAGCTATCAGAGTTACTTTGTTCATTGAAATGCTCATCCCACGCGCACATTTACATTTCTAGTAATATATTTAACCGAACGTGAATCGCGGTTCATAAATATTAATATGGTTGTAGACTTAGCAGATTAAAATATAAAACTTTATGAATCAAATTATCATACATTAAATTGTGTCTTGAGAAGCGATTAAAAGTTAAACGAGCCCGAGTGGACCAAATTTATAATAATAAATAACAAAGACAAAGGCATTTAAGTTGAAGAAGTTTCAACGCTTTGTTGGGAACAAAGAATCGGGAGAGTCGAGCGGCCACTAATAACCCCGGGGACGGGGTTGCCGTGCCGCTGCCGGTCGCGGCGACTGTTATTAACTATTACCGTGTTTATCTCTGGCGACACGACATCGGTATCGGGGTGTGAGCGATAACACGATACGGACACCGCAACATCAATCACTTAGCGAGTGGGCCGATCGAGTATCGCGTTACAGTTGTGGTTATCGGTACAAATTGCTGTCGCACCGATCATTAACAATATGGCTCGCTTGTAAAACGACCAAGTAAAAGTACAAAGTGTGCGTAACTCCAAACCCGATGGTGCCAGCTTGAATAAACAATCTCACGTTGCGATTACCAACGCCGAACGTAACTCGTACGGGGCAGAAATATAATACTCACCGTGTCGGCGTAATAATAGTCAAAGGTATTTCAAAACACGAGCTAATATTGCGCTCCACAATGGCGAGCTGAATTTGTGTTTAATAACAACGATTTGAATCGTTTAATTCTTAACAAACAGTTAAATCGTAAACATTAATTAAAATCAGTTATGTTGTAGGATCAATGAATAAAGGTTTAATATTATTACGTCGTCAACGCAATGACAGGTTGACATCATTCTGGATAAAGAAACCAATTATTAAAAGTGGATATATGCTCATGGCATCCAAAGTATCCATGCCGATTATAGCTTCCGGTATCTGTTACGGTCCATTGTGTGTATTGTCTGGCTGTGTGCGTGGAGGCAAAGCTCCATCCGGTGTTCGAAAGGTTCTTAGAACGCCATATTGCTGACGCCCGCCTGGGTTAGATAACAATGTCAATACATGTTTTAGCCTTTGGATTGCCAAAGTAGTTATTTTCCCATCCATCCGCTTAAACATAGTTATATTCTAAGATGAATCATCACTTAGTTAGATATTACGTTCATAAATGTTCTCATGTGATAATTTGATAAACAAATGATAAAGTTAGTTATCCATTACCAGATAAGTGCCGCTGCGCTCGTATCAAACATTATTTAATTCCTAATTTGATATTTCCTTTCAGTACTCCTAAAGGATTCATTACCTCATTTGTTATGCGACTAAACTTTTTTATTTAAAGATTCCAATTTGGATATCAAATTGAATATAATGGTTTATTTTTTTCCTACTGCTCAGCAAGTCTTTATAACTCAAACAACAAAGAACCGACCGTCGAGATCTGACAAAGGAATATGAGAAATATCTGCGCCTCTACAATCCGGATCACATCGGTACTCGGTTTATATTGAAAATATTTCTATCCCCTTGGATATCCGAAAGCTATAATAAAAGATTGGAAACGAAAATACCTTTTGCGACACATTTAAAGTTGGTGTTGTTTTTGTAAATCTGCGCTAATACGTTTAACTTGTAAAAAATGTTTGTTTGAAGTGGAAAGGCTTTGTCTGTTTCATCTCTATCGCTTGATAGTGAGTCATTGTGAAACCCATTTATAATGTAAGTCTCAGATGCTCTGTTTAAATTCCTTCCTTTGCCGGAGATCTCTTTGTCATTTTTAATACAAAAGCAGTCGCCTTCAGGAGGGCATTCGTTTTAGAGGCGTATTCTTTACCCACAGAGGCATTTAAGTGCTCTTTTTCTTTTCAAATTGTTTTTGCACTAATGGATTTTATCATGTGCCCATTTTAGGAAAGTGAATCGCAGCTTTTTAAATTATTCATGTAAATTTTCGAGACAGTGTAACCGAACCATTAAACGCTTTGTAATTATTGTTCGTTTTGTTTAAAGAATGTTTTACACAAATAAACTTTACGAGTCCAACGTTTAAACATAACTTTTTTATTATCTCACGTGTTTTCTTCGACGCACACGAAGGAAATTGCTTTTATCAACCGACGCCCGCGCTAGCGCGAGTTCCAGCCTCATTATAATAAATAGGTATATTCAATAATTCGTCAATTAACTCTGTCCGCGACAGACGATTATACACCATTACAATTTAACAATATGAATAAATCTTCAATCAGACCGTAATAACAGCAGTACCATTCTGTTATCCCTTCATGCATAAATGTTTGTGTAATATTTTAGAAGCCGTGTTCCTGTTGAGTCCCTTCCCAGCCGGCTGCGGCTCCCGCCGCGTCCTCTCGCCTGCCACGTTGCATCGTGCTCGCTCTTGCATCTCTTTCCAACTTTACCGGGAGTACGCTAGTGTACGTTCGGTTTATTACGGTCGTTGGGAAACTTTACTCAGCAGGTTTCTGGCGTTTAAGTGTCGATATGCTATTGTACTCGAGACGATTAATTGATGTGATTGAAAAAATAAATAAAAAGAAGTGCAGCCTGTGGTGCAGCGTCATTACCAAATCGGTACGTCAGCATTCATAGGATCTTTGTGTTCATTCGAATGTGTTTTGATATTACCAAGTATTTGCGAATAATTTAACACTTTACTCTTCCACTTGGTGAAGCGTGAAATTATTTTTGCCGCACGTAGAGCATCACGATCAGAATTCCGCACCGACAGGGCCGGCTAGCGAGCGGCTGGCGACCCGCGACTCGAGCGCTCGCAACCGCCTGCGTGCCGCCGCGAGCGAGCGAGTCAGTATTCGTGCGACGTGCACTTACATCGCGCGTTTATTTTGTATCTTGCGTCCGCTAAGTCGTTTCGAATAAGTGTGCATACAAAATAACAAGTGACTATAAAATCCATGTTTCGGTGTGCAGTGTGTGCTGACAGCTTCCTTTGTCTCTCCGTAGGTGAAGCGTAGCGGCGGGCGAGGATTGCCACCGGGATGCCAGTGTGTCTAGTGATGGTGCATTGAGGTCGTGCCAGTACCTACTGAATAGTGTGAGTGTTAACTATAGTGCTATAAAGTGCTGAATGGATTGTGCCCCTCTTGGATTGCCACCGCGAGTCTGCAATAGATCTAATTGGGAACGGTGAGACATTGCATTATTTATATGATCTCAAGTAGATAAGTTTAAGATAACAAGCTTCATTACTTTTAATTATTTATGTAATGAATTGGAAAAATTATTGCATGTTTAACTCCGTATCTGTTAACTAACCTCCTTAAAGTAGGTACCTATAGTTATTATATCTTTAGCGAAGCACCAAGTTTGTAGAACATGATTTAACAAGGTAGCTATTTAGTTAAAAAGCCGTAAGACATCATTAGTGATGTATGACAAACACGCAAATAACGCTGCTTATTACATACATCACATTCCGTTTAGATATCTTCCCACAGCGCACATAATGATACCTTTTCCATACACCCTACTTTCTTTCATCTGTCATCTGTTTTACAATTATTTTTAATCGCTCCTTCATCTAACAATGGCACATCATTTGCTCGGAACGGTTTCTGCTCTCAGTCGATACGTAGATGTCCGTGTCATTATTGCTTAGTATGGTTGTACTTAGCTTAGTAAATAGTAAACGCCACCAAGATTCTGGTATACGTGGCTAGGCACAGTCAACAGTAATAATAACGATAATCTGAAATATTGAGTGCGAAAGTAAACTGCGAGGCATTTGTCATGCTGCATCATGTAGGTAGTCCTAGTATTATTTTTTTTCAAAATTCAATACGTAGATAAAACTACCTATCTACGTACGTATTGAATTTTGATTGCAACTAGGATAGGATATTATATTGTATGCAACTATAATAGGATGGGTGCCCGCCATTTGACAAAAAACGTTTTACAAATAGGTAACAAACTACTCATTAAAGTCTGTTCAATATAGCTTGTGACAGATGTCAAATTGGCATGCCTAGGGTGACAATATTGAGGTAATTGCATCAAATGCTAATTGAAGTTTAGATAAGAACAGTACTTCATTAGGATAATTATATTCAATTGATAACTTCAACAACAAGTGATTTCTTTTCACGCAGGATCATTTGCGGCTGTTGCCCTACACACTACACTACATATACCTAATGTTTCATGTAGGTGTGTTTGTGTAGTGTGTATGACAAAACAGCTGCGGACGATCCGACCTAAAAAATCTGACTTGCCCCCCCCTAGGCCAGAAGATGGGTACGCCCATGAAGTGAAACATTGCGAAACGTTGTTTATAAAATTATATTTTGTAAAACATTAGGGACCCCTTTAGGATAACGGTCTGGCTAGGTGATGCTGTAAAGGCTATTCGCAGCCAGCAAGGTGTGAATATAACACATATCTTTAAGTGGTGATGTAATACACTTACCTACACAACACAACACTTGACAATTTACGGCTGTAATTGCAAGGAAGATAAACTAAGACAAATCAGAAAGTCGTAAAATTCTTTGAAAACACGTCACAGCGTTGACTAGACGTCTAGTCACTCTTTCTTCTGAAATGATATAGAATATCTACACCTGACTGGTTTTATTGCTGTGCAAAAAATGCCACTGATTGGCAGCTACGATAAACTAGGGCCACTAGGCTAATTAGGGCCACCGCAGACATGCTACTTTTAGCATCGGCGATCGGCGATTCAGCCGCTTTTTAGAAGCTGAATGCAGCGACCATACATTCCACACTGCACACTTAAAAACGCCAAACGCGGCGATTGAGTCGATTTTCGGAAGCTTGACACAGCTTCTGAACGTTACACTCCGCACACATTCGGATGCCCGGTCGCATCGATTTGCATTGAGTTGCCGATCCAGCATCGGAGCAGTCGCTAAAACGCGCGATTACGATACCGCGTCCAAACCGAACGCATCATGAAGTCGCGAAATCGCGATGCTGCATCGATAAGAATCTCACGATTTTACTGCGAATCGAACGCAGAGAGCCGCCAAAACGTGATTCAGCATCGCTACAGTTGCAAAATCGCCGATCGCCGATGCTAAAAGTAGCATGTCTGCGGTGGCGCTTATATTATACTAAGTATATATGGTACTTACACCTAGGTAGATTTAGGATTATTATGTTCTTTGTTGTTAATTTCTGCCAACCTAAGTATAAGATAACGAAATAGGTGTAAACAGTTAAGTAAAAAAGCAGGTATGTGGGTGGGTCGACGTTAGCACGGTAATACTATTACCGTGACGTTAGCGTCCTCTGTGCTCCGTCTACCGGATCTGTGTATCGGAAAAATATATAGTATACAATTAGGTATGATTGGAAACTTGAACCTGGATAAGGAATTGAACCAAACAATGATCTAAATAACATGAAATAAATACTTAGCAAAAACAAAACGCATTCAGTCAATATAACGTATGTTTTTGCTAGATTCCAACTATACATATATTTATTACTAAACTCAAAGAAAACAAAGTGCCTAAAATTTTCTTTACCAAATGTATGACAGGTCAGCAAACAAATAAAAATGTTGCCGATTTTGTAGTTCCACTATATTTCTAGGCATTACTTGATCAACTTGACCATACGCTTACAATGGGAACCACATATTGATGCCTTGACAGGAAGAGTTAGTTCTGCTGCATACGCAGTTAAGAAAATAGGGCTTTTAACTGATGTTGAGACGGCATGAGTAGTTTATTTTAGTTATTTTCACAGTGTTATGTCAAATGGCTTGTTGTTGTGGGGATCCGCTGCTAATATTGACAATGTTTTTTATTTTACCGAAAAGAGCTGTCCGCGCAATATACGACCTTAAGACTAGGGAATCACTTTTAAATAGTTATTTAAGAAAATAAAAATTTTAACTGTTGCATCACAATATATCTTTGAAAATATTATGTAGGTATGTCATAAAAATTCATAATACATTTGTTAAAAATTGTGACCTTCATTGTTTTAACACTCGCAATAAGAATAAACTTGCTTCATAAAACCGGCTAAACTTGGGTAAATGTTAATTATATTGTAACACTACAGGAGAAAGAAACAACCCTTACTGAGTTTCTGCGGCTTCTTCTCGGTACAAGGTCTCCACCGCAGGGTTGACGAGTCATTGCTTTAAATTGACGTTCAAAAAACACTTGTAAAAGTTCATTTTGAATGAATGTAAACTTGAATGTAAACTTTGAATGAATGAAAAAATGAATTTTGAATAGGTAACTTAGTCACAAATGTTTATCTAAAAAAAATAGTACTATATAACCAGAATAATCGATTGACTTCAATTAAAAATAATTAGCTTGTTTTTAAAAAGTTTTTTTTCTTTTAATTTTATTTTTTACTTTTTAGTATTTTCGATGCTAGATTGATTACGGCGTAGTTCGTAGCGCGTAGCAGTGTTTTACCGTTATGTAATTGTTCATGTTGTTCCCACGAGTATAGGACAAAAATGGTCCCAGAGGTTCATTGTAGGGGATTCAGTACAACAGGGTTCGCCCTGGTACCCTGAGGCGCATCGTTAGCGATATGACATGTTTATACACCCTCATACCATTCAGCCCTCGGCACGTGCTCACCTTGGCATTGGGTCATCCATCTAATCAAAGACAGAATCCACGTTCATAACAAACGGAACGAACGAACGAACTTATTTTCCCGAGTTTCTATGGCCATCTTCCAGTTCCATCATCAAACCCTGGTTACTATCTACATCTAGCACCAAAGTACTCGTCAAGAGGAATCATACGAGCCCATACTCGATGGGGTTGTGTCGTTTAACTACCGAGTTCCTATGGCCACCTTCCGGTTCCATCATCAGATCAGCTTTGTGTCATAATAATTTTGCATTGTCATCCGATTTACACATGCATGCAAAATTTCAGCTCAATGGATAACCGGGAAGTGGATCAAATTTAACTTGCAAGATTTGATTACAGACAAACATCGGGACGGGTGAAACTAAATAAAAGCTTGTAAAAATGTCACATGTTGAATTGAAACGTACGTATAACTTAATCTATATACCTACATACATATAATGACTTGTCCTGACTCACTGATTCGTCATCGCCGAGCCTAAACCGCAGAAGCTAATTAGATGAAATTTGGACTGTAGGTTAATTGAGTGACGTAACCAGCCACTGAGAAAGGATTTTACGAAAATGACACTCTAAGCGTTCAAATAGGGGTTGAAAGTTTGAAAGTCCGTCAGCTTTGAAGTAAAATACATGAAAATTGGTATTTGGGTTCTTGAAAAGAAATAAAGAATGACTTGTCTCAGGAATTTTGTTTATTTTCCTTTAGAGGAGTAATCAAGACAACCACACGTTCGTGCAGCCTACGAGAGCGAAGCCGCCAGCTTTAAAAGCTAGCCTGGCGAATCACAAAACAAAATCATCCCTCTCTGACTTTGTCTGATATACATAAGGGATTCCCGAGCGGTGTCTCGTAGCTTCCTTTATCCATGGTGGGCGTAAATTATGTTGATGAAGTTGAAATTAAAGCACTAAAATATCAATCACTCACTGTTTTATTACTAACTGAACTTAACAAATGAAAATAACTAATGATTAAATAGATACAGATAGATTAGAGCCAATGGGTTTGTGTACGCGTGAACTGTATGGCTGCCATTACAAGAATGCCACTCGCCGCCATGACAGTTACACGGCCACAACTCCATTCGGTGTTAACCGCTCTATAACTAAATCTATAGACTCAAATAAACCAAACTCATACAGCCTAATCAAACTATTACCAAAAAATAATAAAACAAATAAGAACAAATACAATAAAAAATGCAATATTCTGGTTAATAATAAATCAAATAAGTCACACGCCGTTATACATATTACCTACCCTTAATCAAAGGATACAATTGTCTACATATGATCAAAGTTATACATTAATGACATAAATTTGTGTTACTTAATATTTACCCATTACCTACGTAATAGAAAAGAATAGGTATAATACTTTGTTGCTTAAAACATTAACAGCTGTCTTTATGCAGGTGGTATTAACAGGTTGAACGCCTGCCGCCGAGCCCAGACACAATAGAAATTCTATTGTTGGTCAAATGGTGTTTAAGGTGTTAAGCAGAGAGGTAGAAGCAACGACAGTAAAATCTGTTTCGACGACAAATTAGGACGTTAATTAACAAGTGAAAAAGTTTTTACTTTGTAGCAAAACAAATCTCGAAATATATTCAAAGCAAACTCCTGTCTGGAAGCTGCATAATGTACTTGTTAAAGTCAGCGAGACAGCGAGCGCACAGGGCCGCACGCTGCCGAGTACATCTCGAGTCTCGACTGTATCGCACTACAAATAAAGAGTCGACTCGCACTTTTCCTATTCGTTATCCACTACCCGCCTAATTGCATTAAAACTTTTTATTATTTTTCATAACTTTGTAGCTCTCTGTTTTTTTATTTTTTCTTCTTCAAATGTTGCCTCTTTTGTCAAGCTCGTTCTTAGCTAGTGGCAGTTTTCCTCTGCACGTAACGCGTGTTGTATGTCATGCTTTTATACCACAACACAAATAACATAGGATTTTTAGAAATTAATATTTTCAACATTCCCCTTTTAAATATAGTACTACTAGCTTTTCTTTAAACTAACAAAGCTAAGGTCACATATTTACGTAAATCGGAAACAACATACGATAACAAAAGTATAATATTGATAGTCCTACGAATATTACATTGTTGTTTTGCATTCACGTTGCTGTATTGATATAGAAAATAGCACATGAAATGCACACTATTTGCCTCACGCACGCCGGTCTCGAAACCTAGGCCTTTCGCAATCTGGGCGTTAGCTCTGTAGCACAGAAAAACTGTAAATATGTATACCTGTAGCTCAGCTGAAAGAGTAGCAATTAGAACCGAGCTCAGTTTTCCAGTATGGTATATTATCTATACTAATATTATAAAGAGGAAACCTTTGTATTTTTGTATGTATGTATGTATGTATGTATGTATGTATGTATGTATGTATGTACATATGTATGTATGTATGTATGTTTGTAACGAATAAACTCAAAAACTACTGGAACGATTTAAAAAATTTTTCACCATTAGAATGCTACATTAGCGCTGAGTAACATAGGCTAATAGAAACGACAATTTAATTTTACCAATACAAAATGATTTGTTGTTTTGTTGTCATGGAAACCATTGATATATATTTAACTCAATGATGGAAACTGTCAAAGCGGTACGAAGTCTATGGTTATGTATATAGGTACATTTGCCACGTTAACAGTCTTATCCTTCAACTTCAACTTTTGTTTATGGCAACTGGGTCACTTTGATTAGCGACCATTACTGCCAATGACTCCTGAAAACAGCACAGTGTATGGCATGGTTGACCGGTTATACAATTGGGTCCAAAACTAGGTCTGGCGTACAGTGTGGTTTTGATAATGTACGCTGAAATAAACGGACACAAGACATTTAGACATCACAAAACATACAACAAAGGACAGTCTTATCCTTTTCTTAAGAGTCACAAAGTGTCAAACTATAGTGTTGCGCTACTCGTTTTGAATATTCATCATCAGCTCATTTTATGTTCCCACTGCCTGGAGCATGGCTCTTCCCTATGGATAGATAGGGAGAACGGACCATAAACCACCATGCGGACCCACTGCGGATTGATGGTTCTTAACGACTGCTAATGCAGCCGGGACCAACGGCTTTACGTGCCTTCTGAACCACGGAGGAGTTTGAGATGATACATTTTGGTCACCTATCCGGCCATGGACCGATCGGCCTTATCGATCGGCCTGATCGGAAAGTTGCTTAACCTCAGCACTTGCAAACCGGGCGCGTTAACCACTGCGCCATCGAGCTCAGCTCCGATTTGAATATTACACTAACTTACTGAAATTATTCAACTTGGCAGAACTTTCGGCTAAGTTGACTGCAAACTATCCGGAATCCCGAGTCGATGTCGTGTCAAATCAGTCGGTCGGTATGCGGCGAACGAAAGGAGAATGAATGATCATTCGTCAGCTCGTACTACATTAGCCTGCCCGTGTGGTGCCGGGTTAACCCCCCGATCCGATCCGAACCCTTCGGAGAACCTAGTAGGGCATGGGGACACGCACTAGTGCGTGATGCAGTTCCCTCTAGAAAACCTCCGAAGGTGATTCGTTTCACACGGCTTGAGGTTCCTTTAAGTTTCTCGCCGCCCCCAAAAAAGCCCGGTGAAGCTGAAAATGCCGTCTGCGGCAATCAGCAAAATCTTTCAAAAAAACCCAGGGATGAGCCCGTGTGCTGCTGGGGATAAAGAATTGCACCTCCCCATCTCTTCCTGTGGGTGTCGTAGAAGGCGACTGAAAGAGCATTCTAGAGGATTTCATTCTATAAAATTTTGTATGTCGTCGTTGAAGTTAACTACTGCTCAAAGCGTTTCTACAGTTAGAGGGTATTTTTGATACTTCCACGAGGACATGTATTGTTTATTGTGATTTAAAATAATACTGCGAAGTGCGAAGAGATATTTTCATAACTCTTTTTCATTAGAGTTATGTATATTTTTTACAATCCCCAGAATGTAATACAGGTTCAATTAAAACCAACAAACCTTATTGTAATAATAATTTCTTTCGCTGATCTGATGATCCTTAGTCAAACCTTAATTACTACTAGTCCATAAGTCATGCTTATAAAAATCAAAATTAAGATAAGTTTATTACTAATTTATCACTCCAATCGAATAATTATTGATTACTTGCTAGTAGAGATACGAAATCATTCGCAAGAAATCCTTCTTTAGTTTTAAATAAGCATGTCTTGTACTTGTACATCATAGCTCTTTTGGTCTTCAAATCAAATCAAATGGTCTTTGCACACGCAGAATAAGCAAAGTGAACAATGCCTTAATGACTGGTCAAAATTCGTAAATAAATAGGACTATTTCGACATGACCCGTCTGGTACTATAGTGTTGACAGTGTCGACTGTAAACTGGACACAATCTGCTCATAAATGATATTGGTGAACTCAGCCAGAGGAATTGTGCCAAGTCAGTGCTAGCTCTGTACTGCACGGTCAGTAGACTTCGCGCGTGGCATGGTGTGTGTACGTAAGAAATTTACAAATGGTACGTTTTATTATTAACATGCGCTTGTCTCTTTAGCATTAACATGTCAACTATTAAAATAGAATTTAATCATCACATCAATAGAAACGTTACAATTGTAAAGAAAAATACATTATTTTATGTGGTGTTGTGATAATGTTATGTGAGCTTTACAAGAACTGTTCTGCCCCAGCCCAGCGGCCTTCTACGAGCAATGTGCCCTGTCCATTGCCACTTGTGCTTAGCAATTCTTCAGGCTATGTCAGTAACCATAGCTCTTCTATATTACGGATCTCCTCATTTCGGATTTGATCCCGCAGAGCAACCCTAAGAATAGCTCTTATTATTGTCAATCGTCGTCGATCGAATGTCCCAACTTACCAACGGTCTGGTGAAGGTACGGGTAGCCGATGTATGCGAACGAGATATGTGGAAATCCTTAGGGGAGGCCTTTGATCATTAGAAAACGTCTTTGGGCTGACAAGATGAGTTTCATATTTAGATCACCGTCCTAGACAGCCGTTGTTAAATTTAAACAAATAGTTAACGTGATTTTAAAAAATTGAATGACTAAATATCGCTCGCTACAGATTCATTAATAGTTACTACGTACAGGTACATTAGTCGATAAAAACAATTACACGGAAGTACTATGTTACGTGCTTATATCGAGCAGAATAGTTTCAGTTCTATGAATTCAAATAGATATTGTAATCACTTTAGAGATTAGTACAATCCAAGAAATATGAGACTACAATTACTGTGAAATTGTTTTGTTACAATATTAATGGACATGTTTGCCCTGTTCAGAAACATTACCAAGTCCTTTTCTATAATAATGATTAACTTAATTTAACTGATTTGTACCATGCATATTAAAAATACTTAAACAAAAACCTTTTTATACTTACATAAATTTTACTTTTTATTTTTAAGTGCTAATTGCTGCACCGAAGCTGAATTAAATATTCCTTCCCGGTAGCATAATGGGCAGTGCAGCCGCCCGGATTGCGGAAGACCCAGGTTCGATACCTGGCTGGGTCCGGTAGGCATATAATTCTTTCACTGTATTTTTATAAATATTTAATTATTTTTATATACCTCTGAAAAACATTCCAAAATATTTTCACCATCCATGATCCATTTTGTAGTTATCTATATAGGTTAAAGTTGCTGGCATAACTGTCTCGTACTCAATCCAATTTTTGATAATAGTCGAATCACCGTAAGTTTACTATTTATTACCCTCTCAAGTATTCTCGATGACTTAAAACCGACCTTGTTGTCCAAGTCTCAATGTACACATTTCAATAGTCGTAACAACATCAGTTTTCCTAGTACAATGAGGACTTCTTTTATCGTTTTATCTTTGAGGGGGGTTCCACGATGTTTTGTTGACGACGTTATCACACAATGGGACTCCTTGTTACCAACCTCGGTTATGTAGGACGCTTCCGTGCGTGGCAATTGCGTTTAATTTATAAAATATTGATTCATTCATCCGTTCTGTTCCTGTTCATCATTTACGTGGCTGTTTGTCTTGATCAGAGCAGAGATATATTTTGTTACTTTATTATTGTCAGTGTTATTGATTACAGCGGTATAGGTTATTCTTTAACCGAAATCTGTTATACCAACTTCATCAATTGATGATTCAGTCGATTTAGGTTTTTGTATTTCCTTAATATTGTTTTCATTATTTCTTATTTTATATTTTTGTATTACAAATTTGAATAAGTTGCAGCATGCTAAGAAAGAGATAAACTAGGTACTTAATTGTTTTCACAATTATGGTTTTTCGTAATAATTGTAACTTACGCATAACAAATTAACATGGTAGGCGACTATTAAATTGTAAGATACACACATCTATATATTAATACGTGAAGCAAGAACTTTGTACCCGTTTTTACGAAAATTGCGCAGACGGAGGAGTATGAAATTTCGCACACTTATAGTTTATATAGAGAAGGTTATCCGAATGTTAATATTTTTTTTTAATTTGCATAAAAATACATTAAATCAACAAAAACAACATTACACACACTAGGTACTATGTATTTGACACACACGTTTTGTTTATCTTTAATGCGGCCGACATCTGTCAATACCAATCCAAACTCACATTCTATCTTTTTTAATTTTTCATTGCTTAGGATACAATCGGTGCAGCCTTAATAAATTTACGGTCGAATTTCGACCACTGGGCGACCACTAGTACAGTTGAAATACAGAGCTTACAACCTTTAACAGGCTTAGTAGCAATTTAATGTTCACACTACTCGACGTTTCTTTATTCAGGTTACATTACAACACTTACAACAGAATTCGGAGTCTATTTTCGAATTTAGCACGTACCGGTCTACGAAATCGTTAAAGCGTAGGATAATGCTTTTGAAACCTGTTTTTAAATTCATGTCTTTGAGTAATAACGAAATTCTACACACCTGTGTAGAACTTTCTTAGAAAAATAAATCCTTTTCACCTGAAAAGGATTTATTTTTCTAAGAAAGTTAGATTTGTAGACATTTAAAAAATATATTACAAGATATATTTGTTCAAGATATTTTATTTTCAGATATATTCTAAGTTTAAGAGAGACATGTTAATGAACCTCTAACATCAAATACAATTAACATAAAATATATTTTAATTTTTTCTTATATGAATTTTACGTTTACGAAAAAGCGTTATTTTTAGATTTAGAAAAAAGCGGCATCTTACCAAAACATTGTTTGTGATAAAAAAATATTCTAGTACTATTAAGCAAACTTTGTCTAAGAAGATGACCACCTTCTTTGAGCTTATAAATGTCCTGATATGAAGTTATTTGTATTTTTTAAAGATCGGTGTAGATTATAAGTGTTAAATTCACACAGTGACAGATTCATTTATTTGCATTCTTCTTCATGCCGTGGTACATTATCGGTTGTATCAAGTATGTTCGTAGTAGGGATATACCGATTTACAATCGTTTTCTAATTAAAATTATTAAAATATCAATTCTCATTCAGAATGAAATTAATGTGTAAAAATGAATTGTTACCTCACCAGTGATCTGAACGAAGATGGCTAATTTACCTAGTTGCTGTACGTTAATAAACAAATACCGTTGGTATTGGTTTGTGGTATTAGAAAGGAATAGGTCCTGACAAGACAGAGCGGTTAAATTAAAACCAACAAATATTTTTTTATCGAATCCCGGATCCCGGAAATAGTTTACTTCCTCGTGTAGTTTTAGTTCACATATTGCTCGTATTGTTGTCTTTTATATTGCTGCTCCAACGTCCACATATAAAAAAATATGATTTTAAATCGACTATATTTTATGTTGATAGATATACAATTTCAAGTTGCACTTTTTATTATTCTTGTAATCAGATTGCGCTATGACTTAAGTGGCTTAGCTCCATCACATTATCACTGTGGCACACGCACACAACACTATTGTATTCAGTGAATGATAATAATAATGGAAGATTGATAAAAAATTTGCACGTGGTGTTAAATATATAATAATAGCGTGGGAATGAACATGATTTTCTTTACAAACTTACAGAACACTAATACCAGGCGCTCATAAATGAGTAGGAGATAAGACGTTTTCTTTAAAAGATGTCTGTCGAAAGTAATCCATAAGATTAGGGTTATAAAGACGATATTGGTACTTTGGCTCTTTTAACGCTTAGCATGATAATAGCATCCACGGATGACAAGCTCAATCAATTTACGTTCACCACTATTGGCAGTTTGAGGGAGACGAGAGGGCAAAGCCCAGCTGTCGTACACGGACAGGCTGATAAAATAACAAAAAAACTCCGTACTCTTTTCAATTAAAGTTGAGCTCTACGCTTATTAGTTTTTTATACTCGTTTATTAAAATGTTTTAGTGTTACAACTTAACAAAGTTATATTGCACTAGGATTATGTATTTTATTAGCATAAGTGGCAAACAAAAGTTGAAGTTACATTTCAACGAAGATTTACGATTGAAGATCTCAAAAACAGGACCTCTATCTAGCTTTCGACTTGTAAAATTTCTCGTGATTAAAACATCATTGCTTTCACTTTATGTAATTTAATATTTAAATGGTATTTCGATCGATATGATTAATTTGTAATCGATCTTATACCATAGTACCATATACTCCACAATCTTGGCATTCTCACCGTATCTGAATTTAAGATTATCTTTAATTGTCTAATTGGCTTTAATAATACTCGTGTAATACAGACCAGACAGCCGCTTTTTTATGATTCTTTAGAAAACAAAATTATAGAAAGTTGTTAAGTTTACGAACGAAATGCAAATGGATATTGGTGGTGAACAGTTGATACTGCTATGATGCTCAGTTTGGAAATAAAACATAAGATGTTATCCAGCAAGTATGTAAGTAAAGTGTGATAAAATACAATGTAGCAACTGTAAGCAAACAACCTTCGCGTTGTGTAAAATGGCAGTGCTAAACCGAATAACAACCTCAACCCTCCAATACTGAAATGGGCACAACGTACCGACAGACACGATTTTGTAATAAAGTAGCTGTAACAATTTATCATATCGAGTTACGGCCGCACTCGATCACCAGCCGCGTTGTCGCGTACTCGACTATGTGCGCACGCAACGCGGCCATTGTTTAATAATATCATTACCGCTCATAATGTTTAACATGATAATGCACACCACTATTACCCCGAACCATTATTGCTACGTATAAAGCGCTGCAATTTAGCCAAAGCAACAATTTGGTTGTAGCGGAATAGTTACGTCATTACGGCGAACGTGAGATAATCTAGCGGACATTATGACGGCTCGCGTCGTGACAGATTGACTTGTAGATGGATTTCGTTGTAGTTTGGTGTCAAAGTCAATACAGTAGTCAGGCACCGGTTGAATTTAAGTTTGTAACTTACGGTTCTTTGAGAAAGGTGGTTTTGTTGCTGGCTTGCCATTCACAGTTATCTATCAGTTAAGTTGTATTTGCTTAATAGATTTTTTATTACTTATTTTGCAATGTATTATGCTTGAAATCAATTACGCGACCGAAATCACGTAACTCATATTTAAATTGACATAATAACGAGCAATGACGCACTGTTTATCTACAAAAATAAACCCGCCCACCTTCTCGTACCAATGTCAGTTTTCATTGCTAAAATCATGTTTCTGGTACATTGCATTTGACAAATCGATGTTAAGACCAATAAACTAGTGTAAATTTGCGCTCGAGAAAGCTTATATCGGTATCCAGAACATATTTCCGCGGTACGAGCAATTTTTCTCTTGTAAAGTGCACCTCTGCTCCGGGTTCGATGCTCGGGCAGAGCGCCAAGTAGCGCGGCCGGTCTGTAAATCACTGGGGGCAACACTTCCACGTCGAGCTGTTTGTTCTTATTTCAGCGGTGGTAAAGTTGAAAATCCAGCGGAAAGAGTTTAGTTTATCACGGTTGGAGTACCAGGCTCGCAGCGCTCCGAGGAGCTCCCAATCAGGCGGCCTATTGACAAACATACGGCCGAGGTATAATGGAATACGTAGCGATTTATCTGCGCCTTTTCGTTCCTTTTCGTGTGGATGCATTCAGTCAGCCGGAATGAGCTCGGCATTACGGATTTATTTTCACCGTTTTGGATCTAAGCTTTGGTTTGTTTGCAAACAAAGCAAATAGTATCACGATGATACAATTAAGTAGAAACACAAGCAGATATTCGTGAGAAAAATGTCACGTTACATAGTGAGATACCAGTTATTTATCTTACGTAATTTTTTATTTAGTAATTTCTCACGGCAGTTATTTCTGACACGGCTCTTTATATCGGTACGTAATAATTGTATTCATTACATTTATAAGGCGACCGGTTTGTCATTGAGTGCGTGTATCTGATGCGTGTTGTGATAATTTGCGTGCTAAGTGATAATAGTTATTTTCACTTCAGTAGCTCAAACATGTAGGTTTTGCTGCCTGAAATCAGTGAGCAAAATGCGATTTTGCTCACTGAGTGAGACAAAGTAACTTTTTAATTTTTTGACGTGACAACGTCTTATAATTCGATAGAACCTGCTGCACGCACGAAAAAGTTCCGCGTTACATCGCTCGCTAATGCCGCGTTATATCGCTCGCTAATGCCGCGTTATATCGCTCGGGTATCATTTCCATGGTTTTGGGGGGTGCCGATTTCGAATACAACATTTATTTCGAGATCCAAGATGGCGGACGCAACTTTTTTATGTAAAATCAATATGGGTATCATTTCCATGGTTTTGGGGGGTGCCGATTTCGAATACAACATTTATTTCGAGATCCAAGATGGCGGACGCAACTTTTTTATGTAAAATCAATATGGGTATCATTTCCATGGTTTTCGGGGGTGCCGATTTCGAATACAACATTTATTTCGAGATCCAAGATGGCGGACGCAACTTTTTATGTAAAATCAATATGGGTATCATTTCCATGGTTTTGGGGGGTGCCGATTTCGAATACAACATTTATTTCGAGATCCAAGATGGCGGACGCAAATTTTTTATGTAAAATCAATATGGGTATCATTTCCATGGTTTTCGGGGGTGCCGATTTCGAATACAATATTTATTTCGAGATCCAAGATGGCGGACGCAACTTTTTTATGTAAAATCAATATGGGTATCATTTCCATGGTTTTCGGGGGTGCCGATTTCGAATACAACATCTATTTCGAGATCCAAGATGGCGGACGTGACTTTTTTGACGTCAACACTTCCCGACACCTTCTTAAGACCTTGTCACGTTCAACTATCGTCAGTAAACCGACTTTACAGAAAACCAATTTTTTTTATTTTTTTTGAAAGCCGCGAATATTTTATTCAGCCTTGGGTTAATCATACAATTTGAAACATTCACACTCTATCTTTTTCCCACCATTAGAAAGAGAGAGACAAAGACCAGCCCTTTCGAAGTTCTAATTTTGAATTCCACCTCAAAAACAAACACGTTCGGAATCTCGTACCTACTAACTAAAGAAATTTTGCAAAAAAATAATTATCTTTTAATGTAATTTATTGAATGTTTAACTTATTGCTGTATTTAAACGAAAATAAGTATTTACTGCAAATAAAACTGATATTTAACCTGTAAATATTTATTTCTAGTTTCAATAATGTTACGTAATATATTTTATCTCCTAAAGTGTTCTCGCTGCTGAAGTGAAAAATTATGTGTGTTACACGAGAGCAAAGTTTTTTGCATCTCGTGCCTTTAAATCCCTCGCCACACTCAGGATTCAACTTTAGAATCACTCGCTACGCTCGTGATTCAATCTTTGAATCCTTCGCTTGCTCAGGATTCAAAATCAGCACTCGCAGCAAAAAACGACTTTGCTCTCTTGTTGCACAAATAACTATTGTGCAACAAGAGAGCAAAGTCGTTTTTTGCTGCGAGTGCTGATTTTGAATCCTGAGCAAGCGAAGGATACAAAGATTAAATCACGAGCGTAGCGAGTGATTCTAAAGTTGAATCCTGAGTGTGGCGAGGGATTTAAAGGCACGAGCTGCAAAAAACTTTGCTCTCGTGTAACACACATAACTTTTCACTTCAGCAGCGAGAACACTTTAGGAGATAAAATATATTACGTAACATTATTGAAACTAGAAATAAATATTTACAGGTTAAATATCAGTTTTATTTGCAGTATATACTTATTTTCGTTTAAATACAACAATAAGTTAAACATTCAATAAATTACATTAAAGGACATAATTATCTTTTTGCAAAATTTCTTTAGTTAGTACGAGATTTCGAACGTGTTTGTCTTTGAGGTCGAATTCAAAATTGGAACTTCGAAAGGGCTGGTCTTTGTCTCTCTCTCTTTCTAATGGCAGGAAGAGATAGAGTGTGAATGTTGCAAATTGTATGATTAACCCAAGGCTGAATAAGATATTCGCGGCTTTCTAAAAAAAAAATTAAAAAGTTACTTGGTCTCACTCAGTGAGCAAAATCGCATTTTGCTCACTGATTTCAGGCAGCAAAACCTACATGTTTGAGCTACTGAAGTGAAAATGAATATTACACGGCAGTCATAGTGCCCAAGAGTTATATCTATGAACTTAAAAGATTTTTCTCTTTATTTGTTTTATAGTTTATCAACGCAGATTGTGTTGTGTTGGAAAAAGCCAAGGTAGAGTACACAAAGTATTCTGTTCCTGTCACAGCTAAGTTCACGAGATTAGTTTGCCGTCCGGCCGCCGACACTGCCTGGTAAAGTGTATTGAATTTGACACTGATAACTCATTTTGTCGTTGCGTTCCGTAGTCTAGTCGTTATAGAAACCTAAGCTTTATATTAGATTTGCAAGTATGTGCATGACCATGAGAAACACATCCAAGTTACTTACTTTTTGTAACGAATCGTTATGATATTTTTAACTCCAAATTATCAAATATAGATAGAAAATGCTTTTAGCAATTTAGTTAAAGGAAATAACAGAAATAAATAAACATAAAAGAAGTATGATGGACACTGGACATTTTTCAATGTAACTTGTTACGCTAGATGGTTTCCCATTCCAACATTTCACCGAATTCAATGATCCTGACCTGAGATTCATTATGGAGTTTCATACTATATTAATGTGATGTTCATGGCTCATCAGTCATCACATAATACTTTCTCTGTTTTCGTCAAAAAACGTAAATAAAAAATTGGAAAGTGTTATTTTTAACCTAACTAACTACATAATATAACTTATAGATCGTATAAAAGGTTTTTTTAAACCTTCAAGCTAAAAAAACAGTAGGAGAATCTAAACAGACTAAAAACTTTTTATTGTTACGTTAAAAATGTGGCATATTAGCCCTAATAGCCCAGCAACCGCTTTGCAGGCCACGATACGACATTAGCTGATTACCAGAGAGTGCCTTATGCGAGTTTTAAAACTTATTTTAGTAACGTGATCAAGTTGTCAATTAAAATAACTCATTCCTTAGCACTCAGTGATGTGAGCCTAATACGAACAATAATCGGATATGTATATATTTCGTCCGTAAAAGATATTGTAAGGAAACTGATACAGTGCCACAACGTCCGTAAATAGAATTAACATTTGTTTGACAGACGTCCCTTCGTAGCATTTATGACGTTATCACGATTTAACGTTTACGTTACGACTTCGATGGAAGTTCGTGCTGGGCCCACAACCCACAGCCCACAGCACTGGGACGAATAACGACGCTACACTCGCTGAAGCTTGCGTTAGTGACAGTTAATGACATTTGCGTAATTTATGTTCTGTGGACTGTGGTATTCTGTGGACTGTTCTGATGCAAGCTCAGAACAATAACAGCTTTAGTTATTATTCTGAGGATGCAAGATCAAACTACATTTGGCAGACGATTTATTTCGAGACATGAGGTAGACTGTCGCGATATAAATGAAAAACTACGAGTTAATGTTTAAAACTTTTTTATTTATGGAAGAGTGATTCTGAAGTTGTTTCCGCCATCAACTTCCACAAAGACTGTACCAGGCTCGCATAAGCACGCGCGTCATAAAAAAGTTACGAGAAGTTATCAAAAGGGCGCAGTAAAGGCAGCATCTACGCCATAAAATACCCGCCGTAAGGCCTGTAAGCAATCTCACTCCTCGTCTCCCTGTATTCCTAGTACCCTCGACGACTTTATGCACTTCCTTTTCGTTTCGCAATTAATTAAAGTCTTATTTATATGCAGTGTTCAGTTAATGTCAAATTACAGTTGATTGCCCTATTAGTGACACATGTCCAATAAATTAATCGATTTTCAGGAAATACGTTTGAGATTGAACATTATTGATAATTATCATGATTGATTTGATAGTTCCAACACAGTTGCATAATTCATAATTTGCTTTTATTATACATTAAACAATAAAATCGATTTAGTTTGTACATTATGTAAATTTGACTCAACGACCTTGTCGTGGTTAACCGTGTCTAATAGGAAACTTGCATCAAAATTAGAATTGATTTTGTCAATAAATCAATAATAAAGGTTACGAAATAAAAGTTTTTTTGTAAAGACCATTAAAGGTTCGCTCACATTATGTCGGGCAGCAGCGCAGCGCAAAATGCTTACATATTGCACATTAGTGACGGGCCGTTGTTTGTCTTTTAGTTCTTTTTTTGCCTTTTTTGTCATGGCAGTTGTGTTTTTAATTATTTATTTTTATTTTGTACCTTTTAGTGATTAGTTTAATTTTAATAAAATATGTCATGCCAGGTAATTTAATTTCTAAGCATTTTTATACAAGAAGAAACAAAAATTAACCTATACAGATATCATGTTAAACATCAAGTTCTAGTGTCTAACTCCAATGATGACGAATTTTCATCATATAAAATTTCATCCCCTATGTTAGTCGGAACGATGCAAGGATTGTAACGATACCTCATATCTAAATTGGTTCAGGCGTTTAGAAATTATGGTGGAATAAAGAAACATCACATACATACATACATACATGAACCCTGAAAACATGACACTCATTTTTTTGGCAGTCGTGTAAAAACATAAAGTTCTTCGTCAGAGCTATCCATAACGTACAGTTGCACGCGAACGTCTGGCAGTACACTATATTCAAAATCCGTCAATGCGCTGCGACCCGGCCCGTCACTAATGTGCTATGTAAGCATTTTGCGCTGCGCTGCGGCTCGACATAATGTGCGCGAACCTTTAGTGGTCAATTATTGAACAATGTTGTTGTGAGTATAATTAGAATTGAGATAAAAGTTATTTGTAACACGCGTGCGGGTAACGTATTAAACGGCAAATTCGAATAGATGTAAAAAATATATTCACTGTGTGGGTTTAAATACTATCTTATTCTGACTAATCTTTCCTAGTTCGATATGTAGCTAAATGATAATTGATAAGGCAGACCCACCCAGCAATCCAGTGTGCTATCATCTGGTTGGACAAATCACTAAGGGTCTTACAAATAAACAAAGAATACGCTTCGAATTATTCCGTGTTTTGTCTCTTTTACCCTTATTTGAAACGAAGTTTACATGACGGGAACAAAACATGGAAGGACTATTCGCAGCTTATTCTTTGTTTATTTGTAAGGCGCTAAGACTTAAGATACGTTACAATACTTGTTGATTTATACCAACCGTCTTACTGCCGTCTAACTTTGGATTATATTGACTGTCATCAATCATCATGTCCCCTTCCTTTTATTAAGGTTAAAGATTTTATTTCTTGGTGGAATTTACGACTCCACTTACAGAGAAAACATTATAATATTTAAACTTAAAGTTAAATGCCGGCCAGCATTTGTTGACAGATAAATAATGTACTCTTGCGAGAATTTCTACATTATATCTTTTAGATATTTTGGGTAATGAAAGTATTTATTATGTTGTTGTGCGTTTTCTATTATTAATTCTACCCGGAATCCTTAACATGTGAGGGACTGGCTATCTTATCTCTGTCAGAATACAACAAAGATAACAGTACGACATATTTAGATAAGATAGCCGGACTTAAAACAAGCTCTACTACCAATCAAACCCAGCACTATCATGTAGTCGTGGGCAGAAAGCTATTCACGAAAGTCAGTCTTCTCTGTAATTACAAAGATAATTTAATCATAGAAAAAGAACACTCCCGTAACGTATTTGGTTTAATGCTCTAAGCGTAACGTACCGTCTAATAAAACGATGCTTTTAAAATTAACCCTTCTTTCGATGCAAAGAAGGGTTAATTTTAAAAGCTTCGTTTTTTTCTTCTTGTAAACGGTTTGATGGAAATTTCCATCAAACCGTTTACAAGAAGAAAAAAACGTCAAGAGACCATTGATTTGGTTGATTGGATTGGTTGTTATTTTTTTATTTCACATCTTGAACAGTTTCTAAATGAAATGGAACGCACCGAATAAAAAAATAAAAATAAACGTCATGTGACATATGTCAAAACGTTTTAAATATATCCGCGAGTTGAAACTTTTTGTTAGTGTGATATTTGCGAACATATTGTGAGTGAAAATTCAACAGTATACAAACTAGTATAATTTTGTACAGAACTTACTTTGACGGTTTTTCATTTTGATGGAAAAATCCATCATACTGTTTTTTTTTCAAAAAATACACTTTTTAACAAACAAAGATTTTTAAATTATTTTTCCTACAATCCAGGGCCTTAAAAATATATTTTTTTACTAAATATAAAAAGTCATGCAAAGAAGGGTTATTTAATTTGTAAAAAATGTATTGCATTGAGTAGATACATAATATTGTGTTTTTACTATTGTTATTCTGTATTTAAAGTTAACGCTGTATAATTTCACTGAATAGATAAGCTTATTGCTCCTTTGATTGATTGGTTTCATTAAAATATCAATTTTATATAAAACCGATTCCAAAAAGGTTAATGTCAATCCCGAACTATCGCGTAATTACGACCTTTGAAAAGGTTGACGAAATGGTTGTATGTCATGTGTCGCTATACGACTACTTATATAATATATTTATTTATACCTTTTGCATACAAAGTAGTCGGGTATACCCGACAACCCCCAATAGGACAGTAAAGTGGTGTTATGGTTGATCTCCCCAAGTATTTTGTTCGTGGGAAAGCCTGAGCCCAGCTGTGACACGTTTAAAGGCTGTTATGATGATCTTACAAACCTTGGGTACCTTTAACAATTACGTCATGCTTTTCTATTAATGATCACATTAAATCATACTTTTTCATACCAGTATTACATAAATAAACAATATTAAAAGAACGATGAATGATAGAAATGGGAAGTGAGAAAAGAAATGATATACCCCTAACCCCTCGAGTATCTCAGTAAAGATGTGGGGCTTTACTAAGTCCTCACGCGGACTTCTTGAGAGAATTTGAAAAGTGGCGTTGCACTGTTTTGTTTCATTTGCCAATACTCATGCACACTCACAAACACTTAACGGTTAATAATCCACCATTATTTCACATTAATATTCGACATACACAAATTTTAGAAAATAAAACAAAACGCAGTCATGACTCTTCACTTTCCCGCCAAGAAGTCCTTGATAGGTAAATGTCATAGCGTGGGAATTAATAGCATGGGTATACTCGTAGTATCGTGCTCGGTGGCGTGCACTTGGAGAGGCCTATGTCCAGTAGTGGACTATTATGGGCTGATGATGATGATGATGATGACGATGATGATGATGATGATGATGATGATGATGTGTCATAAATAGTTAGCTTACTTGTAGAGAAAGAGAACTATGATGCGGCCAAACGTACTGTATTAATTATGTCATTTTTTTATCATTGACTTGCTAAAAGATGTATGCTGACTATATGATGATGACATATTTTATTTTATTCTTGCAAAACCCTAGACTGGCGTAATGATCGCGATTTAAAATTAAATCTTTTGAAAACGGGATCGGTTAAATACAGACCACATCAAAAATCCCACTACCTTTAGCACAGAATAACTAATCTATTAGCATTTCAATGAGGACGAAAATAAATAGAAATGTGTTAATTCTTTTCCCCTATCCAACAGGGAATCGAAATAGATTCAAGCCAAACTTGAATAAACGTAAATAATATATCAGTTTAACTATCAAGCTTCACATAAAGTTGAATTGATTATTTGTTATAAAAATACTAGTCACTTAAAGTAAATTCATAATTCAAAATCATTTATTCAGTGTAGGCAACATATAGCTCTTACGAATGTCACTATGTCATCGGTTTGTAAGTCTACACAGGGCTGGGAGACTTTGTACTGAGAAGAACCGGCAGGGGCGTTTATTTTCTCCCTTACAGCTAGGGTTGCCAACCCTACTATATAATATAGTATCCTACTATTTTAGGTGTCTAACTACTATTATTTTTTATTATAGTAGGCAAAACTACTATATTTTATCAGCAAAGTCAATAAAATAAGTCTCTATTATCTAAAACGGAACACGCCCTTATTATCATAGCTTATAATTATATTTATCGTATACTTATATCAAATATCAAATATTATTATCAATTAATATTTTTTAATATACTATATTTTTTTATTAATTTCCTATCTACTATATTTTTATGGGTACTGAATCCAAAATCACTATATTTGGTCTAAGAAAAGTTGGCAACCCTACTTACAGCGTCAAATATTGAAAAGTGAATGTCCTCCCTGAAAATATACGAGTACCTACTACAAATAGTAAAATGTTTGTACGGTAGGAAGGATACCGTTAGCCCGATCTCTATATTCCTCGAAAATTTGTGCGATACAATCGTTAACTAAACCGGTATTTAAAATATTTTTTTATTTTTAAAAACATCAGGAAGTTATTAAGCTTATATTAAGGAACAAATCAAAGAGATGGCGAACGTTTTCTCTTGTAAAGAAGTACGAGTAAATCAATTAGCTTGTGATAAGATGAATCGAAAAGGCTTCACCGACAAAAGCGTGGCTCTAAATTTGAAGAAGAAAAAAGTTTATCAACACTATGAGACATTGTTGAGATTTTTTTGCGAAATCAAGTCATTCTTTCTTATTTTCGATATAAAGGCTGCCGTAGACCACCTTAGAGCCGTGGTCTGCTTAGAGCATTAAACTAATGCTCTAAGCAGACCACAGACTAGGATTTAAATACCAAGATTTTTCATCTAGTAATTAATAAAAATCCACTCAAGCAAAATGTAATCGTAATCGTTGCGAGAAATCTTGCTTTTATTGTGGTATTAATCGCACACATAATGAACCCAAATATTTCAACGAAAATACCTTATCTTATCGCGTTTATGCGCTCTAGATTGCAAAACCAACTTGAAAAGCGAATGAAAGCATGGAGCAATAGAAAAACTAATTTGTAGATTGCCCGCTTATTTTTTCTTATGCCAAATGCCACTAGTGTACACATGCACATTATTGCACATTGCACACGTACACACTAGCATAAGACCAAGACCACCGTTCTCGTCAGCGGCAGCGTTGAGTTCACCCACACGCATGCTTTACCAAGTACAGGCATTTATTTATTCATTACTAGTGGTCGTCCAGTGGTCAAACTTCGACCGTAATTTTATTAAGGCTGCACGGATTGTATCCTAGCAATGAAAAATTAAAAAAGATAGAATGTGAGTTTGGATTGGTATTGACAGATGTCGGCCGCATTAAAGACAAACAATACGTGTGTGTCAAATACATGGTAGTGTGTAATGTTGTTTTTGTTGATTTAATGCTGTATGTTTTATTCATAATTAAAAAAAAATATTAACATTCGAATAACCTTCTCTATATAAATTATAAGTGTGCGAAATTTTATACCTACCTACTCCTCCGTCCGCGCAATTTTAGTAAAAACTTGTACAAAGTTTTTGCTTCACGTATTAATATATAGATTACTCTGGAATACGATGGAGGAGGTCGATGGTTTGTTTCACAGTGTTTAACGCGCCTAGTCTGCGATTGCTAAAGATAAGCAACTTTCGCAAAGGCCGGTCATTGGATGGGTGACCAAAAATTTATCATCTGGAGCTCCTCCTTGCTTCGGAAAGCACGTAAAACCCTTGGTCCCGGCTGCATTCGCAGTTGTTAACAACCATCAATCCGCACTGAGTCCGCGTGGTGGTTTATGGCCTGTTCTCATATCCATCGATAGGGAAGGCTCGTGACCCGTGGTGACATAAAAATGAGCTGATGATGGTGATGATGACTCTGGATTTACACTAGGCACCCTGTTCTCTATGCGACACGGTCATCCCAATATATCAATATAGCTCAAATACTCTCGGGTGTTGTTTGGCTTGGGGGACCACCTACTTTCTCTCCCCTCCCTCCCATAAATTCGGTAACGCTTTGCAGGTCAGGTCTGTCTAGTCTAGCTGGGTGTCGAATGTCTTTCCTTAGAAGAAATAAAAATATGCTAATAATGTTTTAGACGCTAATTTTTATTTTATTCCTATTACGTTACATATGATTATAGCTAATGCTATTTTTGTTACTCCCTTTTTCCTAAGTTTGTCTTGTATTTTTGTTATTTTTGTTTTGTCACTATCTTGTATACCTACTGTACATGGTCTGGGCGGAGACACTGGAGTCCTGAAATTCAGGGATATCCTAGCTTAGGCTCCAGTCCTCCTAAATATTCTAAGTTTGCATAGGCACTGTCTTATTTTTTATCCTTTGCTTCTCTGTTTGTCCGTCCCAAGCTTGTAATGTTTTGGAGGAAAAATAAACAAATTTTTATTTTTTATTTTTATTTATTTATTTATTTTAATTGTATCAATAATAAAGACCGCGGCGAGAGTTTGTCAACTCAATTTAAATATTGCGAAGAAGTAATTTGATACCTGTAGTGGTCACACATTCCAATCGAATTCTCCACGCTACTATTATAATGTAGACCGTGAACAAATTCTAAATTAACTTCATAAAATAAATGTGTCACAATACTTTACAACATCATGATAAACGCCCGCCATTACTAATTGAAGAACTTTGATTGTAACTTAAGCAACTGAGCTCTGAAAGGAAGCTTAGTTTTATTTAATTACATCTTCAAAAGCAAATCAGACGAAAACGTAATTTTATAAGATTTATAATCACATTAATGTGACTTTAATTAGTATTTTAATAACTCTCTTTCCTGGTGGTAGAATAAGATTCTATCCAGAATCTATATGTATGGCGATGATTGGACTTTAACATCTACCGTCTAACAGGACTGTTTTGCATTGCTGTGTTCTGGTTTGAAGGGGTTTGAACTGGATCCAGTAAAATTGTTGGCTATACATATAGAAAGTATAGGAAATAAAGCGTCGTCAGCAGAGTTTGCTGAATTCCTCAGGCGGCGTTTTCAGCGTCACCAGAATTTAATGGTGGCGGGGAAAAACTTAAGTACACTGAATAAATGTACCAACATACGGCGAATAGTTTAAGACTATAATATGACTCACGAATCTAAATGTTGAATAGGTAAATTCATGTCATCTTAAATTTGCTTGCTCAAATACACGATTGTATAATTTTGACTCGATCATAATTATTTTCGAAAACACCACAAAAAAAACCACTATTGTTCAAATTACAACAGAATTACTTAATTGATATGCTTGGGAACCAGTTAAATATATTGATAACATCAATATTCGTAATTTAGTAGCTGCATATTTTAATAACTAAAACCAATATTTAAAAAAAAGATTTTGTTACAGCAGTCTGGATTAACTTCTAACTTGCTATACTTAGTAATTTGTAAAGGGTTAATAAAAATAATAGTTAACAGACATCTGCTTTTCCTTAGCTAAATGCTAAAGCTATAATAACATCTTTCTAGTTATGGACTTGGGAAAGATAAAAAAAAAGTTTATTTTGACCCTATACCATTATAGAAGACGTTATTTCAAAACGTATAGTTTTTGTTTCACTTCAGTACGATCAGTATTTACAAAGTTATTGTACATAATTAATTTGCTTAAAACACGCTTAGTTTGCTGGCAGTCGGCTTATATCGGATGACGTCACGAAAATGAAAACCACGTGGGGATCTTTAAAATTAAAAAAAAATATTGTGAAGTAATTAGAAAAAAAAATTATATCATATTTTAAGTTGAAACTAATAAAATAGAAAAAAAATAAAAAAAATCCGTTCCCACCTTCATTATAATTTTCAATAAATAGCCTTTTTTAGTTCCATTGCACATTGTTGTATTCTGGCAGTAAGAGATAAGATAGCCAGCTCGATAGTAGCTAAGGATTCGGGCCGAATTCCGCTTCCATCTTCGACTTTATCGTCACATTCACATACGACTTACGCATAGGTAGCTACTATAAAGACCAACCGATTCCCCGTCGTGAAATTATAATTCAATTAATTTTATTTACTAATACATTCTTACTGTCCTGCTCCAGTTTTAACAGAATATAAATAATGTAATATTACACTGATAAATAAGCGTAGCTCGAGCTCTAACTTGCAGCATGAGTTTATGCTTCACTTTGTGTGAGTACCGGCCTTATCTTGGCTATTTTATGACCATTTTACGATTATTGCACCTTTAAATTGGTGCGCACGAAATGGACATGTTCATTTTAGTACTGTCGGCGGTGTATTTGAATATAAAGTATTTAATTGTTATTGCCCGACGCCTGCTCGTAGATCGAAGCTGTTGGCGAAGCGAATCTTTGATAAACCGTCAACTATGGTACCTACTTAATTAATTTTATTGATTTCAATTAACATTACCCATTACATAACGAGGATAATCTGACAAAGGAAGATTGTTACACTCAGTACCTATATGTATCTTGCGTTTTTGTTTTTAA
>OY720037.1:4789014-4862523 GCA_963082485.1 Eudonia mercurella
ATGAACTTATCACGTTTAACCACATCGAATTATCCTATTTCGCACTTCGCGAGCGACAGCTGCTTAAGCAATATTTGCAACCACAATATTTTACGACTTCGAGTCAAATTGCTCCGTGTGAAGGTATATTTCGTCACCGGTTCGAGATGGGGTGGTTCGCTTCCCTATGCTTTCGTTGGTTATTATTCGGCAGCGCGAGGGGAGACGGCTCGCATCTCAGTCTCCGAAATTCCTTTCATTAATCACTGTCAAGGGTTCTAAAAATTTCTAAAGTGCTCGTGGAATCAATTTACGTTGCTCCCTAACTGGAAAAGTTTCAGCGCGTGATAATTAAAGACGAGATATCAATTTGGAGCTTTTCGAGTTGAACTTGTTTGTGCCTTTGTACTTTTAACTTTAAATGCCTCAAGTAGCTGCGTTTAGAATAATTAAATATGAATGAGTTTCAAGACGGGAGTGACTTCCCTATCATTTAGTTTGCACAATATCTATACACCCGTAGCGAATGTCTGCACTCTATACTTATAATACGTTATTATTACTGGCAGTTTCAAATAAGGGGCGAGACTCCCTCGTCAATGAAATGTTTTCAATTCCCTTTCTCCCCATAATACGGCTATTTGAACTTTAGAATAGAATACCCTCATTCTAAAGTACGCATTTTTTGTCACGTCTTCAGTGTTGTTTGTACTTACCTAACTTTAACAAAAAGTGACGATTCCCTTAGAAAAAGTGAAGAAACTTTTCCCCTAATTAATGTCTTGTTAACATTTTAACGTTTCAAACTGTAATGTTATCATCACTTATTAATTACTTTCTACTTATAATGACTTACTACATCCTGACTAATGATTTAAATGCAAAGATGTGTTGGTTTATGCTGTCTTCATGGTAAGTTGGAAAAAAGCAACGAATAGTGATTTAATGAGAATCTTATTAAGAAGCCACAGGCGGAAGATACGGGAATTTTATGATTTTTGAATCTGATATAATTATTAATAAGCTATTAAATTAAAGTTAATAAATAGCAAGAGATAAATAATAAGATCTCATTGGCCGCTTATAAAGTCGCCATGACCTCAACGCGATGTCAGATGTTATCAAATGTCTGGAGACCTATTCACATCTGATAAAGAGCTAGTTTAATTCCATTACACATTCAATAAAAAAGCTATACATTTAACGTGTGAAATTAATAAGATTTCTATCGGAGTCACTAGGGGAGCATGATCTTTCACATGTTCCACGTCGCCGCGAATGAGGTTAATAGTACCGCGCCGCTCGATTATACTGATCGCCCTGAATAAATTTACATGTTGATTGCCGCCTGATCAGGGCTTGCCGCTAAACTAACTGCTAACTGGCCGCCAGTCTCACCGCCCGCATTCAATAGATACGTTGGCAGAGATTCCCGATTTCCAAGACAATCTGTCTTGTAACGCAAATTGTTCTCTGTTTCATGATTTCATGGTGAGCGGACGGGCCATTAATAATGCCGAGTCGAGGCATTCATTAGCTTACTCAGATTATCTCGAATGCCACAAGTTGAGAATCCTACCTTTTTTCATTCCAGCCTAGTAGTGGAATGTAAAGGCTGACGACACAATCAAATCGAATGAAATTTACAATCAAAATACCAAACCATTATGAATCATATTGAAACTGAACGAAACGTGCAAAATCGACGCTAACTCGAATGATAAATTCTGATGAATTTTTCGCTTCAACGACTTTATTTATACAGCAGAGTACGTATCGCGTTACCTGCCCGGGGCGTATTATCATTTATTTCACAAAAACGTTATTGCTTTAGCCAAAATGCCACGACCTCTCGGTCAGGCAGTGAATTAAAATTTTAATAACGAATACTCTAAGTAATTGATTGATGCGATAAAATAAATCGCTTCACGAGCCGGCTATAGCCCTCACAGGGCCGTGGAACCAATTGAAATAATTATTACCGGTGGCCACGATAATTATTTTAGCTCTTCGATGATACACACCGGTGGATAACGAATAAAAAATGTAAATGGCACGGATAAAGGCACGTCTTATCAGCCACTCGACATCAAACCACTTATAGCATCTGATAAAGCAAACGTGTTAGAAATAGCTACATGTTTGTAGTTACGTTAAATCATACGCTATATTTAGTAACGGTTTGTCACTAACTTTAATGACACAGATAGATACTGATTCGCGTGTTATTAAACTGTCATTATAATACTGATCTTACACGCAGCATTTCTTAATGCTAGATTAAAATGTCTAATTGGAATGAAATGAGAAAGTAAACGCTGAAATGTAAATAAATATGATTTAAGCCGTTGTTAGTCATAGGATTTGCAAGTGTATAACGGCACTTACCAAGGCAACAGACGGCGCGCAGAGGTAGTCGCTATGCTGCCGGCGACTACTGTGTAATTATTATTGGCGTAATTAGGATGTGCGGCCCGCGGCGCCGACAGCCCGCTGCCGCTCTAACAAATGCCATTATTATTTCCGCTTCGAATTACTCCGCCGCGGTTTGTTACGTTCACGTTTATTATGTCATGAACAATTGAAACGATAATAAATATTCACTCTGCAAAGCAAATTGATTCCGATTCAATTGCGATGCGATGCGAACTATCATAAACCCCTCTGTTGGATTTTGTGTTACGTTACGTGTTACGTTTACGTCTGTTAACAACTTACCTACTTCTTTGACGGACTCGTAATTTAAATGAACTAGTTCTATACGTAGACGCTTACATTAATTAACGCTGCAATCTGTTGTCGGGTAACACATCCTTTGTGCTCACAAAATTCCTCCGTCTTAGTTGTCATAAACCCATTTAAGTTGGTTATACGGTGTTCGCCGGCTGCGAGCGGTCGGGCGACGGGTCGGGGGTCGCGTCGCGCGTCGGGCGCCGCGTCGACGGCCGCAGTAATCCGCAGCTGCCGTATACCTGGCTCTCTTTGTTCGAATGGAAAGTTTTGCTGGCAGAGCGCAGCGCGCCACAGATTTGTTAAACACGTCGTGTGTACACCAATTGCTACAGGGTTCTCAGCATTTATGTAACAACTTTAAATGCATGGATTCAATTAGATTCAGGTAGATTATTTATTTTATTTCATTTTATTAATTTACTTTTTTTAGTAAACAAGCAGAATAACAGTGCAATAAAATATTATACTTGAAAACTTAAAGTTGGTTCCACGGATTGTAAATAAATATCTACAAAACATTAGATAGGTAATATAAATTCATCGAAATGTACATTTCGGTCTAAGTTTGTATTTTTCTTTTAACTTTGTTTTAAACAAAGCTAAACTAATGCTCACTAAATCTATAAACCTGGCATTATAATTGTTACCACTGTGTCTAAAAAGCTCCTGCAGTGTACTACATTGATTTGTTTTTTATCTATCATCTATAAAAATAGGTACTCGTAAGTACTGCATTATTATTATCACAAACTAAATAACTCCATTTTTTTGTTCACATTCAAATTGATTAATCAGACTCGAATGAAATCACTGATAAAAATAACTGAGCAGATAACTCGAATTGGCTTGTAGATCGGTCGACCAGTCCGGCGACTAATAAAACCTTCACAAACACAATACGGGGGAGCCGAGAATCAAGAGCTGATTTTTTGTTATATTTTTTACAAGCAGCTATTTTGCCCTCTTTTGTGCTCGTGTTGTTTACTAATGGGTTCTGGTGGGTTCGACTTAAGATAATAACTTTGGTTTTTCTCGCCCATGTGTCGCAACGAGTTTTTGCCGCCGGAAATGTGAGACTGCTGTTGGGTTGGATTAAAATATATTTGTTGATCTTTCGACTTTAAATCTGTAAACGGGCGAGTGTTCGCGCACGGCCCGTGTATTTTTGTTTTATTTCACAACGAAGGCAAACGATTACCACTTTTTTTTAATACATAATTCACTTTCATTTCGTTCCGATGACGGGTTTGTTTTGCTAATTGTCTCTTCCATTTTTTCTCATTTCTTATTGTTAAGCTTGCGCGAATTGTCTTTTTTCTTTTCTGCACTTAATTGACAACCTAAAAAATACAATCCAACCTTTTTTGTGCATAAAAAGGGTTTGTGAAGGTCTACCTGAAAAATAAAAAAAAAATTTCAACATTTAAACACCACTGCAAAGTTAATTTGAAATGTGTTTGTGTATTAGGCCTTCATAATAACAAGTTGATTGGCCCGATCGCCCTAAATGTACCTATCATCAGCGTTGGCTACGATTCAAAACATTCCATTTTGTAGATTACAATGCGGGCCATTTGATTACCAACAGATTTCAACGGCTCCTCGCCCTAATTCATCAAGCGAACAATATCGAGCCATAATCGTTATCACCGCTTAATCAATCACAGCTCTCGTTTAATGCCCCAATATCCTGCGGTATCCAACTAACAATTACATGTGAGGGTCCCGTTATCCCATATCACTGGACTCCAGCGTCGTGCCAATAACATAAATTGTCACGGGCGGTCGGAAGTGCCCCCGCCCCTCGGTCCGCGCCCCGCTCCCCGGCACCCGAGATTGCCGTCGACGTCGACTCGACAATCGATATTCAATCTCTTTGACGTTTTATACGCTCCCTACTTTCTTACTTTGTGTCGCCGTTTAGAACATGATTGGGATTGAAGCCGGCATTCCTCGGCGCTTTGATCGATCTCGACCATTCTTTTTTGCTCATTTTCTTGTACAAATTTTGTGTTGACGATTCACGCGTTTTCGCGAGCGGTATCGCCCGATGTAATGCGCTTTGTGTAGCAGGAAAGGCACAATAATATTTATAAATTTTTTTACCTGAAACTGTATTTCGTAGGTTTATGCTTTTGCTTAGTTTTATGGTTCTAAAATACAGTATAGATTTCGTAAATACCCACATATGCATATGCAGTAAACATTGTGAGTTTGGTTTCACCTCATCTTTATTTTTCTTACTAATATTCTTGATGTTGTTTCCTGTCCTTTACACATGGCACTAAAATAATTCTGGGAATCTGAGTTTTTGACGGTATTGCCTTCTGTATAAAGGCTTGGATGGCAATGGCACAGACTGTTACGACCTTGGGATCTTCAAGAAACGAGCCTATTTCTTCCTTAAAGGCCGGCAACGCGTCTGCGATTCCTCTGGTTTTGCGGGTGTCTATGGGCGGCGGTGATTGCTCTCCATCAGGTGACCCGCCTGCTCGTTTGCCTCCTTCTTTTAAAAAAAATTAAAAAAGACTGTCACAGAATTCATGAAACTTCGTTGTTGTTCGCGAAGCTTTGTCAAATTGTATCCCTTTCCGGCGGAATTTTTTCATTTCACAGTCTATATTCACGTTTTTCACGACAGCACCTAATTAAAATATGAATACCAAAGATGATGTGATATTCCGTCGCGAAATGTTTATTAAATCCCGAGTCAAAAGCTTTTACGCTTACGATTTCACCGAGCTCATAATAACGACATAGTTGAACTAATTAGCGAATTCCGAGCGAGGAGCAGCCATCGGTCGGAGGTAATTACGAATCCGACCCACGTCGCTTATCCTCGCAAGTTATAATTGAAAGCTCGGTGGCCCAGAAGCCGGCGCTTGTATCGCGTTATTAGGTGCGCATACGTTATTTGTTTGTTAAAGACGGCACGCAGTAATACACGCTGTGAATAATTTAAATTCATCCCCTCGCTGGGCCGGGCGGGTATCGATTGCGTGTTGTGTACTTGTGTCTGTGTCGTGCATTGCGGTCCGCCGCCTGCCGACGTTTCTGCGCCCCTGGTCCAGACATTAGCGTGGGATTGTGGACTCGTTCGCTCGGCGCGCCGCTAAGCCCGGCTATCAGCTTGACACGCCTAGCTTTACTGTCTTTGTACAGACGCGTTCACAAATAAACCGAAAACAACTGTCGTAACCGTATGCTGAAACGTGATTACTAGCCCAATGTTTTTGTAGCTGAATAAATTGTTTATAACGACCTGCTTCGCTGCAGTGCTCATTTGATTTTAAGGCTCACGGCAGTCTGAATTTTTTAGAGCGAGAAAAAGGTAAATAAAAAATGCTATTCAATTCGTAACATTCGCATAGATGTGAAACAGCTTCGTTCGGCGGATCATAACGTCTCGACGTAAGAGTACACTGAATTGATTTATTCGTCGACTTTCATTGTTGTCTACGATATACGGTACAAACATAAATATTTAGCGTATCCATTTGCGCTTTCAATAGGTGTCAATTGTATTGGTATAGTTGTGTCAACGCGCATTTACTTATATACGCTGGACAGAGAGTTGATAGATAAGAACTATAGGAGGATGATTAAGCGGAATCTTTGTTGTAACATTTGTACGTTTTTTACACAATAACGGGAAAGCGTTTAGCCTTTCATCTCACGTTATGGTAAGTGACTATAAGGGTGAAGGTGGAAACGCACTTCAACCATAAATAACTGTTGCCGAATGCATGCTATCATTGTTGTTATGTAGGCAGGTTAAAATAAGATAGTTGCCTAGCCAAGAGGACTTAAAACGAGCCCTACCAGTTACCACCAGCTAAAATGAGTAAAACAATAAGTACCCCTCTGCTAAGTCCACTTCTCTGAGACCCTTGGGTTTGAGATCAGTGGGTTTAAGACAGGTGGGTTTAAGCCCGGTTTAACCACTAACCGCAGAGGCGCTTATAAAAGCCTGATTAACTAGAGTGTTTGTTGTTAATTCCGTATGTTTGTTCCCGTAATCTGTTAGTGTTGTGCTCGCCCACGCGTCTATATCTAAAGTCGGGTGTATCAGAAAAACGGGCTGACGGTCGAGTGTCTATTTGCATCGTCCAAACATTGAGGCGCGGCCAAAAACATCGTGCATTCTGTTGACAAGAGCCGAGCCGCGCCAACGTTCATAATATATCCAATTGGAATTTTTCAATGATTGAAATCTTTAGTGTGATTAGTAACGCGACTTAGTTGCCAAGAAAAATCTATTAGTGTTCTGCATTAAACAACCTTTGCTCCACTAAGATTTGATCACAACGCGCTTAGGACTTTACATTAATCTTTAATTTGACGTGTGTGTACTTATAATGCTGTTAGGTATAAATTAATAAAAGAATAAGTAAGTTAAGTAGACCTCTTTCATTGAAATCACGTCATCGATACAATTAAGCCAATACCCATCGGCTAAATCACCGAGCGTGACAAGCCACAAGGGTTCAATTCCCAGGTCGGACAAAGTGTGGTGTGGTCGGTATAATTGTTTTGCAACACGTAACAAAGTGTGCAAAACAATTATGCACAATTGCAAAGACAAGGAATCATATGGCAGCTCATGACCAATTATTTACATTGTAATATGGAACGGATATTTCATTATCCTTTAATTGCCTCATAAAGACATTTTAGAATACATGTAATTCAGAAAAGCAGTAGGACAGGAAAATTTTAAAAGAGTTTCTTTAAAAAAAACACGATAAATGGGACATCCCTTCCTACAAAAGTAATCAACATTAAAGATGTAGCCCAAGCAGCAAGTTTCTACCTCATAAATCTAGCCCGATATTCCTTCGAAAAATGTTATTGAGAGCTGAATATCTTGGCATCCAATATTGCATTCATCAAACCTAGCCAAGTACCGTATTGCAAGATAAGGCTTTTGAATAAAAGAAACTGCATCGAAGTCTTCGATACCACAGACAAAGACTTTAAACTCATAACACCTTTATTCTCCGGGGTTAAAGATGTAGGTACACAGTATAGTACTAAAAGTTAAGTATAACCTCTTGATATATTTTTGAAGCATCCAAAAGCAGACCGAAAAACAGCTCTCTTTATAAAAAATATTTCTGACAAGCGAGCAGCCAATGTAATTTCCCAAAAAACATTAAGTGATTGCTTTTAAGTTCTTCGCTTTTGCTTCTTTCTTTTTATAACTTTAAATAAAGTTAACGGAATGATTACTTAACATCTGTATCTCAAGGGTAACTTGGCAGAATTCACTGGCGTTACTGTGACATTTAATTGAGAGCTATCTGTAACTCTATCAATCTCCACAGAAAAGTTTTTCTTACATGTTTGCTGTTCCATCCGTTATAGGCTCTAAAAATTACGTGAAATCTTTTCTGCGACATCTTAAGGTCCCACGTGTAAGGCACAATATCAGAGCCAGTCTTCAGCACCCGTTTGAGGATGGAGCGACATTTATTTTGATCAGAGCGCACTCCGTGTCTGTTTATCTGACAAATGCGCGAAATAAAACAGCGCGCGGCATGTCTGAGCAAATTGACTTAATTGCTTATTTATGTAGCCGCATCGGTCCAGTTTATAGCGCAACAATTAAAAAGGCAGATGTAAATAGCGTTTCGAGAAAAAAATGCGCGCCCGCGCTCCGCATTTTATTTCAGAAATGTAAAGTCGAGTTTTCCCAGCGAATTTCATTTATATGATTCGTGCTGGAACGCCGCTCGCGGTACTTGTACTTGTGATTTATAATTCATCGCGCCGCGGCTCGGCAATTTCTTTACGTCGCTTTTATTATTGGCCATCACTCGAATGGTACACGTCATTATGTGCAAATTGACGCTCCGACTTGCTAGCGCAATCATCTTGCGTTTTATATGGCATGACTTGTTTATTACTGTACTGTAGAAAGCGGTGAGTTGACACAGTATTTTCAGAATTTTTATCCTCAATGTTTGTGTCCTTTTTCTCAACTAATGGTCACTCAGAATAGAAAGTCACCCAGAATCTTGTAAATGAAAGATTGGCCATGTTACCTAAGCCTTTAAATGCTAGAAGACCTCAAGTATGTTACTGACATTGTTTTTTGTCAACTGGATCAAGTTTTTGATACCCGTTGTAAAGAGATCTAGGCTCAAACGCGTGTAAAGACGTTTGTCTAATACCATGGTGTTCTTACAAAACCAAAGGGTTCTCGTAAGACACATACGTCACTGGGGACGTTGGAGCTTCGTCTGCCGCAAACTGGCAAATGCCGCGGAATTGAAGCGATCAGGCGCGGCATAATTCCCCCGAGCGGCACTCGCGGGAAGTATAAAGTGAATAAAGTTTGTACCGCGTTAATTGCCAACGGCGAGCGGCAGGCGCGTCTTAATGAGACGGCTTCTTTAATGAAATACCGGCGCTACATACCGCTCCGGCGGGTCCGGTTTTCATGCGACAATAAACACTCGTAAGCATGCGTTTTTAACCCGTAATAATTACATAGATCGCCGGATAGATAATTGAAATCGCGTGAATAATCGCCTGGATGCGGCAACTGCTCTCGGGCACGTCACATCGCGTGAGCGGGTGATTAAAACACACACAAAAAAAATATGAATAACATATCGAAACGAAACATATGCATCGCGGAACCGGCCCAGCCGAGCGGAAACTTGGCCAAGTTTGCAACACTCGCATTTGTTTATTGGGCCAGCTCAATATCCGATGTTTGCGATTACGCTGCGCCTCCAACCACGGATTGCGAGCGGAGCGTGAAGCCGGCGTTGTACCACTTTTGTGCCGTTGTTCACAATCACTGTGCTGTCCAGAATTGGTTGTCAATTTTATAAGCTGTTTTAACTGACTCTACAACTTTATGGATACCTCTCGTTCGTTATATATTTATTTGAAATACTATGTTTTGTAATGCAAATAAGACACGCCTCGATATTCCGACGACGATGTTAACAATGTTGTTCACTCTAGTTCATTATTATTATAGTTACATACAAGCTTAATAATAGACGTTCCCATCCAAATATAGTCACTGCAACATATGAAATATGGCTCTATAAATCAATCATACCTAATTGCCTTAGTTAATTGCATACCGCGAAGAGTGAGGCACTAGACTTATATCAAGTCATAAATAAGGCAAGTTTAAAATTCAAATTTTAAATTTTCCATAAATATTATTGTCCATCCATTATACATTCATAGACGCGGAATCAATTTATGTTATATAGATCTATCAGCAAACTTAATTGAGATAGAGATTGAAATGTCACTGGTTATGTTATAATTACTCGTACATCAAACTTCTGCATAGAGAAAATCTATATAAATAAAAATTATATGCCGTCATTGGTAAGCGCGTCAGAACGGATTTGGATGAAATTTTGAACATAGACAGACCATGACCTGAATTATGAAATAGGATACTTTTTATCTCGGTAACAGGTTTCTGTGGGATAGTGTTGTCAGTCAGAGCTGGTACTGAATAAAGTACAGCTTTGATTGTTGTTTAGCGTCACTTTCCAAATTGTTGTCTTTGTCTTGATAACGGGGTTTGTAAGTAAAGATTTCCAACCTTTGTTGACGTCGTAAAATGAACAATGTTAAAGTTACCATAATCAATAACCCATAAACGTCCCACTATTGAAATCAGGCTAACAAAAGCTCATAAAGAGATCGGGCCCTAAGCCACCACTCTGGTCCAATGCGGGTTTCAACGACTGTCATCTTTCGACAACATCCGGGACCAACGGTTTAACGTGCCTTCCAAAGCTCGTGAAGCTTGTGTACATATTTTATTTTGTGGTACCTGGTAGCCATGATAAACCACTGACATGAAGTCACACTTTTCTTACACAAACGTAATAGCTTTCTAAAAGAGATTTCAAAAAAAATTAAATAAAACAACGAAGTTTTTAACTCAAACTTGATCAAACAACACATGTAAAAACATGTGAGCCAGATCAGGAGGTTCACGGGTTATAAGAGCTCCGAACAGCCAGGCACATGGTGTGCGTTAACAAATTTATGACGTCCTCCATTGGCCACTCAAACTTAAGCAAACGAGCAAAAACATACTGCCGCTAATTAAATAAAGTGTGTTTTGAATTTTACGAGCAAACCCTCTTTTTATTATTGCTGCGAAATTCTTGCACACGGACACCAAAACATTCCATTGGCATTCGCCACTTAACGAACCTATGTTTTGAAAGTAGAATAACCGAGAGGAGATCCGTACCTCACGTTCCGTTTTCCGTTTTTTACATGTAACTAGCTGACCGGCAGACTTCGTACCGCTTTGACAGTTTCCATGACAACAAAGCAAACAAATCATTCGTCCGCTTAAGAACACCCGTATCCCATGATAGACCCCTATAACAGCGCCACCTACCGGGTCCAATTGTAAATCTAAACCATTCTCGAATCAATCAACAATTTCACCCAGTAATTATACAATGTAACAGTTAAGTATTCTATTCTAATCCCTGTTGAACACACACAGAAAATTTCATCCAGATCGGTCCAGAAGTTTAGAAGGAGTTTAATAACATACACACGCACAGAAGATTTATATTATAAAGATTAATTTTTGTTGTAGTGTGTGTCAATAAATGTATTTTCTTTCTTTCCTAGAAATTAAGTTAACATAGTACCTAGTTCTTTTTGTTTCAACATTAAATTCAAAACTAAGTAAGATTAACTTTCTTTCAACGAATTTTCTCAGTTTATAAAGAAAGCAACCTCGTGCCAGCTAATATGTTTAAAACGGAAGGCAGCACTTACAGAGACGTGAATACGAAAAAAGAACTACCGCGAGTAACTTGACATGGAACATTCTCCATTTTAGTAAGTCTCTTTCAAGCAAACCTCTATTTATTTCTCCCGTTTCATACGTACACACGTTTTCAACTCCTTATAAAGGCGTCCATTATTCCCCAGCTCCGCGCGACACTGCCGTTTTGGTATCGGAACCGGTTCGCGAGGCTAATTTATAAATTAAACACTTAATTACATCTCGTTGGTCATTTACGCCCGAGGCAAGCGCAATAAAAAACTAATAGGGAACGAGTTGTATCGATAATTATACATAATTTATTTTAAATTACTATATAAGTCGACTTCGATGTATTTAAACTCTGAAGAAGCGAGATTCATGTCTAAATTTGTGGCACATTACGAGCTATCGAGAGTAATTTTTGAATGATTCAGTAAATTAATGACTTTTTTTTAAAATTAGCGTGTCTATATTGGTGTTAAAGTTCTAAGGCTTAGATTTAAGTACGGTACCAACAATAGTAGCTGAACACTTAAAGTACCTACCATGTCATAACAACTTTACTAGAAATAGACAAGCACTTGTTATCATTACCTGCTTTGACAAAGTACTAATGTGTTCAGTGACTTTCGTTGCTTACTGCACAAGAAAGAAACTGGCGGGCTGACCGTCTCTAGCTCAGGTGTAATCCGCGTGATGGAATGTTTCAGACTTTATCGTCGTTGTCAGTATTATCACGATTGACCGCTCCCGCGATTTTCTGGCAAAAGCCCTTTGCAGACCGACGCATTGTTGAGAGAATCGAGTCGCTATCACCCGTGGCAGGCATTTAAATAAAGTAGGCGTCGCGTCGGCCCCGGTGTCATTATATCGTAAATCAGTGTTGACACGAGCGTAATTGGCTCACTCGCGGTCCCGTATACAATCGAGTACTCGCACAACTATCGATACATCGATACTACGCTAACAATCGCCTGTTAGCATGTAACACGAACTTTGAAAATGTGGTGAACACTTAATAGAGCTACAGAAGCGATTGAACTCTATTTCTAAACTTTCTTATAATATGGCTCTGTCTGTCTTGTTTTTCGTTTATCAAACTGTTTATGAGAGCTCTGCTCATCAAAATTAAAATAGTTATGTATACTACCTACTTCATATTATATTTTATTTAACCGGATCTCAGTATGTAAACAAAGTGTAACTTTTGCATAGGTAATGATTTCCGACGCAATAAAATGTTTTAAACATTATAGAATAATAAAAAATATTTTTTTGGCATTGAACTCATAAAACAGTCTGATTATTTCGGATGTTTTCACGAGGATGTTTTTACAAGAAAAGTAACGATGTAAAAAGTAACTGTCATTTTATTGTTAATCAGTCTAACAACTAACTACGCTTTTACGCGTTGCTAAGTGTATTTTTCAATGGTGTAGGCGAGAAGCTGTTTTTATCAGCCGGCAGTTTGGTAATCGATGATAGCGATGACGATAACTCGTTACTCGCTACAATGGCTACACCAACGGCTCCCCACAAACGATTGATTGGTCCAATTTTGTTCCGTGACTAGGCGACTGTTGGTTTAAACGTCGTTTATTTGACGTAACTGACATGTGTTGTGTGTACTTATTCAATTTTGTGATGGCGCAATAATGTAATTAATTGCCATGTACTTCGCTTGTCATTATAAGGGCCGCAGCTTTACTAAGGTTTTTTTCCTTTCAAACAGAACTTTTAAAAAGTATTTATTTAGCTTACATTATTATCCCACATTTCACTTGATGGCAAGTGACACTAAAGCTGAAGATGGAAGCACCCTTTAACCGAAATACTCATCATCATCCTACTACTGTTGGTGGGTTCTATCTAACGACTGTTATCCTACGACAACAACCCATTATTTACTGGGTTTAATGATAATCTAAAAAAAATGTGGCCTCCGTATAATGCGTGACATCAAACTTGAAACAAACAAGCTTCCCATCAAAATTGAACAAATAAAAGCTGACAACGTAATTAATACAATGCAGTAACCGTACGTCTCACGTTCTACCGTAAAGCTTGTTCGGTTAATGTACACACTCGACCCGAGCGTAAAACCACCAGACGGCTGGGACGACGATAAATCCCGCTTTAAAAAAGACAGCTAATATTCTCGAATATTTACAATGTTGCCCCATTTGATCCTCGTTAATCCGCTTAATGGGAGCTTCAACATTTCTTTACTGAAGTTCACGGGAACTTTTAAAGATTGACAGCGCTACGGGAACCGGGTTATACAGACAAAGAATGTTCGTTAATTTGTCTAAGAAAATGACATCGCAGGCGATATCTTCAGCAAGTCTTGAGTTTGACAATGGGGCAAGGACTGCGCGTCGACGGAACACTGCCGCAGACTGGAAATGGCACTTTAGTAAATTACTAAAGTGCCATTTCTAGTCTGCGTCTATTTGATCCGTGCTCTTACAGAGTGCTTTCTGCTTGCCTGGTACCGTCAACATCAAATAATTGATCGATACAACGTTAGAAGTCATACATATTTTAAGCATTTAATAATAACTTACCTTTATAACATAGAGGTTGGTTAGTATTAAATTGTTGTTAAAAAAAATTTAAAAACATGGCAGTCGCATGACAAAAAAGAAAAATTAACCTTTACGGATATCATGCTAAACATCAAGTTCTAATCAACTCCAATAATGACGAATGTTCATCATACAAAATTTCATCCCCTATTTTACCCATATAGGGGTTGAATTTCCAAATTTTTACTAGCCTATGTTACTCGGAACGATGCAAGGATTGTAACGTCTAAATCATATATCTAAATCGGTTCAGGCGTTTAGAAGTTATGGTGGAATAAAGAAACATCACATACATACATACATGAACCCTGAAAACATAACACTCCTTTTTATGGCAGTCGTGTAAAATGATTGATTTTGACTAACACTCAGCCTTTTTTGTTTTACAAAAAAATCAAAGGTCCAAAAGATCTTGACATTTTAGTAAAAATATATTTCGTAACATGTAGTATGTTTTTATAAATTTAATATAATACTTTTAGGTTTCGCTTCATTGAAGCATTTGAAGCTACCCGCTTATCAGTCAGAAAAATCGTATTCTTATCAGTTTACGTGTGTTAAATGCTTAACAGAATTTGCATTTGATTATACCTTGTCTTGACAGTATTAACGTTGATAAGAAAAATTCGCATATATGATTATTTTATTATTCTCTCACAAATATTATTATAATAAAGAACGATAATTCACTTAGCTAGTACAAACTGCGGCATCCACTAACAGCATATTTATATCTTTGCAGGTAAGACAAAACTGGCCCGGCAGGTGAGAGTTTTGTTCTGTTTGCGGTCTTCAATGGACATCTGTGACTTTATTATTACTGGTTTTATTACGGACGGACAAACAAGTCTACGGAGCGACGCGCCTCATCTCAGCGGGATCATTTTGTCACCCGCCCTCGGTGTCGCTTAATGACATCGATAATGTTAATGTTTCACATTAGACGTCCGGTCCGGTTAGCCATTAAAAAAGAGCGAAAGAAAACTCATTTTGAGCGAACACTATTTGCGTTGGCGTTTATATTATCGCTGAGTAAATTTACACGGGGAAAACATCGGTTCCGCAGTTATAAATTTGTCGTAAAGCACACTAGTTGCGTTATAAAAAAAACGTTATCGTGTCACTGCGCCAACAACGTTGACGACGTTGTCGGCGCGGTTGCGGTGACGACGACGCAACGCGCTGTCGACGCGTGTGAGCCGCGGAGCCGCGGCCTGTCCGGCGACCCACATCGTCTATTCAGCCGGGCACATTAGGCCCCGCATAAAGGTAACGTCGCGCATTAACACTCATAACAATAACCCTCCGCTGTGAGGCGAATCGCTATTTATTGCCGCCATTTTAAAACGACATTAAATAACCGAGCACACGATTCGAGCCGCACTTACGTCTTATCTGCAATTTTATTGTCGCTTTGACCTATTCTTAAATAGACGGAGTTTGTGAATGTTAATAATAGATGTGGGTGTATCGCCGGAGTAGCGCGGCGTTGATTTGGAGATTTCATTTCGGTGATAGGAATGTCAGACATGTTGAATTGATTCATTTAAGTGTAGACAAAGTGACGTTGTGGGGCGACTGAATTTATTGCTGAGGGTTTATTGTCGACTCATAAAGAGCTTGGAACCGACCGCGCTCAGCAAAGCTCGTCTAATGACTCATGGCTCTTTATTTTAAACATGTCTCGAAATTGAGGTATTTTTATATATTTTACAACGAGTGTGGGCTCGGCCTTCATCTCACTCACTGAAGAGACCGAAGGATAGAAGCGCACTTCAAACAAACTGTCGGAATACAATAATGCTACTAACATTGTTGTTGACAGACTTAGATGAGATTGTTTACCAGAAGAAGACAAATAGGATTACTTTGTCGACCGTTACTCCTCAAATGCCTTCGTAAACTCTTGTAACGAGCTCAATGAAAACTCAAATGATACTGCGAGGCATGATCTTGCGCGCTGGTGAACATAAGAACAGAAATAAAACCGCGCAGGCAGTTCCGCCCGGACCGGTCATTTGCATCAAAGCTTTTCCAGGAAATTGCCGGTGTGGCCGCCGCAGTACGCGCCTGGCCACAGATTAGTTAATATGGCCCGGCTACTAACTGCGCTCTGGTTGCGCGGAGTTCGTTGCACCTTCGCCCTTATTGTCTTGCGTGTAATGTCACTTTTTATTAAACAAGTAATGTTCGTAATGCGAACGATAACCTAATCGAATTATTGAGCATTCTTCTATTGATTTATGTCAACAAAAAATGTGTTATTAAAATTGTAAACGTAATAATTTATGAATTTTACATCAACACCGTTCACTACAGCTATGTAAATAAAGCTTTGAAGTCGCGTGATTGACGAAGTAAATATTTTAGAGTTATAACATTATGTTTAATCAAGAAAATTATATATGTATGTAAATAAAAGTGGAAAGAAACATTTATTTGAAATTTTACGTTTAGTAGTTAGTTTTATTTTTAAAATGCATGAAAGCCATTTGTCGTCATTGTTTATTCAAAAATATCAATTGAAAAATGTTTTCTTAGCCAACTTTAAAAAAAAACCTCTGTTGCATTAACGTAAGCACGTTAAGTGATCATAACTTCAATATCATTCTTACTTATTCGCGTGATAACTTCATTATTTATTATAAAGCTCTCATAAAGCTTCCTTTAGTGGTGCAAAGCACAGAAGAGAACAGACAATCTGACTGAAGTAAAGTGTCTCGCTTTTGTGAATCAAATAAAAACTTCCTATATAGCTATAGTACAGAGTCATCTTGTGGTGTTATCATATATGTAGAGATAAGTACTACGTTACAGGGTAAATAGTCTATCAGTTTTGACAAAACCATCTTTTGTATGAAAATTATAATTCGTATCATTTAATTATAATGATTGATAGTTTGGACTTTTAAACGAAAATAAACATAATCATCGTCAAACTATGGCCTAATCAAGATGTTAGACGAAAAGTTTTTTTTTTATATTGGCACGTCATAGTGACCACATCCTACCTGATGGTAAGCAGCCGATGCAGTCCAAAATAATGAGAGCGCTCCTCACCGTGGAACAAGCACGGTAACAAGCGCACCCATTCATGACGGCCTGCATAAATGCCGTTTCACGCCCCGCTTAAAAGACCCGGGACTATAGGAGCTGGGAAACACATGCGTCGGCAAAGAATTCCAAAGCCGAATGGTCTTACAGAGGAACGACTTGCCAAATTATTTGGTACGAGTACTGATTGTTTGTACAGTATGATGGTGGTTCCTAAGACCAGCACGTGTAGTCCGGGAGAGGAAAGGAGAAGGCGGGATTAGATCGAAAAGTTCTTCAGAACACTCACCGTAGTAATTCCGGTAGAAGACATTGAGAGAAGCAATGTCTCTTCGCAGATGTCTTCCGCTCTTCTAGAAAGCCTGCAACCCAGGCGCACAAACGGGGCGGCACACTGAAGGCCGGCAACTTGGAAAGAAGGGAACGATGCCACACTCTATCGAAAGCTTTGGCTATATCAAGGCTAACTGCCAGAAATTTGCCATGCTTGTCCATCACTCCACCCCATGCGTGAGTTACGTACGCTAGAAGGTCACCCGTTAATCGCTTGGGTCTGAACCCGTACTGGCGATCATATTAGAACTCGTCTTGTTGGTTACCATATCATTAAATCACCACCGACTCATATATTTCACAGTGTTCTGCGTGGATGTGTTGTTTTAGATGCCTGGTGCGAGTTTCATTCGCCATTCGATATATTTTTTTTGTTTTTTTTTATTCTTTATAGGCAAGTATTTGACCGCGATCTTGCCTGATGGTAATCGATGCGGCCTAGGATGTAGCATACTTGCCTAGATAATACCTGTTCACCCTTGCCTTGAAAATGTCCAGGTTGTTCGTGTCAGGAAACAGATCCGATTGGAGTTCAACTCTTTAGCTGTCCTCATCAAAAATGATGACGCAAAGCGCTTTGTGCGTATAGGCGGTATGTTGACAGCATAAGGGTGTGATCTCAGTCCGCGTCTAGTTCCCCGAAGATGAAAAGGAGAAGGTGGTATCAGTTCGTGTAATTCCATCGCACACTCCCCGAAGTGTATCCGATAAAATGCCGAAAGATTGGCAACCTTGCGTCGATGTTCAAGGTTCTGCAGCTTGAATTTGACGAGTTGAGAGTAGCCAATGACCTTCTTAGCGCGTTTCTCAATAGAGTCTAAGGCTATGGATACTTGGCAGATCCATCTCAGAGGTAGCAGCAGTATTCCACACAGGATCAGACTTGTGCTTGGTAAAGCTGAAGCAACTACCCCAGTGTAAAATATCGCTTTACCTTAGAAAGGATGCCAAGTTTTTTTGTTGCGGTTTTTGCCATGGACTATGTAGTGGCCGAAGTTTAGGATTGCAGATATGGCCATACCTAGCAGGCTAAGATGGTTCGATATCGGCACAGATACACCATGGAAAGTCGGAGTCAGTTGGAAGGGACTCCGTTTGGCAGAGAATAAACACGCCGGTGTTTTGGTGGCCTTAAAGTCGACCAGGTTAGCATCACCCCAGTCGGAGATAGCTTCCAAGGCCATGTCCAAACGCTCAACCATGGTCTCTCGATAAAACCGAACCTCGTCCCCCTTGGCCTTTGCATTGGAGAAATATCTGTCCACAACTGTGCTATCGTCTGCGTACCCCTGAGTTCCGGGTAACAACAGATCGTTGATGTGGAGCAAGAATAGAGTTGCAGACAGAACAGAACCCCTGAGGAACTCCAGCATCAATAGCCTGTAGATCAGACGTACAGCCGTCAAAGACTACAAGAATCGATCGCTCGTTTAGAAAGTCCGAAATCCAATTGCAGAAGTCAAGCGGGATCCCATACGACGGAAGCTTGTTTATAAGGCTAGCGTGCCAAACCCTGTCAAAAGCCTTAGAGATGCCAAGAGACACGGCAAGAGCCTCACCGTGTTTCTCTATAGCCTCACTCCATAGATGCGTGGCATACACAAGAAGATCTCCCGTAGACCGCCCTCGGCGAAACCCAAATTGGCGGTCACTTAAGAGGTCATTGTCTTCAAAGTATGCCAAGAGTCGGTTGTTAAGTAAACGCTCCATAGTCTTACAGAATATGGAGGTGACTGATATTAGTCCTGTAGTTGGCAGGAAAAAAAATCACGTTTAACGCAAACAAGAATTTGTATGGCAAAATTTTAACTCTTCTCGTATGTCGCCAGGAGGTGTTGCTTCAATGCCATACTAATTTTCGTTTTCGTAAACGTAATCGAATGAATACGGATGGTAAACAAATCTCACACTAGGCACCCTGGTAGTAAGGCAAGATATTCGAAATAATTATGCACTCAGGTCGACAACCCTCACGCTTTACCCGTGGTATTACATATGGATTGAAAACGTGAAGCTGTCATCATATTTATCACTGATGTGTTTTGTTACTTCCTATAAATTACCTGAATCGTTTACAAATGATGCCATTGTTAATGACGTTGATAGAGTTGTGTATATGGTTATGGATAGTGTTGCCTTTTCCACGTCTTTGATAGATACGACAACAGACGAATTTATATCTGGCCTAGCTTTTTTATTCATTTGCAATTTGTATTTTCAGCGTGGGCGACCCAAAGACAGCGTTAAATTGAAGTCGCCATGAATGTTTTCTTAAGGAGATATAAAATACAAAATTACCCGGGACGCGTCGTATAACTTTTTATGCAGTAAGTTGGCTAAATTGTTGGTACAACTTTTAAGTACATCCCCGCGTTAGCTGTTTAGCACCACATTAAATTCGTATTGGTTCATCGACTCTGTAACTGTACAAACTTTTAATGCTGCCTCGAGCAATGTGGGATGTGTATGAATAGTAAATGTTTTACGATGCTCCGCCTCGACGCTACAATGTTGGTCGCGACCGCGCTCATAACGCTCCCTTTTAAAATTTTAATACCGTCATTTGCGAGCTGCGAAGCACCGAGCCGCTTTGTATCGCTGTGATGTAATTCACTTTACCGTCGTGTTTGTTCTCTATTACTTATACCTGTGTTATTATTACCGAGTGCAGTATTTATTATTGAATGAGCGCGGCCGCCACATGGCCGCCGCGCCGTCGGCTTCCGTCGCCTCGTAATGCGCCTCTAATTACCGCAGCCCTACTTTTAGCTCGGCCATCGGTGGGAACAAATCGCTCACTCCAATTTTAGTTGCTACATGTCGCGTATGCTCGTAATAACTCCACTAATACGTTTTAAAACGCCCTTTTTTAACATAACCGTGTTCAAATTCCATCGAATCCGGACGCGTTTCCGAGAAGATTTCAGAGCCCCCAGTTTTATCTTTGTATAAATTGTATTACTTAGTTGAATTTTCTTAACTTTGGCACCGTAACCGTTTCTGCGAATTGAACTTCGACGATTCTTTACGAAATTAATAAAGTTTTAATTGAATTCTGTTGAAAAGCAATTTTGGTTGGTGTAGAATCTGTATAGCGTCTCAAATCAGAATTTACATTAGTAATTTGTGGAAACGGTCGTCCGCACGTCCCCCGAAGCGAGCTGCGGCATGGGCAGGGTGATCGCCGGTTTCTGGTCACGTGTTCGCAATTCCTTTGTCCGTATGACAGGAATCGCCGGGCGCTCCGTGATCCGTCAAGATGGCTATCTGAGACATCCCAATGAGTATTTCTTGCTAAATCAGCTACATTGCTGTCGTTCTTATAAGAGTATAATAGCGAGTCTCCACTTCTTTTGAGCCTATTGTCTCACATTATATGGAAGCGCGTATAATTCCAGCGTTTATTTTTAGTGATACGTAAAGCGAGTTCTGTCAGTCCGCACTTTGTTTTATTTGATATTGCTAAATCAAGATTAAGATATTTCTCGTTTTCACGCCTTTAGTTACCTATGTACTTCTTCTGTTATTTATAACACTTCTATCGAATTCTGATCTATAGTAATATACTGCTTACACAAATCTAATCATTGCCCAGTTTATGACGTTGACATAACACAAAGTAAAAAGTATAATAAATCTTACTTACAAAATGCATGCTATCTATACAATAGTGTTCATTATGTTTTTGTTTAAAATTATTGGGACATTGTCAACTTGCTGCTTCAGACGAAATTAAAAATGTAATTGATTGAGTATTATTGATCCCCTAGATCAATAAAAGCTAATTTATTAATTACAAGCTTCTCGCCTGTGATTATATAATATGTAGGTATATTTATATTAGTAAAACAGAAAACTATGTATTATTCATTGTTTTCTTAAGTTTAAGCTAACACTACACATTGTAATGGCATTGAATGATGGATGATTGATTATGTATTATTTTCATTAGGCTGTTATTTAAGAAGTTGACTTGACACGAATTTGTTAACCACCTAATAGTGGTTAAAAATTATGACATCATGTCGCAGCAATCTCGGAACAATTATTGTTCTGAGGCAGCAACCATTTTTATGAAGGAATTAGTTCTGACATGTGACAAAGTTGCGCATAATTGACTACCAGCATTTACACAACTACTACGCCTATTATAAGTAACACAATCGTGTTACATGACTTTATGCACATAGGTCATTATTTATTCCAACAAACGACTACTGGTATTATCAATTGTCTATTCAAAACAGAGCGAGCGAGTAGCGTGTGCGCTTATAATAGCGCACATCCATCTCGCAAAAAAACATTTGCAGCTTTTTTATCGCAACGAATTTCACGGCGAGCGTTTTGAATATGACAGGAATAAATGAGACGTCTTGTACATGATATAGTAAGACGATAGTGGAGCAATCGATCACACAACTTACGAATTGCAAGTTTGCAACATTTATACAGATCTCCCGGTCTCGTCGCGAGATTTATTCTCTGCCGCGACACCTCGTGGCCCTTTGAAGTGAGATGGGGAGGGATAAATTCTTGGCGCTCTGTCCTTCGTTGTTTTTAATTAAAACAGCATAAAGTTAAACGGTGTATGGAGCTTTTATTTGTGGAAACCTGCTAAGATGCGCTTGGTTACACAAAAGACCCGGATTGCATGATGCTATCCGATGCTAGCTTGAATTAGAAAATCATTGCTGCGTATTTTTGGATACTGCTGTGCTCTTGTGGTAACAAAATATTAAAGAACTAAAAATACCGTGTATTTATTATGTTACAATCTCCGGTTAGGTGATAAATTTAATTGTTGCTTTTATCTACGCACCTAAGAAAAGTAAGTACTAGAAAATCTAGAAAACGTGAATTTTTAATCTCGTTCGTATCGAATAGAACTTGAGTGAGCTTTTTAAAGCCATTACGGAAGCCTTTGTCCGAGCGGAGAGCCAAGCCGGAGTGTGATCTGCACTTAATCCGGTGTACGCGGATAACAGCGCTAACAATGTGATAAACCCGCCAGGATGCGGCGCTCCCTCGCAATAACTATAAACTATCAACCGCAAACGTCTGCCATCTTGTAGTCGGAGTCGATGAAACATTCACCTCTCCCTCTTTCCCTATGGCGGGGGAGACCGCTCTGTCTTCCTCACGCACCCAAACAAACTAAGCAGACGAGCAAGCGAAGCGAGCAATGTTACAGCACTTTCCAACGAATCCGTGACTATAAAAAACCGACAGCTATTTATCTTTAAGCTGATATATCTGTCACGCTTGTGAGCATTTTCACGTAATTATATTATGCGTTTCTTTTTTAGCTAAGCAACTGCCCTTTATATTAAATTATTTTAGTACCGGACACTAAACCTGTTATTTGATGCTATTAGAATGATGGGCCAAGTAGCTCATAAATATTAACGGTGACAAAAAATACACATTTTTTTGTTATTCAACTCCTATAAATCAATCGCGTTTTGGTAGATTAAAACGAGCAGTAAACCTGCTTAAAAATTTGAGGTCCGTCCCATTAATTAACCAGTAATTTGTGAAAGATAACTTGTCGCTCGTTTGCGCGGTCCGGCGAACGTGGACGGGCTGAATACCCCCTCAACTTCGTATTATCCTGGTATTGGAGTTTAAATTACACGAATTAATCCGGGCGGGTACCTGCTTCTCTTCCCGCGGGATGAATGGTGCTTTACGGACTTTATCCCGTATAGCATTTTGCTTTGCGCAACTGGTTCTTTTTTACTTAAATGTTGTATTGAGCGGGGAAGTCTTATATTTAATTAATAAACATGCTGTAGTGCATGTCTATTAGATTTATCCAACTGATGTGTAAAATAGTAAAACTTGTAGTAAAATAGTTAGTAGCTAACTAATAATAATCAGTCAAAATTGTATTTTGACAGGGTGCCTATAGTGTGAGTTTTGTTTACTATCCGTATTCATTCGATTACGTTTACGAAAACGCAAATTAGTATGGCATTGAAGCAGCACAGCACCTCCTGGCGACATACGAGAAGAGTTACAATTTTGCCATACAAATTCTCGCACATGGCGCTCAGTTGACTTTTAAAAAAATGCATACTTTTAAGTAGTTCCATTCTATACGATCGTATGATACTTGTCCTACAAAGTTGCAAGTAATTATTGAAACAATTAAAAACACACAAAGTTAGATAATTAACTGTGTAGTGTGTACATAGTGCAAGCAAGTGCAAGTGTAGAAGGAATATTACTAAAGTGGTTGCAACACTCGTGGTTGTGTTTATGTTGAACACCATTACAAACGCATGTATCGTTTAACTGTTTGAAGGAGCTGACGCGAGCGTTCATAAACTATTGTTGTTTGTTGTTCCAATGTAAATATATTTCTAAAAACCAGCCAGCGATAAATACACATTAGCTAGACGTTGAGCGTATGCATTGCGGCTCACAAAGAAATACTTTAGCGATTCAGTGGTTGAATTAGTATGGCGGTCACAGAGCACTTTCTCAATGGCGCGATGTAGCATGAATTATTGATGGGGCGCGGGCGAGCAGACGCGGCCCCGTCGAGCTCGCGACAATCCGCACACTATTTTATTGTAATAAATTATTATTTTTCCAAACGCTTTACTGGCATGTCATATAATTCAAGTTTACGTGTGATACCAGTAGCATGCATTCAACCCCTACCCTTAAATCCAGACGGGGGCTGCAAATCTACGATGCAGACAAACTTGAAACATTAGTTAAGCGGTCAAAACGAAATTGCCAGTTGCAAATTTAAGAATGCTAAATTGAAATCGTGCCAAGGCATTCGAGAACGTACCTACATAATGCTACAGTTGTAAAATAAAATCCGCAGTATTTCTTACGGGCGTATTATTAAAGTGCATTAAAATTAAATGACATGTTACGAACAGTGACTTTTGGAAATCGTTTTGTATTATGGGGAATGATGAGCATTTATTAAGTTTTCAAAACGATAAACGAACGGCGCGCGGGGTCGACAGGTTCTCGACGGTTAATCAATTACACATGCCGTTGGCCGCGTGCTTTTTCGCCGCGTAATGGACACCAGAACACGGTAACGAGTACGTAGTATGTACGGCGGAGCGAGGCGGCTAGCTTCACGCACGAATGCCTCTACAAGTGCGAGCTCCGCGCTGCCACGCCAGTGTTGCCAGTGTGCGTGTGTGGCAGCATGGGGGCGCGGATGGCACAGCCCGTCGCGTGTTCGTCCGCTGCTATTTTTCGAGAGCCCCGCTTGCGTGCTCGGCGTCGTTTTTGCGCTCTCTTTGTTTTATTGTTTTCGTTTGTGACTACAAAAATGAGCTTCATCGTTATTGTTCACTCCGCTTGTCTTCGGCTTACTCTGAGCGGTTTCTTCAATCTTATTAATTACAATAGCATTATTAAACTGTCTCTACCACAGACTTTTTGCTCTATTCTCGTTATTCGGTATTTGTTATACTGCAATGATATTCATTGAATGCCATTGTAGGGACAATATCGTTGAATTAGAACTAGACACGGTCGATTGGTCACCGATTTAGGGCTTACAGCATTGAACGAGCGATTGGATTCGGTATTGCTAAAGGGGTCTCGAATTTACATAAGGACGCACAGTTAACGTCCGCGGCCCAAATAAAGACGGAAAGTAATTTGCATATGCAAATATCTTGCCGTTCTCATGCAAATACTCGCTGTATTACAAACGGCTTAATGATACTTACACAGCCTCAGCGATTCTGGTCGGGGTGCTAGTGCGAACCGGCTCTATTTGTCTTTCAATATCGGACAATTACAATCTGATGAGGGCTATTGTTTTCTTCTATTGTTTCATATTTTTCAATTTTATATCAAAACATACGCTTTTGGAGCCCTTGGGAACGATTTTACAAAATAATATTAATATAATTTTACTCTTGGAGCGCTTGGGAACAAAATCTTGGAGCGGGCGGGAATAAGCCGTCAAAACTATCCCTTGTTACAAAAATATATTTTATTCGGTGAGCTAATATAAGAATTACCTGACATGTTATCTCATTTTAGTTAACCGGAATAGTAACATATGACCTATGAGTGCCTATAAAGTTGTTCTAAACTTAGCTGACGTTGTTATAACTTTTTTTGCTTGTCATAGGTATTTGGATCTAGCATGACGCATGAGGTTATATTCTGTGTACTTAAAACATGATAACACAAAGCACTTAACTGAGTTTGTCATAATAAAATAGTTGAATAACTCATTGTGATATAGATTAATGCGTCATTGTGGTTAGACGGTGTCACAGCTTGCATACACCGTTCATTACCAACGCTCGTATGATTGAGTCTCGCTGAGCTCGCAGTGCCGTATTCACTGTAGTCTGTACATAACACAATAAATTAAGGAGCCTGCAGAACGTAAGCTTTACACAAAACAAATGTGCTCGAGCATCACACACACATAGACAACCTATCGCAGACACGGAATTTCGCAACAGCTGCGCTCGGACTGTTCCGAGATACGTGTCCGTGCTAGCGATGAAAAAAGCGGGAGTGTCCCGTTTTTTTCAAATTCCTTCGTTTTTATCCAAGTTTTATTCGAAAGTTTCAAGAAAAATAAATATGAAATATTTCATGTTTTTTATTAATAAAACGGAAAAAAAGGGAAAATATGAAAGAAACAGAAAAGTATTGATGTTTTTTTGTAGAATTTTTTTATTATGTTTTGGAGGGTAGAATGATTAGTTTTTGTTGTCATGCGCTCATTCCGGCCCAAAGATAGTTCATACCACGCAGCGCACGCACTACTGCTATCACTACAAGCGCTTTTAATAGTTGTTGGTTTTAAATTATGTATATCAATTCACGTGTTAGTATTACTCAGTTCGGGTGCAAATTTAATGCAATGTGAAATATAAACATTTGAATTTGAGCTTTGTAATACTGATTCTTTAATTTTTTTTTTAATCGTTTCCTTTTAAATTTTTCGAAACAAACGGCGAAAATTTCAATAAAACCCGTTTTTTCCTAAGATTTTTCTCTGGTTTATTTCAATGTAACAAACAAATAAAGCGGTAAAAAACGAACGAACGTTTCTTTCGCCGAAAAAAACAATTTGTTTCTTTCGGAGTCCATGCAAGGCACCAAGTTTTTAACAATTTTAACTTTATTACCTTAATATAAGGTCGAAAACCAATAAAAATTTCAACATGCTCTGCCCATTAAAGAGATAAAGCTTACCTTCTTGGTCCTCCTTATTTTGTGTCTGTTCTGTACACAGTATAGTGACTGTCTGCTTCACATCGTCATTATAATCGACAAACGAGTTATCACTGGGGGCATTATGCATGTCAATCACGTGCCTTTGAATTTGTTTTTTGCGGTACTTGTCATTTTGACAGAGTGCGATGACGGTTGACGAGTATCAATTCGAAAGACTGTATGGGATTATAATTATCATAAAGCTTATACTAATTACAGCGTATATTGTTGCTTTTGATTCGTTTTTGTGTAAAGGTAATGTAATATGACTAAATAATACTGAATGAATTATACATAAGTATGAATTAATGCAAGTTATATGATTAATGAATCATTTATAGCTATTTTAATTTGTTTTCAAATTTCAAATTTCAAAATCATTTATTCAGTTTAGGCTACAAATAGCTCTTATGAACGTCATTATGCCATCGGTTCGTAAGTCTACTCTGGGCGGGAGATCTTGTACTGAGAAGAACCGGCAAGAAACTCAGCAAGTGTCCAGATCTTTTCTCCCTTACATCGTCAAAAATATTGGAAAATGCCCTATCATAAAAGGACATCCGAAACACAGAGAAGCTTAAGCTTTTGTAAAAACATAATGCTGATAGTTTTGTTATGGTTTCCCCTGATTCTAGTTGTCTAGTTTACTTAGTACTTTTTTTTCACTGTGAATGTTGTAGATTTTAACATGACGATCATTGGGTTCAAAAAACTAGTAAGTACTATAATAGCTGTAAAATTGAACAATAACTTGACAATACTGAGCTAGCTACCAGAATAGTATCAGATGTCGATGTACACAATAAACTGTTAGCTTCTCGGCAAGCATCCGATAACATCGCACTTTACAAATAGCGCTATTAACCTTAACACCGCTAAATGCGACATGTTGGGGAACCGCTGCTGCCTTCCATCCCGCTCGCACTTTTATGAGGACCGGCCGCTTTCACTCGCACCCGCGTGGTCAATACGTCCGTTGCATGTTTAAAATAACGTAGCGATGAATTAAAACGATAGGGCGAGCGTGGCCGTACGTGCCGTCGAGTGACGTAATAAGTAGTAATTGATAAAATAAACAATCGTTCTGGCGCGGGCGGGGCCGCTGATACCATCGCGGCTCGGCTTGAGGCTCCACTTGAATTCCGATCTGTGTTCGATGGTGACCCTCTTATCTGCTGGTTCATAACTGTAACTGACTGAACCTAAAATTGATACCACGCTGAGTGGATATTACGTTCAATTGTTCATCAGATATTTACCTAATAAACATTTGTCTCAATTTTCCTTTACAGTAAGTACTAGAGTAAAATGAAAAATTTGCATATTTAATTTTGTAAAATACTTCAAATTTTTCAACGTATTCTAAAATCCCTAATCTTTGGAAAAACTATAGGTACTACAATAAAAATCCTAAACATTAATACTCGCTCACAAAATAGACATCACCTCTCTGTCCCCAATTCCTGAATGCGTCACGTGGAAGGCTTGTCCAGTAGGTACTCATAAAACAACGCAAAAGATTTGCGGCAACGTTGAAGCGTGGCTAATCGCGCAGTTACCGGCCGTAAATGACTCTATTTGTACTAGGGCGAGAGGAATCAACAGAGTGAGCGCCAGTGAAATGAACCTACGTAGTGCGATTGCGAAAATGTTTATGTTCATACGTCCGTCATTTGAGAATTTATACATCTGGCTCTGGCTGTGGCTGTGATGTTTAGCAGATTAGAATAGACGATGGAGATCTAGTAAAGTGATTGATAACAATGGATTATTAATTGCAAATGGTTATTGTAGCTTATTTCATTACATTTTGCATCTGATTTCGTCGTTAATCATTGGTTATCATGTGTCATCACCAGTATCGTGAAATAGTTTTGAATTGTTTCTACCTATTTGCATCTTCATTATTTCACTTTTCATCTACATAGTCTGTCAGCCTTTTTATCTTTTTTTAACATGCTTGTTTCTTTCTGTAAAGATGCATTATTTAACAAAGATATGCTATGCTTACATATCATCATCTCAGATTCTTTTTAATTTGATTAGAAAAGTGATTACAAAGAGATTGCTTTTTTATTAACATCTCTAATGAACACTCCATCCATCGTAAAAGTTAATTAAATTAATAGCCAAGTGTTCTTCGATGCAGCAACTTTTATTTGATGTAACAATGAAAGTTGTCAAGGAAATCCCTCCCTGTTATTTGAAACTGAGTGGTAATACGAAAAAAAAGCGTTTCTGAAACATGGGGTTAGAATTAAAGACGTCATGCGCACTTTGTTTGCGCGCCGCGGCTATAATTCCATTTTCTCTGCCGGAGTAACATGAGACGGTGGAGCTCATTTCATAACCCATAATGCGGCAGCTTGGTCCCTCTCATCCACCGTGGGTACGAGAGGGACGGGGATAGCAATAAACCCCTGTCTGTCCGAGTTTGAACTCTACGATGCCTTGGATAAACTCTGTTTTCGGGTAAGTGAACGCAGTTTTGATGTCTTCCGCTCTCGGCAAACAGCTCCACACTTAGGTAGAAGTTTTCTGCTTCATTTATTAGCCGGCAATGGCGACGCGGAGCCAATATACCGTCAAGCGCTCGCCACCCCGAGCCCTCCAGACGATTTATGAGTGAAACTCACACTAATTCCACTAACAGCACTCCCCCAATTTGAATGTTAATTTTTAACAATTTAAGACGGTTAGCGACTTTGTCGTGAACCGAGGCGCGTCTGTTGAATTCGTAATAGCTTACCTCGTTCATTTCGGATTTACGCCTGCCATAGCTCCGGTGAGCGCTCAGTAATAATGCCTATCTATTTACGATTATTGTGCTGAGAGAACAACTACAGTTGTTTATTGAATGAAGTCGACATAATCCTTTTTCTAACAAGATTTCCTTCAATATTTCTGCTTCAAAGTACAAAGAGGTTTGATAATTTTGTATGATTTATTTAAATTGAAAATAACCACAAGAATGTTTGTTTTCTCTGTTTCGGAGAAAATGAAAGTCATGAATTACGTTTAATTTAAGTGTTCTTTTGGTTTCAGGTAAGTCGCCTGAATCTCCGCCAAAAATTGTCCGCCGGCTACGTACGTATTAGATAGATGCTTTTTTGAAACTATAAACTTAAAAATAGGATTGTGAGCGCCGCTTATATTTAATATTCATTTCTGTATTTACATACAAATAGATAAGTTTGCATAATTAGATGTTTGAAGAGACCTTTGCTTGCGAAATTGTAGTTTTATTATGCTGAATGATGGGTTGGGTCACGTTTCTCCCATTAACTAAGAACGATTGCTTATTCTGAATCGCCGTTTCGCTTGTTGTTAAAACTTTTATTGTGTAAGTTATCATCATGCCTGTTAAGTTCATTACACGTTGTGTTTGTAATTCGTAGGTATGTATTACCTGTACTATTAAGTATTCTGTTGTATTACCTTTGAAACGCCTTGTGCAAATGTTACATAACACAGTTACAATATTGTTCTTTCAAGTGATTTAACTTTTTACTTATTTGCGTGCGTTTAAAAAATTGGTTGAACATGAAACATTAAATTGTCTATTAATCGACTAAAACGAGTTGAAGCCGCTATTCCCATGCGCTCCAAATCTATTGTTCTCCAAAATTCAACTTCTATACATTCATTCCCAAGAGCTCCAATGATTTTCATATTAAAATAATAAATAAAACCACACTTACCAATTTCATTCACTACAGCTCCAAAACATTCTCCAGGTATTTTGAGATTTGGGTCCCAGCAGCTCCAAGAAAAAAGTCAATACTTCAACATAATAATCGTTTAATTTTCGTTTTTTTTTTTAATTTTTTATATGTATTTCTTTAAATGATTAACTTATTTGTAAGGTGTTAAGATATTTTACTTTTAACTGTTTCATATCTATGAGGATTAAATAATCGTTTAACATTTAAGTAGCGTAGCATATGACTGATTGTGATGACTGGAACTGTGATTTTTTAAATTTTTAAATATTTTTTTTTACTTTTGATTTTTAAGTACATATGTAGGAATAACTGCAACTGAAAACTTATGTAGATCATCGAAACTCACAACTAGAGTTGCTATGTCTGCGCAGCTTCTTTAGGTTATACGTAAACAGCCAGTTGCTCTTTCTGCATACCACCTAAGACTGATTGTGAAATCGAAACTGTGATTTTCAAATTGTTACTTTTTAATTTAAGATTTTTATAATATTGATTGGATGACATAAACTGTGATTATGTCAATAGTTCAAATTATGTAAATAATTCATTCATTATATGAAGAATGTGACAAAAGTTACATATATATTTATTTATTTTTTATTTATTTATTTATCAATATCTTACATCTATATATATATATATATATATATATATATATATATGTTAACAATTTCACGTTCAAATTGGTACCCACATAATTTTAAACAAATATTCATGCAAACCATGTTGCATGCACCAAAATTACTTAATAAAAAACTAATATTATGATATAACATGTTTTAATTCTATTAACCGTACAGTTTGTTTTGGAGCCGTCGTCGGGAACATACTAGTAAATAGGTCTATAATTAATATTGTAATGTAATTTGGAGCTCCTGGGAATCAATGTATGGACATCAGAGGTTTTGAAGAAATATATTTGCATAAGCTTTTGGAGCCCTTGGGAACGATTTTACATAGTACATTACAATATAATTTTACTCTTGGAGCGCTTGGGAACAAAATCTTGGAGCGGGCGGGAATAAGCCATCAAAACAGGTACAGTTAGTTTTCCTTTACCTCTTTGGTAAGTACCATTTTATGAAGCCCCCTTTGGTCATTCGTCTTTAGAGATATTTGATTTTCTCTGTAGTATATGTAGTTAAATGTGTTCGATGGCCAAAATTGTTAACCATGGTTTGGTGTAAGTGGTAGAATTATTTAACTAATTGAAAATGTTGTACTTGTAAGAGAATTTACTTATTTTGTTGTTTACTCACGCTTCAAGTACATCTTGCGAGTTATATTTGTAAACAGATATTTTTTTGCCAGAGAATCATGGAGAAAAACAAGGTGATGTTGCTTTTTTGCCAATGTAGACATTCTCGTTTTCGTGATCATGATGAAATGGTCTTCTCTCTTCTCTTCGAATCTTTTTTCTTTTTTCTTTCTTCTAATAACCGGGTGGCTATTACCTACACCTGTGACGTAATCATACTTTATTTATTGCATGTTTTAAATAAGTTATTATAACCGTAAAATCGCTAATCGAACATAAAGCGACCAGATCCAACAAACATTAATATTCTCGTAAACATCGCACATCCCGTCGGAATAACGTATTCTAATAGTTTATAACGCAGTAAAAGTATAACGTTCAGATTCCGGCACGCAACCGGCGCTCGTATTATTACCGCGGGGGTTATTAGCGGGGCCGAGCTTTGATCTCCATTCTCCAACATTTTCTTATTCCCTTCCCTTTAATTATTTCGCCCGTGAGCCACCCTCGGTGTGGAGTGAATTTTAAGAGGTTGTCACAAAATGGACTCTTAATTACGACCCGACCAAGTTTTATTTGTAATATTAAGTTTCTCTTTACTGAGTGCTATTTTAGATTATTTTTTGTCAATTTTTATTACAGTTTAGTGCAGCAATTATATTGTTGTTATTCCAAAGTAAGCGTTACTTGTACCGAATGCCTTCTAAATTAATGATAATTAATGTTTTTAAATAGAGGTCTTTCGCAATAGACTTAAGGAACAATGGCTTTTTCCTCATTAACCTCTTTAATTGTAGCCTAAAATAAAATAAACATAATAAATGTTTAAAAGTGCTGTTTAAAATAAATATTAGCTAACGTTTACGTGGACACTACAATGATTATAATAACCCTATAGTAAAATGGAGTATGTATGGATATATATGTGGATATAAACCACTTTGTACTTAACTACTTTCGTTGATTTTACATAATATAATAACCATAAAAATGTAAAACAAACCCGAGTAAATCATCTAGTTGGGTTGAGTCTTTAGTTTATAAGTGGCGAGACTTGTGAGTATATATTTTGATGTGTTTTTGTTTTCCAATATGCAATTTCGCAATGTAAATGCAAAAATAACAATTCGAAATGCTTTTATGTGCGCAAACAATTATGCGGCAAATTGTTTTGTTGTCAGGGTCGTTAACTGCTAGTACAACTCGCCTGCCAAAATTGTCGTTATAGAGTGTTACATAATATGTAGTGTTCAATTTAATGGTTGTTTTACTATTCACAGCTGCTGATCTAATAAGCATTTAATTTGCAGATGAACCTATTTTAATAACGACTAAAAAGGTAAAACATTAATTAAAATGTATTTTACACACAACAGTATTAGTTAACCAGTCCTTAGTTCATGAGTTAATGGGTCGTAGTGATTTGGGAGGAACTAATGGACTAAAATGATCAAAAACAGGAAATAAGTGGGATTTTACTAAATTATATTAACTTTTACACCACACTTTTTTACACGATACCAATCACAAAGAAGAACAGCCAAAGAACCACAAACCAAAAACAAAATCTATAAAAATGTCGATATTCAAAAAAAAGTATAAAAATAAGAACATAAAAAGTATTAAAAAGGTTTTTGAAAGAGTCTGCAACAATAGTTGTTTACGATAAGAACATTTAAAGAGAGCTGTTGCAGAAAATGTTGGAAGTTACTTTTTGCCCCCTCAAAGTCCAATATGAACTAAACGTCAAATTTTCTCTGCACTGTACCTCACTGTAATGACAAGGAGAATAAAATTTAGTCGAAAATAGTAGCAATAGCAGCGATACCATACTCTCGAAAGAGAAATATCAGAAATATGAACCCAAAGAGCAAGACAAAACGTAAAAATAACTGGCAGCACGCACTAATAATACCGTGTTGGAGGTGCCCGTATCCAGTCAAAAGTCCATTATTTTATTGAGGAAGTTGGCTCGGTGAGCCGTCGTTAAACCGGCAATCAAATTCGGACCATTACGATTTTATAATACTATAAACGGTACACGACTCCCGTCTATTTTATAATTATAAAATAACACTCCGAATCCAGTTTCTTAGTTAAACGGGGACAAATTAATTTAGTTTCGGATTTGAGATGCCCCGACATAAGTATTTCGCTCAGACCGAACGGAGGAGAAGATTATTTAAACTAGAAGTTTAAAAGAAAATAATACCTAAGCACGACCAAGTCCATTTCGTCGCGCTTCTAAATAACGTAAATATTTATTTAGCGTTCTCGTTGGTCGCTCGTTACATTACCAGTCTGTTCTTTGTTCAATTAAAAAATCGGCCAAGTGCGTGTCGGGCCACGCGCAGTCTAGGGTTCCCTAGCCCTGAGCTTTTATGAACATTTATTTAACGATGGCTCATATACTTAACTGTAGATACTACCGGTTTCATACACCTGACAACTTTATTTAAAGAGTTCCCAATGAGGAATTTGTACTGCGCCAAGTACATTTTATAAGTTGGTCGACTGTTACTCGTAAACTTGTAAAGCCTACTTAGCTGTGATAGTTTTCCTTTTAACTTCGTCATATATACAACTACCGTGAATTTTTTCACGTATCCAAAAGCAACCATTTGGCTGGAAGGGGACACTTATTTTGCACTTTAAAGCTTAATAGTTCACAAACGGATGCCTCAATCAAAAATCTGTTTTCACAAACCCGTAATATTTTTGAAATTACTATCCAACGACACCCCACATTATGGGGTAGACAAGAAAAAAAATTACATCCCCACTTCATGTGTAGGGGAGGTAACCTAAAAAAAATTTTTTTCAAAATTTTATTTTACCACTTTGTCGGCGTGATTTATATGTATATCCATGCCAAATTACAGCTTTCTAGTACTAAGAGTCTATGAGCTAGGCTGGGGACGGACAGTCGGACAGACATGGCGAAACTATAGGTAAGGGTTTCTTGTTGACTACGGAACCCTAAAAATGTCTAATTTATGGTCAAGGTTTTTAATTTCATTAATTGTTCTTCTTATCTGTCTACATTGTGTATCTAATTAATTAACTAAATTATTGTAAGCTATACTAATCAAGCAATAATTATTATTGACAAATCATTAAAATGAAATAATTTATACAGTCCATAATCCATATCGAAACAAGTGATACTAATTACCAGAGACCAATCGTCCTAACAATTAAGCTTGTTACGGTAGTAGCTAATAAAGGTAGTAGGAAGGCATTATCCCCGGAGAGTAGCGCCACAAAATAACGAGACTGCAGAAGGTAAGCTTAAGGCGACACACGGAAAAAATGCACCAACTTTCGGCGAATAATTTAAGACTATGAGCTCAAGCGCGCGAATACCAGACACAATAGAATTTTAATTGTTATCGGCCACCTGGTGGTCGATCGTCGCTCGAGGGGCTGTAATATGACTCACGAATCTGAAATGTTGACATAGAGGTAAATTCATGTCTTTATCTTGAATTTGCTTGCTCAATACACGATTGTATAATTATGACTCGATCATAATTATTTTCGAAAACACCACAAAAATAAAACACTTGTTCAAATTACAACAGAATTACTTAATTGATATGCTTGGAAACCAATTAAATATTATTGATAACATCAATATTCGTAATTTAGTAGCTGCATATTTTAATAACTAAACACAATAATTAAAAAAAAAAATCTTTTTGACTTTTTTTAATTTGCGGTCTCAATTGTCGCAGGCGCTACGTATTTTCGACCTTATGACAGCGCCAGTAAGGATCATCCTTTTTGAATGTTCACAAAGCGAGGTGTAGTCTTAATACCTCTAGTTGCGGAAGATATATTGGTATTATGGACACACATCACTCAATGATCGCTCACTTATTGCATTTGCGATTAAAATGTATTAGGTCCTTACCTGTGAAATTGACGTTTTGTATGAAGATTTTTTATAAAATTATATTTTTCATACTAACGTTTTTTTAATTTTTTTGGCATCTATTTATGTCAACACTATAAAAATTTAAGGGTAGTGTGTTTGTTTCACTAGCTAAATATAGCAGACATTAAAAAGAAAAAAATCAAGTCCCTTCAAAGCTACAATGAAACAAAAAGTCAATTCTGCAAAACAAAAAAAAAGACAATTAAAAAAAAAATTGGGCCATAAAGACACAAAACGAATAATCATTGTTATTACTGAAGTCTAAGTAGTCCTAATTAAATGTGTATAATAATATTAACAACCTGTATTGAGTTATAGAAGTAATACATTTATTAATGAGTGAGATAAAACGCCAATTTCATAGGTAAGGTTAACAAATGGTTTCTTTTTTCGATAAAAAGCCTGCCGTTTGCACGGATAGAGGTCTCGAAACAGCTCGGAACATTCACGTAGCTGTTGCGAGATTTCGTGTCCGTGAGAGGTAGTATTAGAGCTTACTTACCTTTAGAGCTTACCTTACTTAGAGGTTATGTGAACCATACTTTAATTAGTAGTAAGTTTAATTTTATTGTAACTACCTTGGTGGAGAAAATAAACTTTTTATTATTATTATTTATTTTATTTTATTACCTTCTGGGACTCCATATTTTGTGGTAGCGCGTTTATTAGAAAGTTTGCGTGAGATTTAGTAGGTATGTAGGTAGCTGCGGAGGGCGGGCGGTGTGTAATCGCATTATCAGCCACTCCGATATTCGTAGCGAGCCCTGCCCTGCCCGGAGTACTGCCAACCCCGCTGTCTAAACTTATCCGGCTCAATTGAGCATCCTATATACCTAACCCTCGTGGGCCTAGTAGACACTTATTAAACACTAATTATCTTTAAACAACAAGTTAATTTTCAAGATATCAAATAAATATTAATTTGTTTGTAATGTTATATACTCGTATCAAGCACTTTGATGTAGGATAATAAAGTGCTTCATCATCAGCCTTTAAACGCTGGCTGCTGATACTCAGACATTTCCACGGAAGCACACAGGAGATTGGGCCGTAACCAGCCATCTTGCTTTGAATGGCTTAACTTCCCCCTCGAAGCATGGAAGCGTTATATAAACTACCATAATACTTATTTAGGTATAAAGCACGGCAAATGACCACACTTGATGTTATCACGTCAAGTAGACAGTTAATTTATACTTGACTACAATGCCGTGAACATTCCACGAAATTAACCGCCTCGATCTGTGATGCCTCTTCACGCAAAGTAAAGGCGCAATTCGTTACATTCGCTCGCAATACGCCACACTGTCGCGATATGTCCCTTTGCAGAACGTCCTATTCGCAAAAGCTCCCATTAGCACATTGTCCCCTTCGCAAAAACTAAAGTTGTATGTAGAAAGGAATACACGAGCCGCGGGTGAATTCCATTGTTTGACGACTCGGCAAAGAAAAGAGCGGATAAACCATGGAACGATGCATGCAGGGGTCCAAATGCTCGTACTTATCGCAAAAACTTAGCGGGCCTAATTGGGTCTGCAATTCAACGACCGTAGAATGTAATGTAGAAAATAAGATTGCTAAGTGAAACGATAAGCGATCTTGACAAGCGATCCTCCTACAATCGTTACGTGCAATAAAGAATGATTTTCTCACTGACGATAGTAGATCGTAGCGATAATAAAATAAAACGCAATGTCGGTTTACCGGTTTGTAATTGTACGTCAGGCCATTACGCACAGTGTTGGGAGCGCGAAAAATATTGTTGAATAATAACTTGTTGATTTGGGGCTTACTTTTGTTGTTTTGCTAATTATCGATAATTAAAAGTGTTAAAAATACATATTTTATGTCAGTTAGTTCCAAGCGGACATAGTCACAAGACACTAATAGCTGTTGTTTCTATATATATTTTAGACTTATAGATTACAGAAGTCAAATCAATACGTTTCATGGATTTCGATTATTATTTGATTGTTCTGTGTGGATGTCTAATGTTTTGTCTCTTCAATAACATATAGACGATAAATTTTTACACTGTTCGCTTTGCTAACTAACCCCCCTTATTTAAGCATTATTTAGTTAAATATTGTTTTGTCAACGTCACACAAATGTCATTTTGAATTTGAGAAAAAGAGACAAAACAATGATTAACTAAATTATGCTGAAATAGTTTTTATGAATAAGGGGGTAAAAGTACAGTTAAACAATGTATAATCATTATTCTAATCATGAGTTTGCTATTTTAATTGTTGATAAATAACTACTTCAATATCGTAATTTTCCGCATGCCACCACAGTGCGGTGTCTCAGTGGGTTTCCTCGAGTAAACAGCGAACAAAGAGAAGCTTTGAAACCTTGTTAACTTTTTAAAGCATTCGTTTGCTCTTCATGTATTATTCAGCATTCGGCATAGACACGCGCTGTCGCGGTACACGTGTTCGCAGGAAGCGGCCACCGACACCCTCCTCAGAATTGACATTTTGCAAAGTGCTCAACCCTTTGTTGCTCGGACGAAATGTGAATTTCAATGAAAACGAGGTTAAAATTGCTCGAGCCCGACACAATCGTAAAAAAAGAGATTTCATTACGAGTCATTGTTGTTATGATTTTCGTGTTTCATTCCCTCTTGAAGAATTATTAAGGCAGAAACGACCTTTTTTTCATGCCGCTTAATGTGCACTGTGAAAAGCTCCTACAATACTTTGTCGCGAAGGTAATTAACTCCGGGGCTGTTATTGTGTTTTTCGCTTGCTTTTACTCAATTAAAAATAATTTAAAATAATAGGTACGGACGCAAAGACACGGGCGGGACGCGACTGGAATAATTTCAGGCTTTAAGCAAAGCTCGGTGTCTTTTTTGAGCAAGCATCTTGTTTCATTAGCGCGAGCCTGTCTCGGGGTAATATTTATTCGCCTCGCGGATCATGAATATTTACGCTGCGGCTGGCTTTAAACAGCAAATTTTGACAGTTATTTTTTTAAATATTAAATTATACAGCGGATTTGCGGCGCTATTGTAATTAATTTGGTAGTTTCATCCGCTCAAGAGAGATGCGACGCTACACAAAGGATCGTTGAGCGCTAAGCTTGTTTAATGCGTCCCCGGGGCGGGATGAATATCGAACGCCTGTGCTCGTAAAAAGTGTCGGAGAATAAATAAATAACGGCGGCCACGGCAGCCACGGCAGCCACGCAGCCACGCAGCCACGCAGCCACGCAGCCACGCAGCCACGGCAGCCACGGCGGCCACGGCAGTCACGGCAGTATGGCCGCGCGCACACACGCTGCCTAAATAACAAATGCGGATTATTAAGGAAACAACAATAAGCTATATTTTAACCGTGTTACGAGCCTGTGCCAATATCGGACGCTCGGATTTAGGGATGAATGATATCCAGGAGATTGCAACTTTTTGCAGTGCTATCCTATTATCCGATGGATAATAAACCTGTTGTGATACCTATCTAAATGGACATCTCACACATATATTTTAATACAGTAACTAAGGGCATAAAGGAAAAACACATTTTCGGGCCGATCGACGACCATCGTATAATCAAATATTTGAGTAATAAACTAAATGCAGTGTAATATTAATTAATATATTGAGCTTAAATATTCAATAATCTAATCAGTATTTACGGATTAAATAATGACATAAACTTTTGGTTTTATAATTGAATCATAATTAAATATTGGAAATTTGCTCGCATTGGTAGCTTGGAAAATTAATCATCTTTTAAAAAGTAATCAATGCAGCTTTATGTTTGAATGACATTAAAAGATGAAATATTTAAATTTTAATAGGAGAGAACAGGTTATTAAACGGGCGGTCCTCAGTAATGACTGTATTTGTGTAGGTTTATAGTCTGCTCATTACCATAATATAACATACCAAGCAAATTATCGAACGTACTGCCATACGCAATGTATATAATTTAGCGCAAATCGAATTATGTTCGACTTGATTATTTGTTGGGTTATAAAGTACATACCTACATAAAAAGTTTGATATCCACAAAACCTGATAGTATTTCTGATAAAGAACATTATCTAATACCGCTATCCAGTCAGTAACAGACGGTCGGTCACCAAAACAAAAGTTTCAAGCATTTCCCTAAAATTTATCCCTAAAATATGCGTATCATTAACATTATTAATTATTTAATAATGTTTCTTAATATTATAATTAAATACACTGTGGCATTATTCTTGCGACATAAAACTCGAAAGAAAACAAAGACGTTCAACTTGCAAAAGAAAATCCATATCAGATCTCCAAACACACAACCCACAGATTTAACTTATAATACAGCTGTAATAAAATTTTACATCATGGTCACTAACATTAGGCTAATTAACGAGATTATTTGAGTCTTTGAGTAGTAAAACTGACTTCGCTGAAACAGACATGCTCAAAAAATCGAACAAAAAGTGAGCAATCAGAATGCTTAGTGATCAGCCAACTACCTGCTACGAAAGCCCAACGTTTCAAACGCCGGCTGAAATAGAAAAAGCACTTATCCAAATGTTTTTCAGCAAATTACGCCGAGGCGGGGATACGGCCTACAGATATAAATCTGATTATCCTCTCAAGCTTTGCGCTTTAATTAAATGGCTTTGAAGGAAAATTACGATGTTTTCGAATGACTTTGTTTATTTGGACGTTTTGGTTCCATTTTGGAAATTATTTGAACGAGCTTTGTTTGTGGCGTTTCTTTGCCTGTGTGTTTGCTCTTTTGCCCCAAAAAGCGAAAAACTGACAGAAACGGGACTACTAAGTTACCAAGCAAAGTGGTAGAGAATAGTATCTTTTATTTTTACCATTGTTCTGATTAAACATCATCATCATCATCATCATCATCAGCCTATAAACGTCCCACTGCTGGGCATAGGTCTCCCACATGCACAAAGCACGTGGGGAGATAGGGCCATAACCCACCACGCTGGCCCTATGCGGGTTGGTGGGTTAAACAACCATTGCACTTTACAATTGATTAACTTTATTATTGAGTTTTCTGTCAATACTCAATATTTTTATAGCACACCATAATGTTACAAAGTTATTATAATATAGGTACAGGTTCATTATGGGTCCTGTCGGGCACAGCAATTTGAAGAGGGAAGACCTTTTCCAATTAATTTTAAAGTAAATTAGCTTATATTCTTATATTTTTATTTATTATATTATATTTTTTAAGATGTTTATCTATAATTATTTGATATTAGAGTTTTATATATTTTTTTTATAAATTTTCAGCACCTTCTTATATGTAATTATTTTAACTTGTTTTAAAAGGTTTATCATTGCTAATGTTTTTTATTGAATCGGGTAACTTATTGAAATTTTTTATGGACATGACTAGCGGGCTGGAAGAATGGTGTGTCATTTCAGAAGCTGGTAGCGTTAGTTTGTTTCTATATCTAAATTGATGTTTGGTTATATGGTCGTCGCGCTTTGTATAGAAGTCAGGGTATTTGCGGACAAATTTACACAATTCTAAGATATAAATGCAAGGTAATGTTATTATTTTATATTTTTCAAAGTAAGCCTTACAGCTTTCTGTTGCTTCTATGTTAACTATAATTCTATTAGCTTTTTTTTTGCACTATCAATAAACTAGGAGCATCTGTACTAACCTCTCAAAGTATGACGCCATAGCTTAGACATGCGTACGCATGAGCTTAATAAGTTGTTATTGCAGTTGCTACGTCTATTGTTTTTTTTTACTTCTCGTAATGCATATGTTACCGGAAATTTATGAAATCTAGGAATTGTATACAACTCCTAGGAAATGTATACAATTCCGAAGCTATTTAGGAAATGTGTAAAATATTGTTTTAAAAAATTATTTAATACATACATATCCTGGGAAATGTATACATTTCCTAGGAATTGTATATAATACCAATACCGTATTAGGAAATGTGTAAAAAGAATGCTTTCTGTAATAAAACACGTTGTTAAAATGAGAATATTTTTTTTATTAAGGCACTCTTTGACACAATCAGGTAACAATCATACCGTAAGATATAATATCTTCATATTATCTTACTAATTAAAGCTTCAAAAATCAGCTGTCTATTAATTTTTAAGGTGCATTGATCGCCTGATTAGACGATGCATCCCCGCGTACCCATTGGTGCCTTAAATGTTTTACATTTCCGATTGCTATTTAGGAAATGTATATATTTCCTAGGAAATGTGTCTAATATAATTTATTTCACACATTTCCGGGCGATTGTAGGAATTACATACATTTCCTAGGAATTATAGACAATGACGGATTACATACATTTCCGTTAACCCATACATAAAGCTGCTCAACTTTCGGTGTAGTTTATCTATGTGGGGCTTCCAACTAACATGGGTATCTATTACAAGTCCTAATAATGTGTGTTCATTAACTGTATCTAATGTGATGGATGATATTGTTATTTTATTTTAAATTAAGTTGCGACTTTTGATAGGGATGAAAGGACTTATCGTCGTAAGTTACAGGGCTAAATACAGATAAATTAAGTTTTTATTTATTACTTTGGATTTTGGCTTGAGCGTAATTATAAATCACATATGCTACCCACGTACAACACTCGGCTCGCATGAATCGCTAGCGGCGAAGCCTAATGTTTCAAAAGGTTGCGAGTTTTTGGACATAGCAACAAATTCTACTTCATAATTGTTTTTGTTTCAAACAAAATAAGATACCAAATAGTGTAAGTGCTGTCCATCAGGCAACAGAAGAATGTTATCCTTTTGCGTGGTAAGTAAATAACTACTTTATCCGCCAGAATTTTTCTTTTTCTTGTTCCTGTTCAATCTTGAAGGTTAGTCGTCAGCTTTGTATGTTTCCTCTAGTCAATACCAAGACGGAATACTTGTTCGACAGAGGTAATGCCCGTCCACTCTCGTATGTCCCGCAGCTACGGCTTCTTCCTTCACCCAACGTGTCTTATTACATGCCCAATAAATATTGAAATCACATTAATTTAGTAAGACCAATTCAAAGATATAGGCAATATGTAAAACCAAATAGTATTAAACTCTTACGATTATTAAGTTTCTAGAGATTTTATGATAATTATTGAAACTGTATGTGTTCAAAAGACCAAGTCACAAACTGCAGATATTATTATTTCTTAATGTTTGTACTATAATAGTCATACATACAATTTCTACAGTAAATAATAGAAAACTGATTTGAAAACCTTTACCATTTCAGCTAGCGAAAAAGACGATATTGTAAAATGGGTTGTATTTAATCGATCACCAAACTAACCTAACCTAACCCACAAAAATACTAAGTTAGCACCTAAAAATACAAAGTTAGCACCAAACTACTATTTAGATGCTAACTTAGCATTTTGGGTGCTAGCCTACTATTTTTTTGTGGATCAATTTATTATTTCTCTTGTAAAATAGTAACCTAATAAACAATGCCCATAAACTTTATAATACTTCCACCTATTTTATTTCATTGTTTTGTCTCGTTTCTTATAAATTGCAAGATAATACTTTGCTAAGCGTTAATATAACGTCATTATTGTAAATTTCACGGTAAAACTACATCTTTCCTACGGTGAAAGCTTTGAAAGGTACAAAAGCACAAATAAGTTACACAACTTAAAATTGGACAGGTATACTTTGTATATAATAATAACTCCCCCCTCGCTGTCTCCCCACCTTGCAATCTATGTCTGCCATTATACTCGTATTTATGTAAAACCACCCCTCTGAATAAAACAGATTCTACAAAGAGTGGAAGAATATTAAAAAAATACTTTTATTTTTTGCATGCGCGAGCAAGATTCCGTGAGTACTGCTGAACGGCTCTTAAACACATATTACTCTTGTCGGTTTCTATCCAATTCACCTTTCCTTCAATGGAAAATGTTTTCTGAAATGCTTAATACAGCTTGGTTCTATATGGTAAAATAGGTATTTATTATTTTCTTAAGTTTACGCGAACTTTAGGGTACACTTTGGAATGAAACACTTTTTACGGTTCGACATTATCATGACGTTTCATAATTCCTTGTCGTTTCTTTTGTTCATCATCTACGAGTATTATCTCTCTCTCTCTGGGGTCGGCTCCTCATGTCTGAGGATCGTGGTCAGCATCAGGGTTGCATCTGGAGCGGATGATCTGGCCTCCACCGGTTTCTGTCTAGCACGTCTCTTACAACCGTGTAGAATTTGGAGGAAGACGAGTCTTTCACTTGATCGATCCATCCTTTTTGGTGAACGACCGCGCGATCTTTTGCCTTCGGTGTTCCCAACCACAACCAATTTTTCCAAACTTTCGTCGCCTCTGCGCGACGAGTATTATATGAATCATTGTATCGAGTATTTATGCTTCATCAAATCTTATGTAATTGTTTTGTTAAGTCCACTAAAGGGAATTTATTATTTATTAACACGTTATTTTTAACAGTGAATGAAGTATGCGATTTTTTTTCAACGGTAGCAACTTGGAACTAAGACTGCCTTTGCTACTTTACATTTTATTAGATGAAAATTGGGGTTGCCTGTATGAATAATAAACTATGAGTTGCGAGTTCACGATTACTCGATGTGACATTACGTTACAAAGTTTGAATCCTCTTATAATTAATTAATAGATCCCGGACCGGCGTTCACATTACTCGTTCAACATAAAATGGTATAACGACTTTTAAAAAGTAATTAAAACGATTTCCGAATCACTGCGTTTTCGCCATTAAAAAGTATCTTTTAACTAAGGTAAAGTGAGTTGTTTGCTGGGCTCCCGCCACGATTCATGGCTAATTAGAGGGGCAGCTTATTAGGGGGAATGGGGGAATTATCTTCCCCAAAAGAAGCCGTAAAAAGAGAAACACGACATTGTATAGCACTAAATTACACGACTCAGAACCAAGATTAAAGTTATTAAAACGCCTTTGCCCATTTAAAAAGGAATCTAGAATATTAAACTGCAATTTTATTCGAAACGAATTCCTTTCATTAGCGTTTTAATTAGTCGAAGCTTCTGTTTCTAATTAATATTGTTCCGGTCGGAACGACTCGCGAATCAAAGATTGTTTTTGATGAACGGCATGTTCAATTCTGTTCTCTTCTTTTAAATTTATGAAGTACTTAAGCGGTGATTTCTTTTTGATGTTTAGTTCTAACTTCTAGGTTTATTTTTTCTTATTCATGTGCTTCATCATCATCACCAGCCTTATAGGCTGTAGTCCACTGCTGGCCTTTAAGTGCCTATCAGATTTTATATTATTATAATGAAGTATTTATTGAACTGCTATTTCAAAACTTATTTCCCGTTGTGATTCGCCTCCCTATCAATCACGGTTGTCATTATATCGAGTATCAGTAGAATCGATATTATTTTCACAATCATAAATTTCGATTTGGAAAGATCGTATTACTTGATTACGATTGTAAGCGTCCGACCATTTGTAATTTAATAACCTAGAACGATAGCTTTGATACGTTACGATATCGACGACTGCTCATGTTGCATTCTAATTATTACGTATGATTTCATTGATTTCACTTGTGTGAGAGTACTTGTTTTATTTATTAGAAAAAACAACAACCTTAAAACTATTTGTATCAGTATAAAGATAGAACGTCATAATCAATTTGAAAATAGAATTCAGAAGTTAAGAAGAAGTAAATAATTTATGTGGCTATTGTTACTTTTGAAATTAATGTATAACTTTTAATATTGTTGATAGCATATTCATGCAATAAAACATAAATCATTAAAAAAAGTAGGTCGATTCCTGTCACACACGTTGTTGAAATTGGAATTTCGCAAGGGCTTAACGAGCGATACGCAAACAGTTTGTAGTATAAAATCGAATTGTGCAAAGTTAATCGCGCCCGCGTCGGGGAGGGTCAGCCCTCGCAGGGGCTGACGCGCCGCTAATTATTATTTATATGGCGTCCTCGCTTTGAGTGTGTTATTATAATAGAATCTCGTTAAAATGTGAATAATAAAGCCGACATGGACATTCACGCTTGTAAATTTTGGCTCTCATCAAAACTAAACGTCAGCGTGATAATTAACTAAATATTAATCACTGATCGAAAAATGAAATATCTCTTTTTGTAAACCTTAGCTGCTAATCTAGAATATACGCTTACGCTTGCAATACTATGTTTATGATTTAAGGCGACACGCTGACAAAATGTCTGTATCTTCAATTTGCTTGCTCAAATACAAGATTGTATAATTTTGACTCGATCATAATTATTTTCGAAAACACCACAAAAAACAACAGGTTCAAATTACAACAGGATTACTTAAATGATATGCTTGGAAACCAGTTAAATGTATTGATAACAACAATATTCGTAATTTAGTAGCTGTATATTTTAATAAGTAAAACCAATGATTTATAAAAAAGATTTGAATTTTTTTTTATTTGCGGTCTCAATTGACGCACTAAACCGTATTTTTGACTTTATGACAGCGCCAGTAAGGATCAGTCTTTTTGAATGTTCACAAAGCGAGGTGTCGTTTTAAGCTTGGCCGGCTGTGAAACTCTGGTTACAACCTCTATATGATATATTTCATATCCTTTATATTAAACGTAAACACTATTGCTTAGCATCAGGTACGGTGGGGGAACAACTCCTCCACCTTGCTCATCATTTTCTCTATCATATTCATCATCATCCTTTTCGTTATCATTATCACATCATTCTAACAATCAACAATTGTTACTCCACTGCTAGAAATAGACTTCTCCCAATGTATGCCACTGATATTTGACTCTTTTTATCTAACTTCTGCTAGCATTCTACGTATATCCTCGCTCCACTTAGCTAGCCGAATGAGGTGTCCTGCGTCCTACTACCTAGCTATTACTTTGTTGCAATTAAACAAGCTATAATAGTTATACGACTTTTAAATTTCCTGGCTGTCTTGATTGTGAGTACCCACAACGCTAGTGTTCTGGCCCATTAGCTGGCACGAACACTCTTTGTCGCCACTTGTTTTGCATAGCACGGAATTAATGTACGTAGGTGGTGTACAAACAAGACGGGGGTGGGGAGTTTATCGCCTCTGGCACCGCCGCCATGCCATAAATGCCGGCACTAAAACGTGCCATTTCCCTAAATTATTTTAATGACGAATGCTCCCACTTTTTAGTATAATATAATTCGGTTACACTAAGCTCTTGCCAAATAACCGTCAACGGGAAAGATTTAGACAATAGACTGCTACAAAATTTGGAAGCTACACTTAAAGTGAGTCAGCTGCCTGGCCGTTACGTATGGGATCGCATTGTGCCGAGGCGTTCGTTCGTCGAGCGGTTTCCTTATGCGGCGGGCGTCGAAACTACAAATTAGTTCCTGCGATGGGTTTATGAGTTACAATCGGCGTACGGTCATGGCCTACTCATGGCCTACAACAGTGCTGAGTGCGTGATTTTTTTATTATTCGAACCAGTCGGATTGAAAATTAAGCAGCGCACAGACAAAGAATAGGTTTGGAAAAAAGATTGGAAACTGACTTGTCACGAGGTAGCGCTGTTCCGATCCCACACTAATTGTAGTTTAACCACTTGGACTCGACCGAATAGTGATAAAACTAGCACTGAACGTTCTTTTGTTTTTGAATACTTTACACTTCATTGTTTTCGTTCCCGGTCACTTGCAGCATAGATGAGTTCGTTACGGGCGCGGGTTCTTCCATTGAAACTCGAAGCTGCATAAAGTTTTTCTTGAGTTGCCGACGAAGCCAGTTCGTTTGTCAAGATAAAACGGCAGCTGGTCGGGCCCCTCTTGTTTGCGGCGACCCCACAGCGCCGCACAATGCCTCCCCGACGCTCGCTCGACTCGTTCACGCCGACCATAAAGGATTTAATAGCGATATGGCGTGTCGAAATATTAATATGTTTGCGGCTAAACTGTCCATATAAACTAAGAGTCAAGCTTTCGCCGTGGTCGAGCCGTGGGCGAGATGATGGCACATTTGTCATCCTGCTAACAATAAAGCGTTTAATTTTGTTTATAGACGTCGCGTGGGTATAAGGTAATCGATTTACTGTTATCGCTCTTAATCTATTCTGACATATGACTTAATCTCGATTGCCGCTTCACCCGAGTGCTCGCCAAGAGTATTCTGGTGTTTGTTTAAGTGCTTGGTTTCGTATTGATGGAGGAGATATTATTGTCTCTGAAAACGTATTACATCTTTATCTATTTATACAGTTGCCGGAGAGACCCCATTAAAGTAGTAAGTCAGTCAGAGATAAAAGTCATACTATGTTACGCTATAGCTCTAGCTATCTTTTTTCTATAGATAGTGATAAGTAGAGAATGTCAGACCTTTCGACTTTTCGTCGAAGATACACTTAACCAGGTTGAACTTTAGTTGATCTTCTGGTTACCTACTATAGTTCCTTTACTTATATTCTTAGATCCTTGTCTCAACAAATCAACCCAATACTACTAATCATTCAGCAATTTTATGACACCGTTGTTGCTCCATAAACGGCATAGCCGGTGTAAAGCAGAATTACGTAAAAGGAGAGAATTTTAATTCAATCACCTCGCAATTGCGGCCCATTCTGTACCTGCTCCGGAGGCACCTTACCGTGAATTATACGACGGTCTATCGACAACTGGAACCATAAAACGGTACCCTACTTGTCATTGGAACGTGGAACTGTTATTACTCAGATAATATCTGTCGAATGATATAAAATTTTGTTATTTTTCCAATAACATTTTGGAAGTCGACATCTCCGATTCGGGGGGAGTGCTTTAGTTCACAATTTGTGAGGCCATTATCTGCGAGCGTGAGTGAGACGACGCGATATTGCCGGCCCACTCGCGCGCCACTCGCTGAATGTAAATGGCTTCATTTGATTATGTTCTTCGTCACTACTACGTATAAACTCTTTGCATTTATGCAGTCCCGGTGAGTTCCAGAATCGACCGTGTTCGTTAGGATTTTTCTTGTGTGGGAAAAGTTATAAATGTTAATTTTTCTGGAGTACCTACCTTTTTCGAAAGTTATATTACTTGACTGTCATACATATGTAATGTGTCATGTTGTGGTCATGGCACATACATGACATGACAACTTGGGGCTAAGTGGAGTGCAGCATTATTATTGATACGGCTAAAGCAATGTAAAAGGTAAATTACCAGGCTTTTGTAACGAAAAGATGTTTCTAAAGAAAAATACGATTATCCATTAAAAAAAATAAAATAATAATACATAATAACAAATAATAGTATAAATAATCATAATCATCATCTCAGCCAAAAGACGTCCACTGCTGGACAAAGGCAAATAATAGTATAAATAATAAAATATTATTATTTATACTATTATTTGTTAATATTATCTACTTATATAGTAACTATTTTTTATATTTTATATATATGGCAGTACATTTATATTGGCCTTGGCTGTTTATGTACCGATTAAAATAAAATAAAATAAATAAAATAAAAATAGCTTTAAGTTTTATACGACAAACAAAACGTTTTTATACGTAGGTACATACAACATAATCTATGGCTACCACTTAGTGACACAGATTGAAGGTTTTTAAGCCCTGTGAATAACTTGGAAGCAGAGCTGAGTAAAATTGTGCACGAAGTTTGAGGTGTCAAGGTCAAATATCAGTCTGTTAACCTCTTATAATATTATGAAAGTGCTACCGAAAAGACGAGGACTACGACGCGACTTTGAACAACTATTAACATGATAACGAATTCGAATAATTTTAATGATTATCGCTCCCACTTCCACTTAACAAAATATTTTAAAAGATGGCTCATTCCAAATATTGACGTATTTACATTTAAATATAACAAAACCGCACAATTTCGCAAATAATTAAAACCGTTCGTTCTCTGTGAACCATGGCCGCAAACCTATGTTATTAATTTAATCACTATGTTTGTTTTGCACTTGTGTATTAATTTGAAACGTGCCCATTTATACATGGACCATTCATCACTCAACCATGCCAGGAATTGCGAAACCGCAAAACGAACTTGTTTATAGCCCTCCTGTTGAATCGATATTACGAATATGCGAGTATATTTATTCATTAATTCTTTATTAATAAACGATGTCCATGTCGACACAAATAGCCCAATCACAAATTATGAAATTATCATCGCCAACAATGAAACGAGATGGAACCGGTTTGGATAAGATTAATAGTGGAAGAACTGTTATTGTTGCTATTGATTAAAAAGGGTGATAAGTATTTGTAGTTAGTTATATTTTGATAACTGTATTTTGACCAGTTGTTGTCAAGTTTCAGAGTAGAAGTTTATATATAAATAAATCTTTACAACAAACACTTTACTTATATCTTTGTACATATTTAGTGAATAACAATATATATATTTTTAATTGAACTTTACTGTTGCATTGTACATTTAATATTTTAAAAAACTAATACTAAGTACCTAGGTACGGCCTAATAAGATCGAGACTAAATAAATCGAAAATATTTGTCAGTATTACATAGTATTCCTACATTAGCATATTATGTTTCAGACTGTTATTTTTTCAACAAATCCTAACAAAATTATTTGTTATCCAATCACAGGTGAAAAAAAGATTGTGTCCAAAGCACACTGTTTAATATTCATCGTAATCTTTGCAGGAGACGGCAGAAGTGTGCGTGGGCACGTCGGTCGGCACGATCACCGAGCCGGACTGCTTGGGCCCCTGCGAGCCTGGTACTTCGGTCACGCTGGAGGGCATCGTGTGGCATGAGACGGAAGGTGGTGAGTTGTTACTAGCGCACGAACGCAGCACCGTAGCGCCATCTATGCACGCTTATGCACGCTTGGTAACTTTATGTTGCTCTGCGATACATTTTTCACTTTTTTTTCGCGGTGAGCGTTGTTTTTATTATGAAAAATGAATAAATGAACTTTAATTAGTAACTCTTTGTTATGTTCTATTGATGTTAGAACAAAGTGCAACTTATTGTTTAAAATTAAACGATTGTTAAGATAAAAACGACACCCACCAGGGCAAATCATTATCATCTGTGTACGCAACAAATAGACTTTACTATTGGACCCGGCGGACTTCGTACCGCTTTGACAGTTTCCATTCATTCCCGTGGGAATATCGAGATAAAAACTATCCTATGAGTTAATCCAGGTTATAAACTATCTGTATGCCGAATTTCATCCAAATCCATCCATCCGTTGCGGCGTGAAGAAGCAACAAATATACACACACACACACTCACACAAACTTTCGCATTTATAATAGACAGACAGATGTTAACAATTTTAATATTTTTATCAACCATATTTATTGTTCATTTGTCAGAGCATTGTAGTACCGGAAATCCAAGGGTCGTGGTTTCGATTCCCACTCGAGCTTCCTGAGACTGGTAGATATTTATCTCGTAAAATTTTATCTTGTAATTACATATTACACATTGTGAATGTTAAAATTAAAAATAATAAAAAAACGAGCGAGCCTTACAGTAGTCGCTTAATGTGTAACATTTGACATCTCACCTTAATAATAAGCAATTTTAACATTATATTCTGAAAAAAATGGGTCAGGTATTACCTATGTACATAATTTTAAAACTATAAAATAAATGCAGTAAATACTCATTAGAAAACATTTGACATATCAAAATGACCTTTGATAGTCAAATGACACAATATGTCACTTATAATAATAATATGTCATGTTTATAATATCGATTTTAAATTTACAAAATGGCGCGCGCTTGCGCGCTTCCCCGACTTCCTGTTACACATACTTCCGTCCTATTTCATGAAATCACTTATAAGCTTATAAGCAATTTGTGGGAGTCTTTATTCTATATATAGAAAGCGAGCGGAAAGATGTTACACATCATAAACATATTTTTATAAGAGTATACCTACTCGTACATGAATATACTACCTATGTCAAGTATTAAAATTACCAGCTGAACATGCATTTAACCCACAGAATGTTTGGTCTGTGATTCAAACATTTTCATGAAGACATGTTTAGTTAAAAACACGACTCATAAATAATATATTTTGTCAAAACATACTTTTGTTCAAACATGAAATGTTCACAATGTAGGTAGGTATTATCTGTTATGTCTTCTGAGACAATGCCTACACCATGTGGCCTGTAACCTCTTGCACAATTATCCTGAAACAGTTAATGTGATTGAAAGAGTTTTAAAAACCTCTTTATAAGCTGGAAGAACGGACATATACCCCATCATTTAGGTACTTACGAATTTTTTATTATTTTACAATGAGGAAGCGCTTTTCCTTCTATTTCGTTGGTTCTTTGCACTATAAATAATTGACATACTTAATAAAGAATTATTATACTTAAACTTAAATTAAATCTTGAGCAAGCGACCGCGTAAATTATTATAACAAGTTTTTAACTCAAATAGACTTGGTAGGAACAAAATAATATTTCGTTGAGACAATGGCTTAAAATATCTAAACTTATTATAACAATAGCCTTTATTCACCCTTGAGACTAGACACTTCAAGGTTCAATAATAAACAACGTGTACAAATGAAAATATTAGCACTGTAATTTTAGTTTGTTATGATCCGACAGCGACAATACTGTAATTTGGTTTGACACTAACTGACAAAAAGGAACTACAAAACTAATTTAGCTGTTACTGGTGTATCAATAAGGATACAAGTTGACTGCTTCGACTGGTTAGTCAATAGATAAACTTTTAAGCGCCTGTCATTCTGTATTCTTTCATAGAAAATGTATGAGAATAGCAAATTATTACGTCACTGTTATGGGAATTTAATCTTGTTCCGGCCTTTTTTAAATTTTTATTTTTTAGGTTACAGAATTTCGTGTTTAGCTCCAATTAATAATGGTTAATGTTTTACAACTGTTACATGATGTCATAATTTTGTATTAGGAATGTTTTTGATCCTTTTTGTTTTGTTAACATCCTAATTGTCTAGTAATTCATTGACGATAATAGTTCGATTTATATCGCCTTGTGTTCATTGGACGACATTTATATGATGACTGTAGTGAATGGATGACGTACTGGACACCGGCCGCCCGTCTCAAGTACGTCATCCAACTTTATGCAACTTCTAAGTCTCAAAGTCTTGTACACACGGCTGCACATCAACCTACCACAAACTTTTTTTTTTTGTTGATGGCTTCGTGCGATTAGCACATTTAGCCAGTGTCAAAGTAATTTTAACAGGACGTAATACATAAATAATCAGTATTTCTTTTCTGTATGATGAAGATGATGATTGATAAAGAAGTGAGAAATGATATACCCCCCAACCCCTCGAGTATCTCAGTAAAGATGTGGGGCTTTACTAAGTCCTCGGGCGGACTTCTTGAGAGAATTTGAAAAGTGACTTTGCATTGTTTTGTTTGATTTGCCAACACTCATGCACAATCACGAACAGTTGACGGTTAATAATCCACCATTATTTCGCATTAATTTCGACATAACACAAATTTTAGAAAATAAAACAAAACCGCAGACATGACTCTTCAAATTTCCTTAATAGACTTTGAACTTTATCTCTAAGTCATATGGTTGATATTGCATTGAAAGAAATTTGACAGATAGGTTGATGTGCAGCCGTTTGTACTTTCGTGGTCCAGGGAGAAGTTTTTTTAAATCTTTGAAAACAGTTCCTATGATAGTGCTATTTGTCGTATACGCCAAGATAGAACTATAAGGAATTATTTCATTGTTTTCCTCCTTGTTTGAAGTCGGTTAATTACTTTGACACTGGCTAAATGTGCTCATCGCACGAAGCCATCAACTAAAGGAAAAAAAATTAGTTTGATTTCAAGCATTTTGAGTAGTGAATAGTGATGCAACGGAAGAATACAATCGGGGTTTGTATATTAAATACTTTAATATATTCATTATAATAGATAGCGTGTTTTATATCCTACAAATAATTACGATCAGCTAAGTCTGATCAGAATAAGATGCATCACTAAATAAGTGTGTTTCTATTTTTTTAAACAAATGAGTATTATACCTATAATCCATTGGTTGTATGATATTGTCTTTCAAGCATGTTTCCACGACCGGCAACTACAAACTGGTTAATCATTTATGTATTCGTGTAGCGTATATTGTGGAGTCAATGGGCCTACCCGAGTAATTAAGCAAGCGCTTATTAGGCGCAGATACCATCGGACCGTATTTAATAACACCACCAGTAGAGTTAACTCCGGCAACGGACGAAGCGTTTCTAAAACTAATTTGACCATTAATTCAACTTAAGCCAGGTGATATATAATTAGATAATTTTATTGGTTTTAGCAACTAATTTTGTAGCAATATTTAATTATATTAAGACAGCTTATTATAATTCTAGCAAATCTATTAAATGTTGCTATTCCATAACCAATCTATCTATACTCGTACATATTATAAAAGAAAGTCCCCGGAACGCGTCTGTTTGTCTGGTACGACGGAAAGGTACGGACGGATCTTAGGAACCAATGGACGGATTTTGATACGGTTTTTTCTAATAGATAAAGCGTCTTTCGGTGGTTTACGTACACAATAACACAAACGAAGCCGGGCCGGGTCACTAGTTTAAATATAAAAAATAAAAATGAACACAAAAGCCGTAAAGCCGACATTTTAAAAGATTGAAAATTATAATGAGTGTGTTTGTGTTCTGTTTCTTAATTCTTACAGATGTTCAAAGTGCACAACCATGAATATTGATGAAACATCTACTTTCATACACAAGTATAAAAAAGCAGTTAAACAAAACAAATACTAAACCAATGTCCCGCGTGTTACACATAAGGGCCATGACGCGAATTCCGAATGTTCGTTCACGTGTATTAAATAAATCCATAGCACAGCGATACTGTTGTTCCCCCGCCCGCCCTCGCAGCCCTCCTAGACAGGCAGACAGTTTTTATCACAAGTCCTCCGGGAATTTGTTTTGCTCTTTTCTATAATAATAATGTCTCAGCACCACTCAGAGTCGTCAAATATCTCTGTGCTGAAGAAACACTGTAATCCGTAGCGTTGATGTGGAAAACAACTTACCAAAACTTTTTACTTTACGCAATTGATCCTTTTGTGGTTCAGAAAGATACGTCAACTGCTCTCATTGTCACATTTAATGCCTATTGAATGAGAAATTTATCAAATTCGCCGTAAACGGTTGACACCAGTAGACAAAAGGCTTATCTCCACAATAATTAAGCTTAACAAGGGCTTAATATCCTTCACTATAACAAAGCGTCAGTAATACAATTTGATTTTCAAAACAATGCCAAAAGGTTTGTCGTAATTATTGTAACTATTTATTGTCTGGTAATTATATCGGTGGTCGTATCAAAAGAGCAGAACAGGGGCCGTAGCCTTTCACTGAATGGAACGATGATGTTGTCGTCCAGCAACTTGCACAGCAACCAGCTAATCCGATCCGAACCCCTCGGAGAATCTAGAATGAAACTGGGACACGCACTAGTGCGTGATGCGTGTTTCCCCTAGAAAACCTCTAACGGTGTTTCGTTTCACACGACTTGAGGAACCCTTTAAGTTTCTCCCCGCCCCCAAAAAAGTCCGGTGACGCTAGTAAAAAGCACAGCAAACAGCGCTGACGGGCTGGGTGGATACACTCGTAGTAAGCCAAGGCTACGATTTAGACAATGCAGTTTTATTTTCATATTTTACCCGCTCAACGTTAAGGCTGAAGCCAGCCGTAGCATCAGAGCCCTGAACGCTGGAATAGGTTCATTTGGCGGTGCTAATTACGCCTCGGCCGCGGTAATCAACGGACTAATGGCTGTCGCGCTCTTGCTTCCCGGCCAAAGCTTTGTCTCGGCCACCAATTATAAATCCTCCGTCTCTCCGAACCGTTAGTACTTTACACGAATTCCATAATATCAACAAGGGTATGACATGCTTGATTGAACCCTATTTATTGTATTTATTATGCGTTAATAGTAATGGTATCAATATGTCTATTATTATCAGCGTCGAAGCAGCAGCAGCTCTACGAGTACAATGAAATGAAACACTTTTTACGTATTTACTCGCGCTTTATTTTACTTATCTAGACACGCGGTAGCGTGTCAAGCCAAGTTCAAGCTAACAGAACTGGCGAGCAGCACCGTGTGTAATATTACACGAACCATTTGGAGCCACTTTTGACCCCCTCCTAACTCAAAAAATTATTTCACATAAACATGTCAAATTTGGCTCATATATTGAGACTTGCGAGATACATATGTGCCCCAAATTTCATAAACACACCTCAAATGGTTATTTAAATATTATCGTCAAAAATCGTGATTTTTATCACTGACTAATCTATAGATAGATCAAAACACTTACCCAGTTCCAGATGACCTAGAAAGTTCAAATTTGGCATCCAAATAGGTAATTGGGAGAATACAAAGGAATAAATCAGAAACCAGTAAATTTTTATCAATTTAGTATATTTTTCAATTAATAGATTTTATTAGGAACACTTACTTACTTATGGATGCCTGTAATGTAAGAATCAGCCGGTCTTTATGTGGATTTTAAGGTCTTCACGTGAATATATAACGAGTGGAACACCACCCTTAATTTTTTTAAATCCAAACATATCATTTTTAGTACTTATAACTACTTATAACTAAGAGTATAGACGACTTTCGTATTTATTACGTTATTATTAACTGGGATTTAGTATTAATTATTATTTCAATAATTGGCGCACATCAACAGTGTAAGATCATTACTTATAAATAATTAAATAATACTACGATAATACCACGAACCACGGCACACAGTGCGGCGGCCGTGGAGCAGCGGGGTGGGAAGCGGTGTGATAATTTTATTATGAATAAGTACCTACTAATAATTTCTGTACAAAAAGTAATCATATCCCATCAAAAACATAAATGTGAAATGAGAGCCAAGTTCAATATTATGACATATGCCTCGGTTGTTGACTTCAACGATAACGAGTTTATTTTATTTTACTTTCATTGGTTATTTTTAAAGTTAGCTCCCTCACAGCTTGTAAGTTGTTACTTTAGGGTTAACTAGCGACCCGCCCCGGCTTCGCACGGGTGCAATACTGATACTAAATGCATGTATTTATACATATAAACATTCCTCTTGAATCACTCTATCTATTAAAAAAAACCGCATCAAAATCCGTTGCGTGTTATAAAAGATCTAAGCATAGGGACAGACAGACAGCGCGAAGCGACTTTGTTTTATACTATGTAGTGGTACCATGTTAATACCCGATAAAACGAGTAAATTTCTATAACTATAAAGGACCTACAGTACTAGTAGTATTTTTCCTCATAGTAAACACCTAAAATTTGCCGTACGAGCTTTAACCACTTAACTCTTATTATTTTCGTGTTTTCAGAACATGTACTATCACTTTATTGGGTCTTCTTATTCATGTGTTTTTACACTGAGGTACTGCACACCACTTATAAACTTTGGAATTCATTTTTATTACTCGAATTAATTTAATGTTTGGTTTTCTTTCTTCGCTACGCATAGACACAATGGCATTGCAATGACATGCTTGCCTTAGCGTGACGTCAGAGCCGACGCCATGACACCTGCGAGCTGTTTTCGCGCACTATTGAAAAAATATTAGAAAATGGCTTTAAACTTCGTTAAACTTAAGTTTATTACCGAAATAAAGGTTTTTTTGTAATTAGTAAATGTGTAATGTAATGTAGGTTACGGAAGAGGATTTCAAAATCTTTCGTCACGCCTATTAAAGAGAGTGGATCGATCAAAACGCCTTCTGTCGCGATACGCAGGTGAAGGACACAGAAATATCATATTTACCGATGAAAAATTTTCACGATTTAAGAGCACTACAATACGCAAAATGATAGAGTGTACGCTCACAGTTCTAAAGAAGTTGCTCAAGTGGTCGGAAAGGTACAACGTGGTCATCATCCTGTTTCAGTGATGGTTTGGTGGGGCTTGTCTTATCAAGGCGTCACAAAGCTACATTTTTGTGAAAAAGGAGTGAAAACTTCAGCCAAAGTGTAGCCAAAGAGACAGTCTTGGATCATGTTGCGAAACCTTTCAGCAATACACTTTTTAAAAATGTACCGTGGACTTTCCAGCAGTTCTCTGCACCTGGTCACAGGGCACGAACTACCCAAGCCTGGCTTGAAACCAAAGTTCCGGACTTTATAAGAGCTGAAAACTGGCCCTCATCTAGCCCAGACCTCAACCCTTTAGACTAAAAATTATGGTCAGTTTTAGAGGACATGGCTTGCTCTAAACGATACGGCGACATTGAGTCTCTTAAAAAATCTCTGAAGCAAGCAGTGGCGAAATTTCCCATGGAAACAGTGCGTAAATCCATAGGTTCGTGGCCAGATAGAGTAGAGGCCTGTATAAAAGCTAAAGGTGGCCATTTTGAATAGAATATTATTTTTATTTTTTGCTGAGACTTTAATAAATATGTACGTATAAGTCTTAGTAATATTACATTACTTCATAAAAAAATTGCATTTTCATTTGTAACAGAACTTAGGGCCGGGCTAGGTATATATAGGTGTATATAACATATAGTCTATGTCAAATGAAAGATGTGAATCTTTGTATATGTAACGGGCATTTTACTTATTTCGATTTAAAAATATGTTGATTAAAAAGTTGGCGTTTCGTTTTAGCTGTTCGCTAAATGGACAGAGTTAATAACGGGGCGAGTGGGCGTCGAACGCTGCGTTCCGTTGTCCGAGAATGGCTCTAATCAGACTCGGCCATTGTTTCCCACACCGGGACAAACAAACTTCCGAGGTTTCTAATTACAATATGCCTCTACCGGTGAGCAAGCATATAGCTTTTAATAAAGCGATCGTCTGTTTAAGCAAATGATGATTTTACTAACCCCTTACCATCTTCAAATTTTATATCTATACTAATATTATAAAGCTGAAGAGTTTGTTTGTTTGTTTGGTTGAACGCGCTAATCTCAGGAACTACTGGTTCGAATTGAAAAATTATTATTTTTGTGTTGAGTAGTCCATTTATTAAGGAAGGCTTATATTACATTACATCACGCTATGACTAATAGGAGTGGAGCAGTAATCGCTAATAAATGCGGGTGAAACCGCGGGGCACAGCTTGTATAGTTATAAATCCTTAGCGGCTTCTTGTGTTCTAGTGGCTAGTAGACCCCGGTGGTGGTCTAGCCACTAACACGTTAAGACCAAAACCAATAAATCTAAGACCAAGAAGTTCCAGGTTTGATTTCCAGCGAGGGATATATATTTTTGTAAGTACTCGTTTGGCTGTTGGTAGGGATTGTTTTTAGTTCACCTGGTCAGTTACCACCGTTTTATCTAAATCTGTCTTCATAATAACATCAAAGTTAGTAGCATTAAATTATATCAATAGGTAGGTACATTTATATTAATCAAGATTGTTGCAGATAAAGGGCGCTTCAATCAAATCAAAGTGAGATGAAAATAAGGCGCTTCTACGTTGTTATTAAATAAAAAGAAAATTAATAATAATAATAATAATACAGTGCTTGTCGACGTCACCATCCCACACGATGAGAACCTCGTAAAGGCCGAGAAGGACAAGGTCAGCAAGTACCTTGACTTGGCTCATGAGGTAACCGCCATGTGGGATGTTGACTCGACAATCATTGTGCCGATAGTCGTGTCTGCGAACGGTCTGGTAGCGAAGAGTCTCGACCAACACCTTAAGAGACTCTCGCTCAATGGTTGGATCAAGGGTCAGATACAGAAGGCGGTACTCTTGGACAAGGCGTGGATAGTCCGAAGGTTCCTGTCTCTGCAGCCCTAACCACGGCAGCTTGAGCCCTGCCCCGTTGTCGGTGGCACCCTAGGCTAGGTTTTTTATAATATTGTTATGTTTTGTATGTGCTTTTGTATTTTACTTTTATATTAATATTATAACAAACCTAGGCTAAGAAAAAAAAATAAAGAGAATAATAATTCATAATAATATGATTAATTAAAGGTACATATAACTGAACGTCACTGTAGTTTACCAAAGCACTAGCGTACGAGCAGAGAAAATAATTAATAATGCACTATCATAACCTCCTGGTCGCTTGAGCGATTATTCGCCTTCACTCAATTATTCCAAGCGCAAACACAATTGTAACGTAATGAGTCAATAAAACACTCGCCGAGAAAGTTGATAAACATTAATTTAAAAAAAATATGACCACTAATTAGCGGCTCGGCACGAAGGGCACCGGGTATTTAGTTAATTGTTGGCCGGTGTCTCGGAAACCTGTCCCATGGGATCTGGTCGAGTCCGAAGCCAGATGCCGTCATATCTAAAGCCGACATTAAAGAATTCATTCCGAGGATACTTGTTGAGGACGCCGAGTTTAATTAGTTTAGACATACGTAGCATAAGGGAATTTGATTATTTTGTTATTATTTTGTTTGTAAACTTAATGTAGGAATAAGTACATGTAAAGCGCTAAGTACGATTTGTTAAAGTTAGGTTTGATCTTGTCGAAACACGTCTAAACATGAATTAGCCAATCACGTTAAAGTTCACTTATTTTGTTTGTCTAGTTAGTATGGGATTGGTAACAGTCGCAAAATCAACTGTGTCAACGCGTCGCTAGTTGCCATACGTCCAAATCGGATATAAGTAGCGCAGTTTTGTATGAGAATCATGTTCAACGTTCAGTATTCAATTGTAACCTGGGAAATAAAGAAGACACTAAATACATCGAAGAAGAGTTTTAATTGAACAAAAATACAGTCCACCACATTATGGTCCATCGAGAAGCCGGATCTCAAGGAATATTTTGAAGAAAGAAAATATTCAAGCCTTCGTCGTCTACGGTACTGAATATTTTATCAACGTTTGGAGCTGCTATCAAGACGTCTAGCTACAATCTTCGTTGCCATTAGCCGATCGCAATGGTTGTCACAAGAAGTCAAGGTGATATAGCGGAGCTGGAAGAGCAAAGGCGTCAAGAGATGCAACGCGTTGAAATTGAGCGAATACGGCGACTCTCACTGGAAGCACCTGCTTCACCTGCGTCGAGACATGTAGACCAGGGGCAAAGCAAGGCGAATCCAGGGGGCACCATGGTTCATAAGGCTGGTCCCAGTATGGAAGAAAAGGAACGGCGTCGCGTCCCGTCACCGACGCGTTCTGTGCGCTCGCATCGATCTACGGCAAGCGCTACTACGAGAATGCGACTGGCGGAATTAGAAGCCGCTGAGAAGCTAGCGTCCATAAGAAGAAAGGAATTGGAACTGGAAGCCGATTTAATAAAGAAGAGGTTTGCCGCCGAAGTATCGGCCATTCAAGAGGATGACGATAGCGTCCACGATGAACCGGTTCGACGCGTCTCAAAGGAGGAAGAGCGCCAGCGAGTTGATGAATGGCTACAAGTGCAAGGCAACCAAAAAGAAGATGTTCGACAACTACGCTTCGAAACACCTAGAGAAACAACATCATATACCCCATCACGAACAAGGAGCGGAATCGATCGACTGGCAGAAACTTTAGAGAAGATGGTGCGGCCTAGAACACGAAGTATGGACCTACCTATTTTCTCCGGGGCTATCAACGAGTGGCTACCATTCAAAGCGGCGATGCAAGATAGCACAAGAATGTACAACATATCCGACGCTGAGAACGTACAACGGTTGAGAAGCTGCCTTAAGGGAGAAGCTAGAGACGTCGTGTCAGCACTGCTACATACGGCCACCAATCCGAACGTCATTATGAGAACATTAGAACAATGCTTCGGACGACCTGAAGTTATCATCGATCGAGCCATGGAAGAGTTAAGGAAGACGCCGAAACCATCATCATCAGCCACTGACCTCAATCAGTTCGCCGTGCGGTTACAAAACACCATCTGCGTATTGAAGACAATCGATCGTCGGGGGTACCTCTACAATCCTCTACTGGCAAGAGAGGTGCTGGATAAGCTGAGCCCGCACATCCGATCACGTTGGTGTGACTACGCTTACGAAAATGAAGGGACGGCGGAACCAGAGATCGTGATGCTTTCGCGATTCTTAATGCGAGAGGCGGACCGAGCGTTGCGATACACATACGCTCCTCCATCAACGAATGCAACGAACATAAGAAGAGAAGTTCGACCTGCTGCAGCAATTGCAATGCCAAGGAAGAAGGCTAACAACGTGTACAACGTGGAAGAAGTGCAAGATTCGTGCCTGAGCTGCGGTCAAGCGCACATACTACATCAATGCCCGAAGTATAAAGAGATGACGACTGAACAGCGATGGGACTTTTTAAAAGAAAAGCAAGTATGTTTCAAGTGCGCTCATCACAAGCACCGGCGGAGCAGCTGTCGCGCCAAGCCATGCGGCGTGAGACAATGCAAACGTCCACACCATTCGTCGCTTCATTATGAAAAAGAAGAGAAGCCCGCAACCGCAACACAAGAACAAGCAACAACGAGCAACGAGGCCGTGTTGTCGGTAGCTACCACCAAAGCTGCCGGACCACGTGCCGTTCTTCTGAAGATGTGCCCTGTTGTCATCGGTGGACCACGGGGGGAGGTGAACACTTTCGCGCTGCTGGATGAAGGGGCTACAATCACTCTAATCGACGAGGATCTGGCCAAACAAATCGGTGCGGAAGGACCTGCACATCCGCTACATCTCCATGGCGTCAATATGAGGCAAATACAGAACAACAGCAAGCTCGTCACCGTGCAAGTTCGCGGCAAGCAGGAATATCACGCATACCAATTGAAAGCGAGAACAATGAAGAATTTAAAGTTGCATCAACAATCAATTCCAGAAGAATTATTGCAACATAAGCACCTTCAAGATCTGAAGCAAGAAGAAATATGTTACGAGAGAGCGCGTCCAGGCCTTTTGGTGGGAACCGATCACTGGGAAAGTATTGTCTCCAGGGAACTGAGAATCGGTGGCCCCAACGAACCGGCTGCCTCAAAGACGCAACTCGGCTGGGTGGTGCACGGAACCGTACCACGCAACATGATTATGAAGAATGAGAACGTGCTTCATCTCTACGAGCCCGATCGGCACAGCGATGCAAGAGAGCGGCACGACAAACAGCTTCATGATCTAGTGGAGTTTCACTTCAAGATAGAAGCACTGGGCGTCGCACGGGAACCACGAATCAGTGAGGCGGACCAGCGCGCAATGAAGATAGTACAGAACACAATTAAGAAAATTGATGACGGCTATGAAGTTGGCTTACCATGGCGACAAGACAAGGTCACCACGCCACCAAGCTACCACGCGGCACTACGAAGATTACAGAACATTGAGAAGAAGATGGACGCCTCGCCAGAATTCGCTGTCGAATACACTGCTCAAATAGAAAATCTTCTTAAGAAGGGGTACGCGGAGCCATGCGACGGATCGGAGATGAACAGCACCCACTGCTGGATTCTACCACACTTCGCCGTATACAACCCCAACAAGCCAGGCAAACAACGGCTAGTGTTCGACGCAGCGGCACGATGTAACGGCGTGAGCCTCAATGACCTGCTGCTGGAGGGCCCTGATCTGCTGCTATCGCTGCCCGGAATACTATTTCGCTTCCGGGAGAAAGCCATCGCCGTCACAGCAGATATTCAAGAAATGTTCCTACGGGTCAAGATACGTGTTGAAGATCAACCGGCCCAACAGTTCTTATGGCGAGGGGGAGATCGCACAAGTCCACCTCGACATTACAAGATGACCAGTATGATATTCGGCGCAGCAAGCTCTCCATTTATGGCGCACTTCGTTCGCAACCACAACGCAGAGCGACACGCCGAAGAGTATCCACGGGCATTAGAAGCAATAACGAAAAATCACTACATGGATGATTTCGTTGCCAGCTATGAAACAAAGCAAGAAGCTCGGGCTGCAATAAATGAAACAAGGAAGGTACATGCAGCGGCGGGATTCACTTTGAGACAATGGAGCGCAAGCGACACCGAAGCATTGCGTGACGTGCCCACGGAACTATACGCCACCTCACCTATGCGACTGGGGGGAGATCAGCAAGAGAGTAAGATCCTCGGTCTGATGTGGAACGCTGAAAAAGACGAACTGGGATTCAACACTTCAATGAACAGAGTTCCAGTGGAAGTTCGAAGTCGGCAGCGTGCACCAACGAAGAGAGAGGCTCTCAGCGCGGTCATGTCTATATACGATCCGCTGGGCCTACTGAGTCACTTCACCATCAGAGCGAAGATAATTTTGCAAAGTCTATGGCGACTGAAGACATCGTGGGACGAACCTGTACCGGCAGAAGCACAAGAGCTATTCACGGCGTGGTTATCGCAGCTCGAAGAAATTGCAAGCCTGCAAATTCCAAGATGCTACTCGCCGGGAACCTACGAACAAATGGAGCTACACGTACTATGCGACGCAAGCGAACAAGCCTACGCAACCGTGGCCTATTGGAGAATCGTCTACAGCAACGGCGAAGTTAAAGTCGTGCTAGTGGCCGCCAAAGCTAAAGTGGCACCACAACGCACACAAACAATACCACGGTTGGAGCTACAAGCAGCAATCATCGGAGCGCGACTTGCTGATCAAATCAAGAAGGAACACAGAAGTACAATAACAAGAACCGTGTACTGGACTGACTCCACTACAGTAGTTCATTGGGTGCGCAACGACGCTCGACGCTACACACCATTCGTGGCGCATCGACTCGGCGAACTGGCGGAACTCACCCATAAAGAAGAATGGCGATGGCTACCAACAACAGAAAACGTAGCGGACAACGCCACGAGAATGACCAACGGTCGTATAAGTACGAGCGATCGATGGTTTCAGGGACCTCGCTTCCTATATCAACGTGAAGATGAATGGCCCCTCGAACGCATAGACGACAACCAAGATGAAGAGCAAGAAGTTCTACACACGACAGAAGTGGAACCAAGACGGGATAGCTGGATACCGGACCCGACTCGCTTCTCTAAGTATGAAACGTTAGTACGAGCGACTGCGCGAGTGTTGGCGTTTATTGACATATGTCGACACAGGGCCACCGGATTGGAATACCGGCATATAGAACGAGCGGAACAAGAGCTCATCAAGCAAGCACAAGAAGATAGCTTCCCTAATGAGATGAAGAAGATAAAGACTGCTCAACCAATCACTAGAGGAAGTCGCCTCTTTCAGCTCGACCCGGTGTTAGAAGATGGCATCTTAAGAGTACGCGGCCGCATTCAAGCTGCTACCGCGCCCGACAATATGAAGACGCCAATCATTATGGACGGACGGCACCGCATCACAAGACTGATCGTTCTGAAAGAACACTGCGGCGCGGGTCACGCAAACAGAGAACGCGTAACTAACGACCTGCGACAACGCTACTGGATAATACATTTGAGACCCACAGTACGCGCTATAGCCGTGCACATCGAGCTCGTCTCATCACTCACCACAGACTCTGCAGTGATGGCACTACGACGGATGGCGGCAAGAAGAGGATGGCCAAAGCTTATGTACTCCGACAACGCTACGAACTTTCGTGGAGCCGATCAAGAGCTACGAGCAGCGTACACCGAGTGGGCACCCATATTAAAAGAAGAGGGGTACCTACACCGCATGGAGTGGCGTTACATAGCGCCCGGAGCGCCAAATCAAGGCGGCGCCTGGGAGAGGTTGGTGCGCTCAGTAAAAGTCGCACTCACCGCTACGCTGCGAGAAAAGGCACCCGCCGAAGAGGTTCTGAGAACGCTATTGACCGAAGCAGAGTTCTCTATCAACGCCCGACCGCTGACCCACGTCAGTGTGAATGCCCACGATCCAGAGGCGCTCACCCCCAACCATTTTCTGTTGGGATCATCAAATGGACTGCCTACGACGGGACCCTGTGACGAAGCGGACCGAAGAACATGGAGAGCCAGCCAAGCGTTAGCCGACCACTTTTGGCGACGCTGGCTACGCGAGTATCTGCCTTCACTGATACCGCGAGGCGAGCCACGAGACAACGGAAGGCGACCCATACAAGTTGGAGACGTCGTAATAGTGGCCGATAACACGCTACCACGAAACGTATGGCCTATGGGCATCGTGGAAGGCACCTACCCAGGACCAGACGGCGGCATCCGGATAGCAGATGTGAAGACAAAGACAGGAGTCTTCAAGAGGCCAGTCAGCAAACTCGTCGTGCTCCCGGTAGAAGAGGCTTCGCAAGCTGCGCCGGGGGGAGGATGTTGAGGACGCCGAGTTTAATTAGTTTAGACATACGTAGCATAAGGGAATTTGATTATTTTGTTATTATTTTGTTTGTAAACTTAATGTAGGAATAAGTACATGTAAAGCGCTAAGTACGATTTGTTAAAGTTAGGTTTGATCTTGTCGAAACACGTCTAAACATGAATTAGCCAATCACGTTAAAGTTCACTTATTTTGTTTGTCTAGTTAGTATGGGATTGGTAACAGTCGCAAAATCAACTGTGTCAACGCGTCGCTAGTTGCCATACGTCCAAATCGGATATAAGTAGCGCAGTTTTGTATGAGAATCATGTTCAACGTTCAGTATTCAATTGTAACCTGGGAAATAAAGAAGACACTAAATACATCGAAGAAGAGTTTTAATTGAACAAAAATACAGTCCACCACAATACTGTTCCTGTGTAATGTCAGGCATGTGGATGATCGGACTTAAAGGTCTTTGTGATAAAATTATAACGCGGCTTGAGTCGTACAGTATAAACAATATTTAATTTCTGTATGCTTCTCGGCGCCATTAGCCGAAAATAAATAAGCTCGAAGGAGAAGGGCGTCAATTGTCCCCCTCGCCCTCCCCGGGCCGCGGGATAAATTTGGAAAGTGCCAACAGAAGCGGGCAGATGGTGATTTATTATTGTGTTTTATAATAATTACGAGCGGGGCCGGGGCGCGGCATTGTGTGGCGGCCCTCGTGATGCTGCGATGTGCGGCACATCATGTGCCCCATGCTCTGCTGTTACATCAGTCTCTTTTATTTGCAACACTATCATTGTGATAAACTATCTTATAAAAACATCTAACTGCGTTACGTTCCCCTCGCACTATGCGTGATATCATTAAATCTAGAAAGGACTAGTCCTCGTGATGTTAGTTAACTTTTTAAGTTAATCAATCAGTAAAAAGTATATCTTTATTACAATTTCGTTTGTCAAGTCGTCAAAGGCGACTTTAGTCGATTTTCAATATTAAAAACGCATCGTAAAAATGCGCAATAAATCGACAACTGATTTGTTTATAAACATAAAAAGAGATATGAGTGGAGTATTATTTGTACTACTGATAACAAGATGGCGTTCGTTAGCGGGGCAGCATCAGACCTTGCTGGGGAAATAAAACTGCGTTGTCAAAATCGCACTATACCCATTTGTTATTAATAATAATAATAAGTATTTATTTCAGAATAATTCCATAGACTGTTAGTAATTACAATAATGTTACAAGAAAAGAAAAGAAAAATTGGTTGTTACTGGGTGACAACAAAACATATTCACATCAGCTATATAAATAACCGTTTTCGGTTAGACTATTTTATCCATATCAGTAGATACCTAATTTCAATTCAAATTAATGTATTTGCATAAAGTGATTGATTCGTGACCGATTCTTTATTGATTAGTAAATATGGAAAAGTTTTGTTAATATTTTTCACTCGTCTCAAGTGATTGTCGTGTGTGCACTGAAATATTTGACGACGACTTTGTTTTGGGAATTGGCGGGCGTTATTGTTTATTATTCTTGAAAAGTGCAGAATAAATTTTCGGATAACGACCGTTAATGACTTTCTGTAGGCTTACGAGGACGGGAAGACAATATTTTTGTCACACTTTTCCTGTTTTTTTTAAAATTATCCGCCACCCTTTGATTTTGTTTCGTATTGCACGCGACTATTCTTTTGTGTAACTCTAACTACCTACTTGCCGAGACATTAGCTTCCCTGACAAATACTTTAACTGCTTGTTTCCCTCTCGTAAACTATGACCCGTTTCCTCATGTTACAGATTTAACTGATCGTAAAATATTTGTGAAATACGTTTAAATATCTGTCCTTTGTCTAATGATGACGAGGCGTTTACTGTGAATTTAATAAAATTTCGTAGACAAAAGGAAATAATGTTTTTTTTATTTTGAGAATCACAGAACCACAGAAGTAAGCTTAATACATACCGCGCTCGGGCAACGCACCCATTGCGAAGACACGGATCTCGGAACAGCTCGGAACAGTCTAATCGCAGCTGTTCCAATCCAAGATTCCGTGTCCGTCAGAGGTTGTCTATGTGTGTGTTGCCCGAGTGCGTTTGTATGAAGCTTTTCTTCTATGGGTCTCCTTATTTTTTGCATAGACTTGCCTTAATGCAAATATACTAACTACCAGTCTCCAACACGAAACCAATACTTACTTATATATGTCTACTTATAAACTTTGCATGTCTACATGGCAGAATATGTGAAACTATATAAATATGACCAACTTCTTGTAATACCAACCATATTCTTAGCAAATAAAATATTCTATTCTATTCTATTCTATTCTATACTTGTCTACGCGCTCGCGATTCGCGACTCGTTCGCGATCCCTAATAGTAGAGTAAGCCGTCAATTTATTAACAAAAAATACAACAAACTGAATTGTAACTTTAAAGTACGTAAAGCGTACAAAATGACTAGGCTCACAGGAATATTTAAGATGGCACCGCGCAGATGGGCCATTCGGCGCGCTCGCGACCGCGCGTCCTCAGGAAATTGTCGGCCGCCCCTCGCACTTTTATTATTTAGGGGTAGAATGCCCTTGTAAATGGTTAATACGGACCTCCGGTCACGGAAAAGTTAAATTAGACGGTGTCCGGTTGTGTGCGGCTGCACGTAATCGCTTCGATTTGTACGTCTGTCTGTCCCTAATGGCCGCGGACACGTCATTAGATAGGTCGTTAGCACGGCGACACGGGCACTATCATTACACTGCCATGTTTTCTGTAATTTGTCGTTGTATCGAAATGTTGACAGCGGGCTCGATGGAGAGTTAGATTGTTTCGCGTTTGTTATTCAAGTTTCGTTGGTTAAGTTGATTGAAATCTTGTTTGAAGTTACAAATTTGAAAGTTTTAAAATAAAGATTTGAAGTTATTCAAATCCTTAAAGTTTTTTACGGGGATGTAACATTCATTGGTACTGTCTTGAGACGGGTTACAGTATATTTTGAAAATATGTTCATTTAAATATTTAAATTATAAAAAAAAACATTGTAGAATAGCATTAGCTTGTTACAAAAGGATTTCATAACTTTTCTCCAGGACATGTCGAAACGAGCATTTTTTTTATCTGTCTGTAAAATACGAAAATGAATCAGCGTTATAAAAATCATAGAATCGGCACAATATTCAAAGCCAGCCAGCCTGCTTGCTAGTTATTGCTTCGTATGCGATTGCGACAACAAAAAGGACCGACAACATAATTGTGTGCCGATGTGGATACGACCCCAGGTTAGGCTACTCTTGACGCAAACTCAATCTCAATACAATTCCAATGCGATTAATATGTATCGATATTGGGATAAGTTTCGCAATTTCGGAACGCCCCATCTCTATAATAATTTGTTCACTCAATTTCCACGCAATTTAATTCCAATGTAGCGCTATTATCGCTTTTAAGAGTGCCATTTGAATTTTTTAGATTTGTGATTGGAAATTGATTAATGCAATTGTGTTTCAAGAGTAACCCACCAGGTACGCGAAACTAAGGCAGTGTAGCTTCTGCCATGGGCGAAATCTATGTAAAATACAGAAACAAAACGGTGTAGTCAGAGTACTGTTCAGTGCTGAACTTCACACGGGGCGAGTCTTGGCACAGGTAGACAACCGCGGAATAAATTTATTTAAACGGTTAGCTTTTTGCTCGTCTACAAATTTTATTGTTGGTAATTAAAATTAAACTCTCCCAAGTACATGGTCGGTGGTAACCATAAAAACACAGCTGAATCTTTTATATGGTATTTTTAATTACCTAACGCGTAGAGGCACATTAAAGTGCCCATCTACTCATCGGCTAAAAAGGTGTAGGCATCTCAGCCTTTTTCTGTATTCATATTTATAAAGTTATGTTAGCTAGATCGGCAACTATGCGTAAATGGTTAAACATCAACATTTATAACAAGATTAGCGACCATTTCAAAGTTTTAAATTGTACGCACGCCTACACATCAGACACAAACAGTCAAATTTCTTCAACAGACTTTGAACTTTATGTCTCAGAATTATGGTTGAACATTTATTGAAGAAATTTGACAGTTTTTTTTAAATATTTACGGGTAAGCACAGTGACTTGATCTCAACTGATGTTAAGTGATGATAAGGCCATTTGGTGGAAGCGCACTTCACCCGGGATCCTCAACTAGTGAGGCACTAGCTATCTATATAGAGATAAGTCTCTAGCTGCCGGAACACAACAATGCTACAAACATTGATGTTATGGCGACATATTTAGATAAGATGGTGGTAGCTATCCAGGCGGACAAACAAGTCCTACCACTAAGTTACTACACTAAGTTACTACACTTAGTTACTACACTAAGTTACTACACTTAGTTACTACACTAAGTTAGTTTTGGATAAGTTGATGTGCAGGCGTCTGTAATTTTACATTCATGATGCTATATTTATGTCGAAAAAAGACTGCACTTGAAAATACGACTTGGCACACAGCACCACTAGAATCCGAAGAACAGAGGAAACGGTATATAAATGAATAAAAAAATAACAACACAGAGTAAACCAGACCTTTTCTGAGCATTAAAATTTTTATATTTTAAAACGATTGATCCATCTACATTTATTAGACACATGATAATTATCGTCGTATTTACTTAGCTGCGTTATGAGCTCTGCTTTATCAAAATTAAAAATGTTATGGCGATCATTCCATGCTTGCGCTAAGTCATGGTGAGAACTTAGACCAGTTACAGATACTATCTATAATATTAATGATTAAATATCATTATTATTAACATGGTTAATATGTGCTGTATTCAAATTGGTGTTAAGACGTCATATTTGTGATTTCTATAGTCACTTAAAATAATATCATACTGTAATCAGCAAATGGAGTAGGCCCCATAAGCGGTTTTGTTGCATTCGTGCAAGTTAAGCAACCTTCACAATACCGGGTCATCGGACGGGTGACCAAACTAAAGTATATTGAGCTCAAGCACGGAGGGTTTTGACTTGCCATCAAGCATCCGATCCCAGTTGTTGTCAGACGAATGACAGACGTTAAAACCCATCAAATCGTATTGGGGCAGGTCATATCTCGATCTCGTCGAGTACTTCATATGGTAAGGCCTAAGCCCAGCAGTGGGACGATTGTAGGTTGTTGATAAATGATAGATGATGATAATGATCAAATACTTAGCCTGGCCAAACTTAATTCTACTAGAATAGAAATGGATTATAGTGATAAACGTATGGGATTGCCAATCAAACGTCATTTTTGCCTGGAAAACAGGTTAATCCTAGTTCAGGCACTTGTGTATTTTTGACATTATATAGATGGATAGATAGATAAATAATTTAAATTTAAAATACTTTATTGCTCACACAAATAAAAACAAAAAACAAGTACACATAATCTTAAAGCTAGCATGGGTAAAGGCGGTCTTATCGCTTTAAGCGATCTCTTCCAGACAACCTTTCGTTTAGGAACCCAAGAAGGAGATAGAGGAAGTGCGCAAATACAGTAGTAGTAGTAATATATAGTATTTTTAATATTCTGGATATATTGTAAAATAAGTTATTCAATAAAGATTATTATTATTATTATTATTTATATGTAGGTATTCCATACGATAACCATTCTATTCCATTTCTATTCCACTAGCGTTTTGCCATTTGTCTAGCCCCCTCTTCACAGTTTTAAATATAATGGTGCCCTTATTAACACACTGATCATAGCTATCGATTTAGTTAATCATTGTCATTTCACATCATTGAACAGAAATCATTTAACGTTAACCGCTTGTAGATAATGCTTTATGTGTCTATTGTTCGAGAAACAATACGCTGGTTTCAAATTGTATTGCCGATGACACTGAATAACTATATTCAGTAGGTATATTTCTATTATCCGAAGGCAAGGCAAAGTAGATGTGGTTATTTTTTTAAATTAATATAGTTTAAGATTAGTAATACTTTGAGAGTCGAAATATTAATTATATTTGATACACCGTGATGTTATTTCGAGTATAACCAGAATATTGTTTCACGGTTTTAATTACTAACTGTAGTGTGAGAAGATATACTATTATAGTTGTTAGTTACCTTTTTTATTAGTGGAATATAATAATGTACAAAGAATATAGAAGCATTGTATTTTTCTGTGTGTTTTGTCTTATTTCTTTAGTTTATCAAACATATCTCCTATGCAACGTATTTCAATTGAAATAGCGTAGATACAAGTAGATATAGAGTAGTCTAAATAAGAAGATATTATAATTTAGTAGATTTAGTGCTTCATGTGTTAATATATAATCTATATTGACCTAATCTTTTAGGTTCGTATGTTACAAAGTCTAATTGAGTCTTTGAAAAAGGTGAAAGAACAATATCAAAGAGACCAGACCAGAAACTGTCTTCGAAATAGCTCGTCTGGATCAAGAAGGGATTGTCCTAAACCTTCATTATTCTCTCAATTTGTTCATCTTCTTTACGAAAAACATTTTGTGGATACTCTTGGTACTGAAAACTGGAACCCTCTTTTAAACTACGAACGATATTATTATTTCAAATATGGCATTGTTTTACAAAATGTCCATAAATAAACTTTTATGAAAATAACGTAAAAAATGCGTAATGAATAAAAGGGGTGAGATTGATTAATTAAATTTGCATAAGCTGACACGCTAGCACCGGTAAGGACCTACTGGGGTGGCGGCGCGGCGGGTGCTTCTGAATATGCGGTCGAAGTCACGTCCGCGCGCGAATGCGACCTCCCGGCCCCTTCCCGTTCCCTAATATGCAAATGAAGACCCGTGACAAATTGGATCGGAACCTTCACTGCCATAGACTGCATCAATTTTGTTAACGCCAACTCCAACAGTTTCGTAGTAATCCTATTTCGTGACCCTCATTGACTGGAATTGAGAAGCCGTAAATTTAATGCTTCACGTCTTTGTTACAGGTGTTTTGGTAGTGAACGTGACGTGGCGAGGGAAGACCTACGTCGGCACTCTGCTCGACTGCACGCGGCACGACTGGGCGCCGCCACGGTAACAAACCGCAATCACGACTTCCCTTAACTCGATTTGTCAACTGCTACAGAATGGTTGATTGGTAATTAATATCATCGTGATTTCGATTACAGATTTTGCGACTCGCCAACGGAAGAGTTGGACGCACGGACGCCGAAAGGTCGAGCGAAAAGAGGCCGCGGCGCCGCGCCCACCGACATGACAAACTTCACGGAGACACGCTCCTCTGTACACAGCAAACTTAGAAACGGAGGTGCTAAAGGTCGTCGAGCATTACCCTCGCCCACACCTTTCACGCCTCCCCGGCCGGATTCGAAGAGGAAACGCACGTCCGAAGCCGAAGAACGACCGCCTACGCCGAAAGCGAAGCGTCCGCTCCCAGCTCCGTCTTCCCCTCCCCCTGATCCCGTCCTCCTAGAATGCCCTGAGCCGAATTGTTCTAAAAAGTACAAGCACGCCAACGGCTTGAAGTACCACAGGTCGCACCGCTCACGGCAATCCAGACGACGATGACAAAGACGGTTCAAGTTCTAGAGCTGGAAGAGCCCGCAGCGGAGCCGGCTTCGCCAGCGCAGCCACCTTCAGAGCCGGCGACGCCAGCTACTCCATTAAAATCTCCTACACCGGTGAAGTCTCCTGAAGCGAAGGAGAAGTCTCCAGAGAAGTCTCCGGAGAAGATGGAGACGAGCGCGGAGT
>OY720037.1:4862723-4909769 GCA_963082485.1 Eudonia mercurella
ATCGCTATCCGTCAGAGTTAGGGCAGAATTTTACTACCAGGCCAATCATGTTGCTACGATTGTCGGAAGACGGATGCCATTTGTTACTGCTAAATAGGTTAATGGAGTGCATGCATTTAGCCGTCTTTACCATCGTATTTGACGAAATTGTATTTCCGTAAAGGAAATTACTACGTAAAAGCATCGTTGGCTGCGTATGCGCCACGCTCTATAATCGAAGCGCTTTGCCCTCGTCTCAACAGTTTAACTGGCGATGAGGCCAACGTGCTTCAATCGGGAACTGTATATGGCGTCGAGTCGGAGCAGTGTTTGATATATCGATGATCTAGCCAGGCGGAATCAGCCGGGGGCCGTGTGGAACCCGTGCAGCGAGTGAGGGCGAGTGAGGCGCGCGGCCGGTGGCCTAACCGCTGGACCTTGGTTGCAGGCGCGCGGTAGCCCGCGCCGGCGCCGGAGCGGCGGCGAGCGCGAGACGCATGCGAGTAACGGCCCTTTGTGTTGCAGCCGCCGCGGTGCTGGCCAGCACGCAGGCCGTCGTCAACTCGTTCCCCACGCCGCCCAAGTGAGGCGCCCCCGCCCCCGCCCCGCCCCCGCCCCCGCCCGCGCGAGCCCGCCGCCCACCGACCCCTAGTGCGTTTCTCTTCATCGGAACTTTGACCCCGCCGGTAGCCGTCGAAAACTCTGTGATCTCGCGTGACCCATGTGTATGTGCGCTTTGAATGTTATAGTGTGTCGAACGTTACCTGAATTCTTTCGTAGACGAACGAGTGTTGTGTTATCGGTGACTCCTGAGTGGATGTTGTGATCGTCGGTGTCCCCGGCCTCGGCGGTGGAGCTCCCCGCTCGCGTCCGTCTAGTTTTATATGTTTACTAGTGAAAGCACAAACTACTTTTTGTAAATATTAGTGTTACATGTAAATTACGTTACGTCGTTAGTTCTCCGTAATTTAAATTAGAAACATCGAATTCTCCGATTCTCTGTCTGGGCATTGTACTGATGTTTGAAGCCCTGATAAATTTAAATGTCATGCGATACGGCATAGTAAGATCTTAATTTATGAATACTGCATTCCACGAAGAAAGCGAGCATACCTAGATTTAAACGCGTAAGTTTAATAATTAATGTTAAGCGAGTACTTTTAATGTAAGTTTGAAGGCGTCAATGTGATCATTACGTGAGTCGTAGCGTGCACAAATCATACTCTATCTCGATAGTGATGAATGACTTATTATATAAAACGTAGAGAGCATCCTATAGTTTCGTGGAGTGTTTGGGCGTCGCTGAACGCGTGTTGCATGTCTGGCTTTTAATAATAAATCTCTTTAGTCCGATATTCTTACATACAAGGGATTAGCGTTTCACTACTTCTAAAATTGTGAATAACGGTTCTATGCACGGCTATAACATTGATGCAGGATCAACGGTAACTTGACTGTATGCTACCGACTCATCTCATTCATAACTCAATCGCCATTTTGTGTTTTATCCTGCATCAATCGGTATGAGCCTGTGTAAAACAACATTGTTTTGTTTATAATTTGTGGGTAAATGCATTTAGTCTCCCAATGTCTGCTGCAATGCTAATTTGGAACTACAAATAGTGAAACTCAGAAAACGGGTACTCATATCTGAGACTACATAATCGTAAAATAGCTGTATGATTTCTATTGTTGATTGTTTCCGATTTGTGTATCCAGCTAGTGATAGCTTGGATGTGGGATATACCGCAGTTGTACAACACAACAGTCTTCCAATTGGTTGATTTGAGGATTTGATAATGACATAATCGATTGTATTTGCATTTCTTTATTTCTTATTATATGCGGATATGTTAAGTTAATATTAAAAGCTGAGTTTTTAAATTGTATAAAGTGGATTGATTCGAATAAAAATGTCGGTGGTTTGCATTTCTATTAGATGAACTTTTAATATTATTATGCATTATAGAACATAAAAATATCTATTATTGTAGTATATTCATAATATTATTTTCAAAAGAATTTTAGTCATTGTACGCACGTACCTGTTTTTTATTCATAAAATTATTAACAAAATCAATATTTATACAGATATGTATTATGCGGGCCTAAATACCTACTTTTACAAGCAAAAGCCAGTGAATTTTTATGAGATCTTGTTTGAACACCGCACCGGCAATGTGCTCAGACACAATGCTGACAAACATCTTAAATTATGTAGCGGTAATCAGTGTTGAAATTTCAAATGTACGTCAACAGGTCTATTTGTTTTAACATTTAAAAAATATAAAGAGTAACCGAGAGACCATGCCTTACTCAGGTGTTTTAAAAACTTAAAATTATCGTTACAATTGAGATTCTTTACTGATTAACGGATGTGTAGAGATGCAATTGCATTGTGTCAATGTGTAAAATGTGACAAATATTTTAACTGATCACTGTATGAATGTAATAGAGAGCATGAGCAGGATGGAGCTATCATGATCTCAAACGCAACGCTCGGTGCATCGGTGAATGCATAGACTGATTGTTTCATTTTATTATGAATAGTCTAGTCGGTACAAGTCTCCATATAAAATATTGGCATTATCGCCCGTATGTAGCGGATACTGCACGTGCTGTGGCCATAAAGTATAACAGTTATTACAATAGTTTAACAGACCGATAAGCGCGATATATTAATAAAAAATTAAATAAGTCCATTTTTATTATTAAATTGATTCTTTAAAGTCATGGGCTTATTTTTTTAATTAAAAATATTTAACTCTTTGAGATAGAAATAAATATGAGCTAAAGTTGATGAAAATACTAGAGCCACATGATCACATGGAGTGTCTCCACTGTCCAGTGGCTACTTGTACTGGTTAGACGGTTCAAGTAACGCGAACACGCGATATTACGCTTTCATTATTTTGTATCAGATACCAGTGCATATTTGGTTGATACACATCATTGTATTTATAATGTATCGATATAATATGAACATTTGTGTATTTTTTGATGTAACTAAAGCCAAGTTTGATTTTCTTAGAAAAGAATTCGAGACGTTAAAAAAAGGAATAATAAAGATAAATTATTTCTTAAAAATGTGTTTTATTGCAAAGTCCTTAAAGTAGCTTACAGGCTTATGTCATGTGCAAGATTATGCTTGAATATTGTGAAAATTTGACTAGGCGGTAACAGTGTCATACATTGAATATAAAAAATGTATGGTAACTTATAATAAACTTACAAAGTGAGACATTACAAAAGGGTAAAAAATTAAAGCTTACAATAAAATAAATTACATAATTGTATAATTAAAATAATACAAAAAATACTGTTAGTAAACTTTGCTTCTAGACTGGTTTGTGTATTTTTTCCAAAAGTGATGTAGGTACCTATAAAATGTCTGCCCACTGCGTGGTGCAGCACTGGCTGTAAGTATACCGAAAAGATTTTACAAACTCTTGGGGTCTTACAAATAAATCGAGTATAAGCTTCGAATAGGTATTCCGTGATTTGTCTCTTTCTTATAATTTGAAATGAAATTTACATGACGTGAACAAAACGCGGAATATATATTCCAAGTTCATTATTTATTCATTTGTAAGACTCATACACTTTGGGAATATCTTTTCTTCATTCTCGCATATAAAAAATATATGCTGATCTGAGCTAGTCAATAAATTTTGTTCAAGGACGCGAATATTGAAAAAGTAATGATAATATGAGCAATTAAAATCAGGTGCACAATCTTATGTCTACTTATGATGACAAATATAGTCTTTAATTAGATTCGCTGTTAGTGTGTTTGTACTTTTACCGTGTAGTGGGCAGGACTAATAACTAGTACAATTAAATTTCATAAAAGCTTACTCAAATCTTAATTCAGTTATATAAATGTAATCACAAAGGTACAATACTTGTTGATACTTTGGTATTTTCTGTTCATGGAAATTGGTAAAAAAAGGCAAGCGCACTTATGAGCATTGCATTGATTAAAAACTCTTACATTGTTTTTATCCTTTCAAGATTTTTAATGTGCTAACTTGCTAAAGATGAACAATTGCAACGTAATTCATGTAATTATTTCAAAATTAAATAATTAATTAATTTAGAGACTTTATCACATTTACAATAAACTTTTCTTAAAATTAATTTCAGATTGTGTAACAGGCATGTATTTGGAAGTAATATGTATTTTTTCTCTGTACAGTTAAAAGTAAGGATTGATCACTTCTAATTTATCTTTTTATAAAAATTTTAATATTTATAAAATGGAATCATTCAATTAGTTTTAGAGCCTTCTTTAGAGTCAATAAGTGTGCAAATTATATAATACATTTTGAATTGTTACCAACTCTAGTGAACATTTCTAAATAAATTTCGCAAACAAAATTGGCAAACACTAAAATACAACATCGAAAATAATTTAACTTGCAGTACCGATTAATAAACTATCTAAACTGTTATTAATTAAGAACACTAACTCCTAGCGATATATCACAACCAATTTACAAGATAACGAAATCAATTCGTTACTCAGTCTATATCATCAGGCCTCAATTGCCGTTCGCCCTCGCTGAGGAATATTTGCATCGCCTTATAGAGAAGGTACAGCCCAAGCATCCGCCGTTCCTTTAGAGGCCAAGACGCGGCAACTCCGTAGTAGTTTCCTACCTTTAAATTTTTCAAGTTGGTCACCCCCAACACATCGATCATGGCAGCTTCGTAAGTATACGCTTCTGCTGGTATTACGTTTTGAAATATATGTAAGCAGATCACACCAACCTTGTCCGACCAGATTTCTAGTATTTTCTGTACTTTTTTGTCTTGGGATGTTGTGAAGTCGCGCTTCCAAAGAGTTAGCGCTTGGTAGAGGTGCGAATAGGGCCGAGAACGCTTTCCTGTGAAATATATATATAGGAAAAATAAAAATCATAATTTTTTTACTTTTTATATTTTACGGGTAAGCACAGTGCCTTGATTTCACCTGATGTTAAGTGATGATAAGGCCAATGATGGAAGCGCACTTCACCCGGATCCTCAACTGCACTGGCTATCTTATCTCTAGCTGCCGGAACACAACAATGCTACAAACATTGATGTTATGGCGACATATTTAGATAATACGGTGGCAGCCAGCCAGGCGGACAAACAAGTCCTACCACCAACCAAACCGAGTACACAAACATGTGCCCCCGCTGGGAATCGAACCCGGGACCTCTGGGTCTAAACCGGTGGTCTTAACCACTAGGCCACAGAGGTGGTTTATCATATTATAAACGTCACACTGCTGGGCTACGGTTGTCTTAAGTGTAATAATAACAAATTATGACTTCGCAAAAAAGCACCAACCCGCACTGGGCCCGCGTGGTGGTTTATGGCCCGTTCTCCCTATCCATCCATAGGGAAAGCTCGTGCCCCAGCAGTGGGGACATAAAAAGAGCTGATGATGATGATATAAAACACTACGCTTTTGGATTAAGGCTGGCAGGTATAAACCACGCCATATACAATACTATTTGGTCATGATATAAATGAATGATATATTACCAACATATCTAGTGGTTTGACCACCAGGGATACAAACCCTGAGGTTTTGGATTAGATTCCTAGCGAAATGTACAAATAGAACTCGAATTGGTTGGTGGTACGGTTTGTCCTTAGTCTAGGTTAGCTACCACCATCTAAGTCTGGGTTATCTAAAAGCAATCAGATTGAAGTGCGTTTCCATCTTCGGGCTTATCGTCACATACCAAGAGTGAGATAGACTAAGCGCTTTCCTGTAGCGGTCAACCCGAGCCCAGGTCCTAGCCTTTAGAGACGCCCTTGGGTTGTTCTACCACCGATCACATTCGAAACCCACGGAGAATCTAGTTTCGAACGGGGACACGCTTAGTGCGTAATGCCATACCCTCTAGAAAACCTCTGACTGTGTTTCGATCACACGAATTGAGGAACCCTATAAAATTCTCTAAAAATTACTTTTCCATATTTACAAGCTTATATAAGTACACACTTAAAAGGGTTACAAAATAAATTCTACAAGCAAATGTAGTACAAGGGCGCTGCTTATTTCAGTTCTGAAAAATCTTCTAGCAGAACGGCAAAAGGAAACATCTTTACATATTATAAAACAAAGTCGCTCCGGCTGTCTGTACGCTTAGATCTTTTAAACTACGCAACAGATTTTGATGCAGTTTTCAGCAATAGAAAGATAAAGTGATTCAAGAGGAAGGTTTATATGTATAATATATGCATATAATTGGACCCGGTAGGTGGCGCTCCTATAGGGATATATAGATATTATATAAGATACGGGTGTTTACGCAAGCGGACGAGGTCGCGAGCGGGCCGCTAGTTATACATAAAGGTAGAATATTTATAAACAGTTAACATACCTTTGCCTACATAAAATATCGAGTTGACGAACGTAACCCAAGAGAGGTGCGGCGCCTGATGCTGCGCGCGCGCGGGCAGGTCCGCCGTCACGCGCGGGTCCAGCAGCAGGTACGTGAACGACGTCTTGGAGGTACCCTCGCGCCACTTCTTGCCCGGATTGCCGAAATCCGCCCGGACTCGGTTCTCCAACTCTATGTAAGGAGTCAAGTGTTTGTACCAGTCTTCTGTGCGGAGGGACTTTTCCAATTCTATGCTGTAAGCTGTTGAAGGAACGAGTTAAAATTGCATTAATAGGGAATACTAACTTTTATATTTTTCATCATTATTGAAGCTACAACTTGTTTGGGCTGCTTTTTTTGTTAGATATTGATTAAACGTAATTTGCAATAATTCTTAAAGTTGAAATACATTACGAAGTTTAGAAATAAAAGTAAAATATAAAAGAATACTAAACACCTTTAGGCAATACTATTTTTGTGAAAACATTACTCGATAATTTTAATTCCTTGAATACCATTGTAAAAAAATAATTAGAAATTTAAAGTACCTAATACAAACAATTTATAGACATGACATTTTATGACAGTATAAAATGACAAAGTCATGTACTTTCTTTAAAATTTACTTTAAAGCAGGTTTCATAAAATATGCTTCTTTATGGTATCTTTCCAGATGCAGTATTTGTGTTAACTTGTCTTTATATGCACTAATTAATTTTTAAAGATACAATTATTAAAATAGCATTTTTTAATATAGAAATTTATATAACTCACTATTTCCCTGATTGCTGGAGCCAAAAGGGATTTTCTGTAACGTCTGCAACTTCGTCAAATACACTGTCCTCGTAGAGTCCTGTATGGGGCCTGGGTGGAACCCTAGTTTGATTAACTCGGCGCGCAAAGCGGTGTTATCGAGCTGAACTACGGTGGGCAAGGACGACGCCGCCGACACGATCGTCTGGTCGGGGCTCGTCAAGTCAACACTATTCTCTACGGGGAGTCTGTGAAATTTAAATAACTCACTCTTTCCCTGATTGCTGGTGACAATGGGATTTTTCCGTAACGCCTGCAACTTCTTCAAATACAATGTTCTCGTGGAGTCCTGTATGGGGCCAGGGCGGAACCCTAGTTTGATCAGCTCAGCGCGCAAGGCGGTGTTGTCAAACTGAACTGCGGTGGGCAGGGAGGACGCCACCGACACGATCGTCTGGTCGGGGCTCGTTAAGTCAGCACCATCTTCTACAGGAAGCCTGTTTAATTTCGAATACATCAGAACGACGTCAATAATGAATAATAATGCAAACAGACTGCGCTTCAGATAAGTATATAATTATCGTAAGTACATGATAAAACATTTGCAAAAGAGTTTGAATGCTATGTGTTAAAACAGAAGGGTTAGTCTGGATGTGCGGATTACCCATATTAGCTATTCGAGAGATTGTGCACATACAGAAGTAGTTCAACTGAATTCCATCGCACTCCAAAGTCAAAACGATAAGTATTGAAGTAGTAGATTTCGTAATGTAAAATTCTCACTTCTTCTGCCTACACATTACGTTAATTAATCATTACAAAAAAACACAAGATTAACCAGTTAGTACTTTTACAAAGTTGAAGTTAAAAATTTTATATGCTGCATGGGGGGGGGGGGGGGCGACATAAACAATATAAAATTGTATAAGTTGGAAAATTTTAAAGTTATTTAAACTTTATTTTTTAATTAAAGTTATATAAGCTTTAAATTATTATTATATAAGCTTTAAATTATTATAAAATATCTCACCAACTGCTAGTGGTAAAATACTTACACCACAGATGTCTTCAGTAATCTTTTCTCAATCAATACAACATCTTCCTCTTTGTCCTCATACTTGTATTCTTCGTGCAAGCTAGCTATCACGATGCTCCCTCCTGAGAAATCACTACTTACTCCACTACTAGCTGAGGACCTTCTAGTATTCATAGCGATTGCATCCGAAACGGTTGAAATATTGCTGTTCAAAAATTCATTTGTCTTATTTTGAACAACAGCCAGCGCTTTGTCCAAATCAACTTGTGATGTATCATCCGTTATCAAAGATGAGGAATTGTCAAAAGTCAGCATTTGCTTCATGTCTGAACATAAAGAAGACACACAATTCTTCTTGCATTTCTTTAAACAAGTCTTTGTATTGTAGTTCTTGTGTGAAATACTATTAGGTGAACCAGGCAATGAGAAATTTTCGTACACACTCATTCTATTTCTCTTCGAATCCAAAGAATTATTTGAACTGCATGAACAGATAGTTTTTTGTTGAGCAGTAGCTTCTAGGGGCTTTACTCCACTTATTTCAACATCATAAGGTTCAGCCCTTGTCAAACATGTCTTATAACTATTATTGGTCAAATTTAATCCAGTTTTGTTTTGATTATTACTACTGAGATCACATGTGCTGTTTTTGGTAAAATCGCTACTTTTCCAAGGCACTGATTCATTTTCTATCAGGTACGTATCGCCCAGTATGGTTGGGTACAGCTTGTTGATGACAAGGCTGGATTTTTCACACCACTCCCGTACCATTTCAGATTTACGAGGAGCTGTCTTATCACATAAATTATTCTTATCAATAGGTTCATATTCTGCAACCATTTGGTCGGTGGTCACTAAAACTTTATCTGTAAAAATATTTTAATTATACATTTTAACAATGTTAACTCTGGAGTTGTAGTGTTAGTGTTTATTTAAACAGAATAATAAAGGTTTTGTGATATAATTATTACAATCCAATGACATATTATTTAAATCTACTGTACTGTATTATAATAATTTATACATTTTACAAAAAAATCTTTTAGAATATAAGGCTTCTACTCTTTCATTTACATACCTAAATCTAAGGTGTACGCGCATTGCGAACCAAATGAGTCGTCGAGCTGATCCACGACATTGTGGAGGTAGTCATATACTTCCCACTGCTGCTCTCTCGCTGCGTAATCGAAGGCAGAGTGTCCGTCCAGGTCATGGCGAGATGGGTCGCCGCCGCAGCCGATCAGTAATTTTAGGTTGTCCACGCGGCCCCATATGGCCGCTATGTGGACTGGAGTTATACCATCGTCATTGCTAAAATAATAAAAAGGTCTTGGTAATTGGTAGGGTAAAGCCACCAAAGAGTACCTCAGTGTTACTAATATGCTATAATATTAAATTTGTTAGCAACTACTTGCCTGTGACATAACCTGTGCATGGAGTCAATATGGTACATTCTATTTATCAATCATATGAATGTGTGTTTGCTATTAGGAAAATAGAATTGCGTATAGGAATACATTATCTTTGGTAGTGCATACTCTTTGGTGGCTTTACCCTATAATTTTTAATTTATATGGTCTAGTGGTTAAAGCACTGTTTTCAGACCCAGAGATCCTTGGTTAATTCTCAGTGAAGAATCAATATTATTGTACAGTGTTAATGTTGCAATATTATTGTGCTTCCCTATTGTGGAATAGAAATGAATTGAAAAACAAAACTCCATTCAATATTTCTTTGGTTTGGTTATGTCAAATCTCTACAAATGTCTTTTTTGCACAAAAGATCCCCATGGGTCCAAGTGCTACTGGAAGAGGAAAACCTCAGCAGGCCCCACTAAGATAAGATATATTGAATGTCTTTTTAAAAATTTCTATTTGAAAGTTTTGAAAAAGTGGGATTTGAACCCATGACATGCAGAGTCAGGTGCACTAACAACTATGCGTATGCTATTGTGACTCTGTCCAACCCACTGTTAATAATTACTCTAATGCAATTGACCATGATAGTTTAAAAAGTTATATAGTATATCTATATCTTTACAGTTAGAAGCACAATAGTATAGTTTGGTAATGCACCTGACCCGGCATGTCATGGGGTGCGGGTTCGAATCCCACACGTGGAACTTTTTCAACACTTTATGTTTTTTAAATCTATATCTTTGTTTATTTTACCTTAAATTAGGATCACCTCCATACTTCAAACACAACTCTGTGCATTGTCTTGATTTCTCTAAGGGTTCTATGCCTACTGCCAGGTGTAGTACTCCAATACCTTTGCAAGGCAGAACCTCATTAATATTCACTTTACAACCTTTTAGGAAAGCCTCAATTGATCTGTAAATATCAATAAAAAAAAGTTTTACAAATTACATAAATAATAATTTATTAAAAAAATCTGTTATTTGCTGTTATATAATCTTACATTTAACCTTATGTAAAGCAAATAATTATCATTATAAATTTGTTTGAAACATTTAACTTAGACTTTTTTAGCGCTAGTGTAAAATGCTGTTAGCTACTCTATCAGCAAACATTGTCCTCAGTAGTAATTGCTGACTGTTTTTAAATAAAACAGAAAGCTAAATTAATTCTTTAAATTTTTAAACATATTTTTTAAATATCTTTAGATAAAGCATTACAATTATACATTTTCTAATTGGAACAACATATTACAATTTGGCTTATTATTGTGCAATCAGTTGCAATTGTACAAACTTAGTTAAGTGAAAATGCCATAATAAAGATTACATTAGTGTTGAACAATAAAATATAATTTAATATAAATTAAATTTATTTTTAACAGTATTTTCTGATAATACAAACGCTTTGAGGTATGTTTAAAGATATTTAGTATATTACTCTATTAATATCATCCCCTCAGATTCTAACCGGGCGTTTTAAGCATGACTAAGAAGTGTTTATGTGTCACACAGATATAATAAGTTTGTAGTTTGTAAGAGATCGTGTAAAACTATCTAAAAATAGTTTTTAACTAGCGTAGCACACTGTAGGTGGTATGAAAGCCAAAAATAAATTATCAAACAAGATAGGCAGCAGCAGCAGTGTTGCAATTTGTTATTCAAAATAAATAATCTTAAACGTACCTATAATCGCCACATTGTATTAAATCGTACAATTTAAACAATTCTCTGTATGTTGTACCCATGATCTCGATGTAAAATCAATCATAGAATTTTTTCCTTATAACAGACCATTTCCTGTGGGTTGGGTTAACGATGACTTTCACTCCAATTAATACTTTCCGGTTAATAATAACAAAACACGAAGTTATCACAACATGTTTATCGTCACAAAACAGCAGGTGTTAAATACTTTACATTTTAATTCGTTTGTATTCAATGAATTTTCAAACTAACGTCATTCACTTTACTTCCTTTTGTTTACGTTTGTTTGGTTTGGTTTGGTAGTACGTTCCGTTTCACGAAGGATGCATTCCAGAATTCCACTCAGTCATTAAAAGTTAGTTACAAACTTGTCAAAGTAACTAGTTTACATAAAATAATTTAAGCTTAAATATAGTTCATATTACGTGATGATTTACACTCAGGTAACTAATTTATTAATTAAATCGTTTAAAGATAAATCTAATTCCGGACACTAAAGGGTAATCGATCTATAAACCAAAAACAAATTACTATTAATCCTTAAATATTAATAATATAAACTCCGATTGAACAATTCTTGGATGGTTTCTAGGGGTTATCAATCTGGCAATCTGGCATTACGCAAGCGGGTGTTCTCGTACAGTCAGGAGCATAAATATCTATATGATCAGCTAGAATTGTACGCCGCCTTTGAATTATCATATAATTTAGATGCAATCATGTAAGTAACTATATGTTGAATACATTTCTGGTACAGATACTTATATGATATTATTTTATACATATTTTTTCAAAGGCGTTAAAGGCGAATGATAAGGGTAGTCTCTAAAATATTGGTTCAGGTTGAGGTTACTTACCTACTTGGAATAATAACTAAAGCCTTATTTATATACCTACCTAAATGATAGGACCTCAGGATAAAACATCTTCATGATAATATTTATGAACGATGAGGCGCTATATTAATTTTCATACTATTGGTATTCTATGCCGTCGAATTTGATATTGGTCCGTGCCAACCACGTGATAACTAAATGAAGTCTCATCTATTTTCCTTACAGAGGTGGTTGATGCCATCACTTTTAAAGCAGATTATCAAAGCTATTTTCATTTACATTTTTCGCATTTGGAGAATAATTCAGAGCCATCAACTCAACATAACAGTTTGAACATTATGCGGGTGCTGACAAATAACCACTGTATTTATAAATAGTATTAGCCTACACTATACTATTTACTATACGATTTCTGAAACTAATCGGTATTATGTTGGCACGTACGTAATTGTGGCATAATAAAAAAAATTACTTAGTACCTATATTGTATACATAGGTACTTAATTTTGAGCTCCTTACTTTGTGGTCTTCTACCTCCACAAATGTTATATTATGAGCATAGTTTTAAACATTGAACAGTCAGCATTCGAAGTAGTGTTATTAAAAGGCTCAAGCCTACCGAGAAGAAGACTTGAGTCTTATTAGAAGGCTTGGGTACTTATATTACTGGCTTGCTTTATGTTACTTTATATTAATTATTATTACTTTGTAAATAACGTTGTTTGTTGGTTACAAAATTAGTAAGCTTCTTTAGCTCTTTTAGATGAAATAAGACACATTTTGCAATTGTTTGTTGTTCCAAATAAATAAATAAAAAATCTAGAAATTGAAATTGACAAGCGCCTGTTAGATTATTTAATTGCTTTAACAAATTGATAAAGTGTTCTGGTACTTTTATTGGTGACTGTACTTCATAAGTACACTTTTAAAAACAAATACATTAGTTTTTTTTCGGTAATAACTTATAAATTATTCGTGAGCATGAGAGCATAATAATAATTTGGTGGTTATTTTATCATTTTAAGAATTTGAATTTCTGAATAGCAGACAAAGCAATCCTTAATGATTCAAGTCACATAAATGTTAACAAGACAAAGTAAAATTGCAACTATGCGGGATACATCTACGTGCGAAGACTTCGAACAGACAGCGTGATAGCATGCTCAGCTTATCAGTTCAGGACTACAAAACGATCGCTTTCAACGAGGTTAATGCCATATCAAGTTGGTGCTTAGGTAAGGCACAACGTCAGGGAAGCACAGTGCAGTCGCAAAAAAAAAAGTTTATTTTGGCGGTAATCCGAATTCCGAAGTAAGTATTATTAATTAAGTACAATATTTTTAATTTAATAAAACAACAATTCCCAATTTATGTTTGTATGTTCTTTATTTACTCAACTGAGTAAATATCTAAGTGTAGATTTGTGTTTTATATCAAATTTATTTTTTTTATAGTAAAATGGTACCTACCATTTTTTAAAATTTCTTAGCAAAAATATCTATACCATTTGGCTGAGTAAATAGTAGGGTTTCCCACTAAGTTAGTTGTAAAGTACATTTATAAATTACGGAATTAGTAATTACCTTGATTTATTAAATATCATTTATTAATTAATGATAAGTACCTACTTATTTAATTAATATTAACCTATGAGTTTTTCACCGTGTTACGTCTACATCTAAACACTTGATTAGGTTCACTGCCGTTGGTATTCGATGAGGTCGTGTAATTTTACTCGAGGTGGCCAAGTGGTGACTGTGCTTGTGTTACAAGTAAATAGGTAAAGTACTTCCTTCTTTTGGTTATTTTCGCCGTTAACTTTGTAACCAAAATAAATGATTAAGTATTAATAAATCGTGGCTGTATTTTAAAAAAACTAAACAATTCGTAGGTACATACTAAGATGATATTGTCTTGAATTTCACTCTGTCTACTGTTTTTGTAGTAGGTAGGTACCTACATGTAGGTACATGTGTTGTTGGCAGTCCAATTAATAATAAGCGCCTACGCCAGTAAAGCTTATAGATGGTCGGAATCCTTGCGACAATGTTTTAATGCTTATGAGAAGATAATAATATTAATATAAGTAAAAAATATATTTTATTAGGTAAATACAGAAAAGAAACAATAAAGAGCCGAGTTAATACACTCTGCTCTGACCGTCTGCTCTTACGTCATCATCATGTTTTTATGTGGGGTATCATCATCATCAACATCATCATCATCATCATCATCATCATCATCAGCATATACCTACATAGAGAATAGCACATACAATGTCTCGGTGAGTGCATAATTGCATACAGAACCAGTAGCGTAGCTTGCCATTGACGGGCCCTGTATGAAAAATTTATTGGGGGCCTAAATGAAATGTGATATTGTGGCTAACATAATTTACGAATTTTTGCTAACAAACGTTCAGGCCCCTGTAGCCCGGGGCCCCCGTAACATTGATACGACTGATACGGTGGTAGCAACGCCCCTGTAAGCTTCTGTAACAGAACCTTCTAGGCCAAAGGTGGCTGGGCCAAATTTCGGAAAAAGGATTTGGCACCGGGCCGCACTACCAAATTTTAAGTAGTTGACCAACGCAAACAAAAAAATGAAATTTTTTTTAGAAAATGAAAACGTGAGAAATAAACACACTTGTTAGTTAGTTACTTAAAAAGAATATTTTTTTATTCATATCGTCAAATTCACTAAAAAGAATCAATAATGATCTACTAAAATGTAAAAATATTATTCTATAACGGAACGATACTTTAAAAAAAGTATCCGCGGAAGGGCAATGGAAAGAAGATAGACCTAATGAAGAGTGGATTGTGAAACAGAGAAGAAAACTAAGAAATAGATTTACTACGCTGGAGGGCAAAGCACTATCTAATCCTATAGTGAAAAGTTCAAGGCAGCTAATGTAATAACGCCGTTTTTCATAAATAATGTGGACGCAAGTACGACAGAGAAGGATATTATGGAGTACATTTACACTAAAACGCAAGTGAATGTATCTTTGCAGAAAATAAATGCAAAGATACATAAAATGTACGTACCTAACTCTAAAATAGCCATCTTCCTAAATGGTACCCTATGGCCGGAGGGAATTCTGTAAGAAGAAGAAGATATGTAAGAAGATTTATTAAATTTAAAACGACAACTAAGAATGAAAGAAGAAGTCCACATAAATAAGTCGAAATTTATAAGTTTTAACTGTCGTTCAGTTATGAGATCTATCGATGGGGTAAGGGCACTATGCAAGAATGCTGACATTGTGGCCTTGCAGGAGACTTGGCTCTTGCCTCATGACATCCCGCTGCTTGGATCAATCGATCACGAATTTGCCTACACAGGAAAATCAGCGGTGGGAATGCTGCGTGGAAGGCCACACATGACGTCGCCATACTGTGGCGAAAGAATGTATTTCAATCGGTGTCGGTTATAGAGTGCGCGAGTGTACGAATCGCAGCTGTTCAAATAGTGCTTGAAAACCGCCAGTTTTTAGTGGTCACAGTGTATACAGTGTATAGTGCCTACGAACTCGTCGAACAACCTGGCGGAGTTCACAGACTGTTTCGGTGAGATTAATGCTGTAATTGACAGTTGTGGCGTGGATTCTGTGATCATTCTTGGCGATTTCAATGCGGATCCGAGTGAGTTATTTGGTAACTTTAACTTGAAAACTTTTGTGAGGAGCAGAGATGGAAATGTGCAGACATTGACTATTTAGGTTTATCGTCGTCAACGTATAGGTACGTATATTAGTGATGTGCACGGCACTAGTTCATGGCTGGACCATATAATTACTACCGAATCAGTGAATAGTACCATAGTGGACATTAAAGTAAATGTTAGTATTAGTTGGTCAGATCATTTTCCAATCGAAATGATCTGTAATTTAAATATTTTGAAACCAAAGATTACTGTAGCGAGTGCGGGATCAATTAATAATATGATAACTTGGGGCGAAAGAAATATTTCACAAATAGAACATTATGAGTATCTATGCTCAAAGGAGCTGAGAAATGTGAACTTCCCTCCGGAATTTAGGAAATGTACGGATTATACATGTGATAACATAGAACATAGACAATTAATAGTAAAAATAGAACTAGTGAAACCACTAATAAATTTAGAACAAAGAAACTGTAGGAAAGCTTGTGGTACATCACGTCGGGGTCACCACTGTGGTAGGTAAAATGCCACTTTGAGGAAGGCCAAAGGGAAGATCTTCCTCCGAGCTGGGTGGTATAGCTCGGGGACCGAGGTCCAACGGATGTTAGTTGGAGGTGCTATATATAGCGAAGGACATGGTGAAAGGACATGGTGAAACACTCCAAATTCACTACACAGCTGCTCACGGGTCACGGCGGGTTCTCCGCATACTTACACAGGTTTAAGTGTAAGGACAGCCCGTCGTGCGCCTGTGACCCAAACACTGAAGAGAGTGTAGAGAGTATTAGCGATCCTGTCCATGTGGCCAATTTATTTAAGGAGCATTTTAGGGTGCAGTCCCCACTAGGACGCTTTTGTAATACCGAGATGAACACAGGATTACATGCAGGTAATCAAATAGTGCGAATCTTGACGAAAGAGATTGCGCAGGTGGTGAAAGGCATGAAACGAGTTAAATTTCCTGGGCATGACTCATTGAGCATTGAACACTTAAAGCACGCAGGAATTCACCTACCGAGAGTACTCGCTATGTTTTTCACCTTCTGTATAGGCCATTCATACCTTCCGAAAGAGATGATGCGGACTCTGGTTGTGCCAATCATCAAAAATAGGACAGGAGATGCAACTAGCTTAGGAAATTACAGACCCATTTCACTAGCGACAGTAATAGCGAAGGTACTGGACGGTGTGATCGACCGGCATCTTAATGAATATCTAAACTTGCACGACGCTCAGTTCGGCTTTAGAGCGGAGCTGTCTACAAACTGCAATATTGAACCTGAAGCACACGGTCCAGAACTATACCAGCAGGCAAACGCCTGTCTATGCCTGTTTTTTAGAACTGTCTAAAGCATTCGATCTGGTGGCATGACAATCTATGGCAGAATATGTCAGGTGATACAGGGTTGCCCTCTGAGCTGATGATGCTCCTTAAATACTGGTAGGTGCGCCAACCAACGAAACACTGTGAGGTGGTCGGGATCGCTGTCGGACGAGTACGGTCTGGAGTGCGGGGTGAGGCAGGGCGGCTTGACCTCGCCCCATCTCTTTAGCCTGTACATGAACCGGCTGGTCCGTGAGCTCAGTGACACCGAAATTGGCTGTTCTATTGATGGTGTGATGGTGAACAACATAAGTTACGCTGATGATATGGTGTTGCTGAGCCCATCGATCAGCGCTCTTAGATAGCTTCTAGTAATATGTGAGAGTTATGCGGAGGCTTATGGGCTCAGATATAACGCGAGTAAAAGTGAGATGGTAGTCTTTAAAGCTGGATCAAAAACGTATAGCGTAATCCCACCGGTCATGCTGGCAGGCAGTGAACTAAAAAGAGTAACGAAGTTCAAGTATCTGGGACATTGGGTCACCGAGACTCTCACTGATGATGTAGATGTGGAAAGGCTAGATTTAGGTTCAGAAAAGTAATGCTCCTTTTTACCAGGGCGATTCCTAAGTTTTTAAGCGACCCCTAAAGTTTTTTGTCCTATAGTGGCTAAGGGAATTCCTAGAATAACTTAAATTTGGGGAGTTTTGAAAACGCTAATAGTTATTACGCAGGTTGTCAACAATCATAAGTATTGTTTGTTCTAGATCAGTGGCTGCTGATACCAAGTGGGTCAAGTGTTTTTGTCAGTCCATTTGATAAACATTATCTCAAATGATCTCGATTGTTTTCAACGACCGAGACCGTAATACGAATGCGGTCAATATCCTGGCTGTGTTCTTGCTTTTTCTAACAGTCTTTAAGCAAAAGAGACGGCCCTATGTTCCATATCGTGTTTTGTAGAAATAACGATTGTTGGGTTGTTTGATTATTAAGTTTAAAGCGAGCAGGTGAATGACCTTGGTACAACTACATGAAAGCAATGCTTACTGGGTCAATAAGCAAAATAAGCAAAGAAAAAATCACAGAATTACAATAAAAAAAAGGAAAAAAATATCAACTAGGTTTCGTTTAACTACGTTTTTTTAATACTGTGAAGCGTTTCTTGATATTTCATCTCGCTAGAGCATTAGACTTGGAAGACCTTCGCTGGCGTGCGCACGACTTGCGAGTCATCATCAGCTCATTATACCTATGTCCCCACTGCTGGGGCACGAGCTTTCCCTATGAATGGATAGGGAGAATGGGCAATATACCACCCCGCAGGCCCAGTGCGAATTGTGGTGGTTAACGACTGCTAATGCAGGCCGGTACCAACAACGGCTTTACGTGCCTTCCAAAGCACGGAGGAGCTCGAGCTGATAAATTTTTGGTCACCCATTTTCTTTATTTAAATGTGGTAGCTTATTATTATCTCATAAGTTGTTGCATGTCGAAAAAATTATGAATAATATAATAATATGTTAGCTCCCCAAACAAAATAAAATATAAAAATAAAATATCCGTTGACTGGCTTTTGCGACCATCGACAGAGTGGGCGACATAGTGCTCCTCATCGAGCTCCTAACTTGCGAGTAGCGTGCCTTCTAAACCGAAAAACTGTAATGAGTCAAACAACTCATTCCTTCTAGATGTGTCTGCAATGGCTGGTACTCGTCAGCGCCGTGTCTTCGGCCGTCGCCCTGGACAACGGCCTGGCGCTCACGCCCCCCATGGGCTGGCTGACTTGGGAGCGGTTCCGGTGCCTCACTGACTGCAAAGTCTACCCTGACGAATGCATCAGGTAAAGTCATGATGGCGTTTTTATTTAATATCGTGTAGCACGAGCTCAAAAGCGCAGCGCAGCTAGCTAGCACATTCAGTTTGTAATCTTATTAAACTTTCGCCACACCGATCCACCGCGGTACCTATTGGGAGGCTTATTGTAAATATCTTGAGCTCCCCCTTGCGCCGGAAGACACGGTTAGACATTCGTCCTGATTGTTGTCAACTCGTCATATGATGATATGATGAACAAACCAAAGCAAATCGGGCTATGAAATAACTAGGTACCTAGGTTTAGTTTTGTCCGCGTAACTATTCAGTTTGTAGTGAATTTCCGAAGAAACTTTTATTCTTTTAATATTTTCACAGGATAAAAGGTATATGACATTCAGTCTCTTCTACCAATGCGTAAAAATGTGTTTTGGTGAGGGGAAGACAAAATAAACACTCTTTCGTAAATAGGTACTTACCTAACTTATTATTTTTACACACACATTATTTGAATATTCCTACAACTAATATGTAAATCAAAAGCAAAGAGTTTAGTGTGATGGTAGACAATTAGTACCGAAATATGTAGCCATCAAAAACAAACTTGTAAAAAATCCAAGTCTCGCAACCGTTTTTAATGTTGTGAGATCCATGTAATACTCGTACCTACCAAGTCGGTTAATTTATTCAGTCCCTACTTAAGGGACCTTCTGACTTAAGTTATTACGTAATTAGCTAACCTAACAACATCTTACAAAAACACAAATGTTGAAAAAATTTCCACGAGCAGGATTTGAACCTGCACCCTTCTGACATTCCGGGTCAGGTGCTCTTCCAATTGAGCTATCGTGGTTCTAACCAGCCCGCCGAAATTATTCAACACTTTTTACTTTGTAAGCCAAAGGCGCCCATTCAATGTCAACAACTACCGTCATTAACATCCGATCATAATATTTTTACAAATATTAAAGATCAGTTAAGAAATAAGCAAGCTATTTTATAAAATGTTCAAATAATTTTTAACGCAAATTTTGTTGCGAACAAATTACAAAAACACAAATGTTGAAAAAATTTCCACGAGCAGGATTTGAACCTTCTGACATTCCGGGTTTTCAAAGGAACATTTTCTAACATATCAATATAAAAATCTTTTATGTTTTAAATAAACAGATTGACTTGGCCATCGCATGAAAACACAATATATCTCACAAGTAATACATATATTATATTAAATTAGATTGTTTAGTGCGATTGCCAAGTCAATCTATTTATTTAAAACATAAAAGATTTTTAATATTGATATGGTCACTATAAGATGTTGTTAGGTAAGCTAATTACGTAATAACTTAAGACAGAAGATCCCTTAAGTAGGAACTGATAAAATTAACCGACTTGGTATTACATTGTTCTCACATTTTACGGTAGAAGAACTGAGTTGCGAGACTTCGATTTTTTTACAAGTTTGTTTGTGATGGCATCTCATTTCTTTTTGTAGATAGTCCTACTTTTTTCCTTTACGGTACCATCTAAGTACCTATCTACACCTATTATTCCATTATATTATATATGAACAGGTACACTGATTCTTTAACTGCAATGTAACTTTGTAATCCCATTTATGCAGTTGGTGTATCTAGAAAACTGGACCGAAATAGCAAAATATTTTAGTTTTTCCTTGATTTATACACTAAATACTAATTGTATTCTAAATTTGAAGCTTCTATGTCTGCAAGAAGTGCCTTAAAGTTTTGATGATCGGTCAGTCAGTCAGTGAGTGAGTGAGTGACAAAATTAAGAAACTTTGACTAATTATAATAATTCTTAAACTACTGGTTCAAATTGAATGAAATTTGAAATATACCGTGTTTATACAATGCCTGCTGAAAATTCAGGCTCCTAGTTTTATTATTATTAGAGATATATACTCTTATATGAGATATTAGACCTATTTAGAGAAAAGGATGGTACGGCAGTGCCGCTTTTTTGCTCGACTTGGCGGGAGCAGTGCCGTGCCCCCAGTTATTACTATACCCTTCTTCGTAGTATCGCAGAATAACTGTAGTCCTACCCACCTATTAAATTACCATAATTATTTTTGAACTACGTAAGTAAGTACCTAATTATTATAATTTATTTGTTACGTCCAAGAATGCACCACATTTGTGGTTGGAATGGAATATTTTAACCGTAATTTGTTGGTGTAGATAATAAAAATAACTAAAGAGTTTGACATTTAGAAAATGCATTGTGGCAGTAGTAACTAGGAATTTCAAATGAAAATACCTACCTATTTATTTTTAGATAGGTACCTATATAACAGCATAAATTTTATTGGCAAGTAAGTAACAAAGTCAAGCATAACCGAAATCTGCGTGGATTTTTCTATACTAATAATATAAAGAGGAAAGCTTTGTATTTTTGGGTGTATGTATCTTTGTAACGACAAACTCAAAAACTTGACCGATTTAAAAAAAATCTTTCACCATTAGGATGCTACATTAGCGCTGAGTAACATAGGGCTATATGTATATTAAAAAAGAAAAAAAGAAATGCGGTACGAAGTCTGCCGGGTCACCTAGTATGCAATAAAATGCTTATAACATTACTTTTTATTTTGAGCTTAGTAATGGGAGGTTTATAGAGTGATAATGATGATGATGATGATGATGACATGTCAATTTCAGTGAGAACCTGATAAAACGAACTGCAGACCTAATGGTTTCGGAGGGCTACCTCGCGGCCGGCTACGAGTACCTCGGCATTGATGACTGCTGGCTGGAGAAGGAGCGAGGCCCGGATGGCCGCCTGGTGCCCGACCGGGAGCGGTTCCCCAGCGGGATGAAAGCTTTAGCTGATTACGTAAGTCGCTGTACCTATGCGCTTTCAAATTTGACGATTGTTAGAACAACCTTTGTTCCGTGTGGTCTGTGAAGCACCTACGGGCACTACCTACTGTAGCCACGGTCCGTGTAGTATTGCTAAGTAGTATGTACCTACCACCTATCAACCTAACTTAAAACATTTCTTTCTATAGAATAATTAAAAGAAAGAGTAGGTTTTCTTTTTAACTCCATTTTGGGGAAACACTTGGCGTTCGTCTCAACATAGGGAAAGTGACGCTGAAGCCGCAAATGGAAGCGCAATTAATCATGATGATGAATCCTCAAGCTACTGTGGGATTGGCTATCTATATCTAACTGTCTGTCTGTACACAACAATGTTACTTACATTTTTGTAATGGCAACAGACTTCGATTAGATGGCGGTAGCCATTGCGGACAAACTTAATAAACCCTACCATCAACAAAACGGAATACAATAATAATTCTTAAACCTTGCTGAGAATCGAACCTGGGGTCTAGACCACAAAGAGAGCGAAAATTTTGAATTCCAACTTTGAAAAATTTTGTACCTTTAACAGTATCTGAAGGCAACGTTTCTTCCCAGATTCACAGTCGCGGTCTGAAGTTCGGCATCTACGAGGATTACGGCAACAAGACCTGCGCCGGCTACCCGGGCGTTTTGGGTCACGAGCAGCTAGACATCGACACCTTCGTGCAGTGGGACGCCGACTACATCAAGCTGGACGGCTGCTACATAGACCCCACGGCCATGGACAGCGGTGGGTCCTGGGTACCCGACTGTCACTAGTATAGCACCGAAATCCCGTATCGTTCGTCGCTGGAGCGATTCCAGTTTTAGAAAGCACATATCAAGTATATAAACTTGAGCCGGGATCCTAGCCTTTGGAGACGACCTCAGGTCCATATATAGCTCGTGATAAACAATGAATGGGAGATGCATGCGTGTTGGATGACGACTCCTAGAAAATTAGGGTTTGAACGATCACCAGCTCTTGATGAACTATACATTTTCTTGCATTGCATTTGCAACTTAGTTATGCTGCAAAGCACAAAACCAGTCGTTGAGGAGATCCTTGGGGGAGGCCTTTGTCCGTCTTTTGGCTGAGATGATGATGATGATGATGATGCTGTAAAGCCGTAGACAATCAATTCATCCCCAAAACAAAAAAAATCTCATGTTGAGAGCCAAGCGGTTGGGGCGCGGTGGAGCCTGCGCACCTGCAAGAAACTACGTTTGCATAGTGTACTGCATACAGTTGAGGGTTGATGTTTCTTCTCTACCAGGGAGAAACTTTACGTGTGTGCTGTACTGCATACAGTCAGGGGCAGATATTTGAATCCACCAGGGTGAAACTTTACGTGCATGGTGTACTGCATACAGTCAAGCGCTGATATTTCGAATCCACAAGGGTGAAACTTTACGTGCGTGGCTTACTAGTTACATACAATTACGGGCTCTGATGTTTAGCATCCAGGGAGACTCTTCACACGTGTGGTGGCTATACATACAGTTACTACATACAGTTTGAGGGTTCAGTTTTATATTTTACAGAGAGACACTTTATGTTTGTGGGGGTGATTGATTTAGTTATGGAAATATTATGTAACTAAATATAGCATCTACTACGATGTACCGGTGTGTCGAATTATAAACGACAATATGGTTAAAAGCATAGTTAAATACACCTGTACTTAACTATTATTTTAACAATACCTACCTAGGTAGATATCCTACTAGGCCAAATAAGTACCTTCTACTTATATAAAAGTATCTGTTGTATTTCAGGATACCCGGCATTTGGAAAATTGTTAAACGACACCGGTCGGCCCATATTGTATTCCTGCAGTTGGCCCGCATACCAGGAAGACGGCAAAATGCAGGTACGCTACCCAAAAATACTGTAATATTTTTTTTATTTACATACCTACATATAACCAGTGATCGGAGTAGGTAGAACGATTTTACGTACCTACTTGCATCACCAATGTTTACATAAAACATAATACGGATGAGCCAAAATAAAAAATAACAATATTGTTCGTGGAGGTTAAGGTAGCCATGAGAAAGGCAGTAAAACGAATAAAAAGTTTTTTACTAGTAACATACTTTTTATGCTAATTTTATAGATGTTGACACTTTTTGTTAGCACATTCACTGCCTTGAAACGACAAACAATTGAATTTCTTTCTTAAATTTCTTCTTTGAAGTTGTTTAGAATATCTCAATTTTAGTTATTTGTTTAATTTAATAGGGTTAACAAGTGAAAATAGTTACCATTTTTTTTACGTTCTTCGTAGCGACTGATTTAAGTGAGATGATGAGAGTGAGAATAATAAGTCTTACAATATCTTTTATGTAAAATGCAGTAATCGAGTAATAATACGAAAAACACAAAAACATTTTTGCCCAGATTTGTGATGATGATGACCCTAATTTGGTTTGTTTACATTTATTCGTTATCGAGTTTGGCTAGAGGGCTAGAGTATAGTTGTTGTGCGTAGGAAGGTTTTTGAGTAAGTGAAACTAGTAGGTTACGTACTACTAGTTATTCTGTGGTAGGTAGGTAAATCTATCATGCTTGCACATAGGAAGGTACGGGCACAAAATAAGGAGAGTAGTACGGGTGTTCACGCAGACGATGTCGCAGACGCGTCACTAGTGAATAGCTACATTGAGAGTTGAGGGAGAAAAAAAAACGACGGGTTGCACTCTGGGAGTGCCGGCAGAAGTGAAAATTTGAATATTAACGTTGTGCATTTTTGATATTTTGGAATGGTTAGGGAATAATTTTGCACGAATTGCTTTAATTATCTATCAGTATAAAAGTACTCTCATTTATGTGGTAGAATACAATATTTATTTATTGGGCTATCGTACACAAACATGACTATTTATATTACATTAAAAAGTTATATTAAGTTATATTAAATATTTATATTACGCCGCGCCAGCTGTCTACTCTCCATCCGTCTTACGAATTTTCGATCAGCCCCCCAACCGCGTAACACTCTCGCTTTCGATCGCTTTGAAGGCGAGGCCCTCGCCTTGCTTTCTAATATAATATCGAAATATAATATCGAATAATATCGAAATATAATATCGAATAATATCGAAAGCTATAGCCTATAGCTTTCGATATTGTTTTCATATTGCTTTCGAAATGACAAGATGACGCCTCCTCCTCGTCTCGCCTTCAAAGCGATCGAAAGCGAGAGTGTTAGGCGGTCGACCCCCAGCAGGTCACGTGTCCTGACGCGAGTTTAACATTTTTTACTCATTCCAAAAATTTATATTACGCCGCGCCAGCTGTCTACTCTCCATCCGTCTTACGAATTTTCGATCAGGTCACGTGTACTGACGCGAGTTTAACATTTTTTACCCATTCCAAAAAAAGTGCACAACGCCGCTAAAGAAGTTTTCACTTCAAAAAGTACTTTTTACGAGTCGGCATCGGTTTTTGAAGTGAAAACTTCTTTAGCGGCGTTGTGCACTTTTTTTGGAATTTTTTTGAGGGAGTTTGCTGATTGCCTGAAACGACATTTTCAGCGTAAACGGATATTTTTTTGGGGCTGCGTGCGCGACGAGAAGTTTATACAAGTGATCGAAACACCGTCAGAGGTTTTCTAGAGGGAATGGCATCACGCACTAAGCGCGTCCTCCCCCGCGTCAGGCCTACGTCACTCCATGTACTTGCGCGCGTTAGATACCTACCGAGCGGCTTACCGCCGGCGATATAAAAGCCAGTGGACTGTCGCAAGCGCTCGTTATCGTACGCTCGTTGGCTGTGCACGTTGCGTCATTCATAAAACATCGATCATTTGTGGGTATTCTGTAGTTATTATTAAATAAGTATTGTAAATAGTGAATAAGTTTAATATAAATGTTGATCGACATTTGTGTGGTTTAGATTATTGTAAAAATAGTAATTAGGTGATTTAAAATCTCATTTCAATAATATAAACCAATGCCGCCCGCGCCTGGAAATTTTTGTGAAGTTGATGATTGTAAATCTAATAAAAGGAATTAAAACCTGTCATTATTTAGTTTGCCTGTTGATGAAGAAAGGTAAGTACCTACCTAATGAAACTCTTAAGTATATGCATTATAGATACCTACTTATTTGGATGAATTTATAGAATAAAATAGGTTGGTTTTAATTACTTACTTTCAACATTAAAGACGGATTTTGAGTCACAACATAAAAATATAAATCTAAAAATGTATGAAACAATGTATGTATGAAATCGATTACGTTCCGACTCGCGTCGCGACACGACACGTTAGACAAATATAAATGACCTGTGACTATGTCTGCATTAAAGTTGTGACAACACGTTTGGTGTGGTGGTTAGTGACCCAGCCTGCCACGTCAGCGGTCGTGGGTTCGAATCCCGTTAGGGGCAAATGTTTGTATGATGAATGTGGATACTTATTTTATACTCGAGTTATGGGTGTTTATACTCGAGTTATAAGGAATATAATCCATCTCTATACCTACTCAGTTCTCTTTCATATCATAACACTTTCATACGAAGGAAAATCTATATTCCAGCAGTGGGATATTATGGACTGATGATGATGAAGATTTATAACTAAGTAGGTAATTCATTTAATATCATAGGTAACATTATAATGTTCTCTCATGGAACTCGGATTCATACTGATCATAAACAATTGAGCTTTTCAATTTATCATTCATTTTAATTTAGATTACAAAGCTTAAATAAGCCATTTAGACACAGGTTAATTTAGGTACAAGTTATTGTGTGTGAACAATATTTTTATCGTAGCAACAGCCCTATCATTACTACGATGGCAGCAAGGCCGCGCGGCTGCCAATCGATAACAACCCTATAGTCGAGCCTATTAGGCATAATTTAGCACGCAGCGGTCGCCGACGCGTCGCGACGAAATGAAGTAGGCTATTAACGCGGTAGGTATACGAATTTTTGTAGGGAGTGATTTATCTGTTACGAAGTAACTATTACCTAATCTGTGCCCGCGTTCCCTAGCAAATTCTCCTCGGGGTCGGTATTAGGGTTGCCAACTTTTATTAGAAGAAATAGAGTATATCTGATTTCAAAGGAGGTGAATAAAAAGTACGGACTCACAAAAAAGAGTATCATTTATTTTATATTTCTAGAAAGGTATTTTTTACATTTTGCAGCACATAACAATTTTTCATGGTTTTTAAAAGAATTGCATGAGTCCAACTATTCTAACACTAAAATAGATCAAGAGCTCTTTTGGACTTTTTTAGTTCTGATAATGGGTCTGCATAATATTACATGACTGGCACTAGTATAGTAAACATTGTGTAAAAAGAGTATTTTAGCATACTCTATTAGTGTTATAGATTATATAGAGTACGCCTACATGATATAGAGTACAATACTCTATTTTAGAGTACGGTTGGCAACCCTAGTCGGTATAGTTCAGCTTCCCTTCGCAGCCCAACTACTCCTCGATCGCGAAGCACTGCAACCTGTGGCGCAACTGGGACGACATCGCCGACTCGTGGTCGTCGCTGGAGCGCATCTTCACGTGGTTCGGCGACAACCAGCAGCGCCTGGCGCCGCACGCCGGCCCCGGCCACTGGAACGACCCGGATATGGTGAGGAGGCCATCTTTGTTTTGGCTACATTATCGAGCACGTTATTTAAGCACTTTTTTAAGTCAATGCATTTAAATTTGTGTCTCAAAAAGTGTCTACATTACTGCGACTGTGTTTCGTCACCGACTGTAAGCATATAAATGAGATAAAGTAATTAAAAAAACAAAGGCAAATAATAAAAACTAAATTGTGTCAATATTCGCAAGAGTAACTTCGCTATTATTTGAAATCTATAGAAATACTAGCTGACCCGGCAAACGTCGTTTTGCCATAAAAAAATTTAAAAAAAATTTAGGGGTGGACTACCCCTAACATTTAGGGGGATGAAAAATAGATGTTGGCCGATTCTCATAGATACCGGATGACCCGGCAAACGTCGTTTTGCCATAAAAAATAAAAAAAAATTTAGGTGTGGACTACCCCTAACGTTTAGGGGGATGAAAAATAGATGTTGGCCGATTCTCATAGATACCGGATGACCCGGCAAACGTTGTTTTGCCATAAAAAATAAAAAAAAAATTTAGGGGTGGACTACCCCTAACATTTAGGGGGATGAAAAATAGATGTTGGCCGATTCTCATAGATACCGGATAAGCACAAAAAATTTCATCAAAATCGGTCAAGCCGTTTCGGAGGAGTACGGCAACGAAAACTGTGACGCGAGAATTTTATATATTAGATGTATAGTACGCTCGCAGCTCTATTGTTATAACACGAGTCCTGGCTTTTGGAGGTGTCCTCGCATTCATCTTTCATCGAGCTCATCTATTTTATTTAACTATCTATAAAAGGACTGTAAATATACATAAGTAGTTCAATAAACAATAAAATATAACTTACAGATGACATAGATAACATAACAGACGAATTGAAAACTTCCTTTTTTGAATTCAGCAAATCATTTATTCCTACCAAGAAACAAATTCCGTTTGTTACTTGGAAGGAATTAATGGTATGTTCCGATATGCACTGCGAGCACTGTAAAGTGTGACGTCAATTTAGTATACTGCGAAGCCGTTCCTTAGCTATACTGGTTACTGTTTAAAACGGAACGCAGTCCAGTATACTGTCATCCATGCTGTCATCCATGTCAACATTTCTGGACGCTGTTGATCACGTGATCAAAGCACTGAGAGCACCTTACCTCGAAAATCCCAGTGCTTACAGTACAAAAGTGGCGACGATTTATGACGTCATGTATTTCCCTAGGATACTGTGGCAGGCAGTATACTGTCAGTCCATAACGGAACAAATTTCTTAGCAGTAAGAGCACTGGACAGTGCTCGCAGTTTTATCGGAAGATACCCTTAATTTCCTGTGTAACGACGCCTGCACTTCAACTTATACAAGACAGTCAAAATTTTTCAATAAACCTTATTCTTATACCTATCTATATTCTTTCTTTCTTTCTTTCCATATATTCATAGTCTATTGAGAAAATTTGATAGTTTGTGGTAGACTGTGTGCAGACGTGTACCTCGGTCACCATTATATCAAAGTACCCACGTTCCGAGCACAGCTGCTGATCGGCAACTTCGGGCTCAGCGAGGACCAGGCGCGGGTGCAGATGGCGCTGTGGGCGGTGCTAGCGGCGCCGCTACTGATGAGCGCGGACCTGGCTACCATGAAGCCCGCGTTCAGAGACATCCTGCTCAACCGGGACATCATCGCCGTCAACCAGGACGCGCTCGGCAAGCAGGGGCTGAGGGTCAATATGGTACGTATTGGTTTCAGGAGTAATTGTGCGGTGTCCCGGGGGATGAGCTTGAGGAGCTTAATTTTTTAACTAGGCACTACTTATTTAGGTAGAAATCGATAAGATTTGGTGATTATTTACTAAAGTTGGTCTTTGAATACAATTTGAAGCGCAGTCGTGACTAAAACAGCTAGAACTAATGTAGTTTTACGAGTAGACTTTATTTTTTGATGCTTAGTAAGTATATTTTTTCGGTAGGAGAGCTCAGGGTATTAAACTATTTTTTGGTGGTCATTATATTTTAATCCCTTATTTTAATAATTAATCTGTGTGTAAATGGTGTCGGTGGCACAGTTACCTCTAAAAGCCTTATTATGTTAAACAATATGTACCGTGTTCACTGTTTGTTGACCCATATAAAGAGAAAAGCAAAAAAAACTTAGAATCTCCTCTCTAACCCCAGCATGAGAAGATATCGATATGGACTCGTGAGTTGGTGGGCGGGGCGTTCGCGGTGGCGGTGGTGAGCCAGCGCACGGACGGCGCGCCGTACGCCGCGCGCTACCACCTCGAAGACATGCGGCTGCCGGAAGACCACTACGACGTCCAGGTATTTGAGTTTAGGACTAAAACCCAGCCGCGGTCAACAACATCGCTCGTGTTGTTTTGTGTACGTAACGAAGACGTTCTACCTATCTATTAGAAAAAAATCGCATCGAAATCCCTGCAGAGTTTCCTGAGATTAGCCCGTCGTCCTAACGAACAGACGCGTACCGGGATCTTTCTTTTACATCATCGTCATCATCCGCTTATTTTATGTTCCCACTGCTGGGACAAGAGCCTTCCCTATGCTAGGTTAGGTTCCTCGAGTTGTGGTGACCAAACAGGCAAGCGCGGATCCACCGTTGTGGGAACTCATGCCCACAACCTTAATTGAGATCGAAGATATTTTTTTTGTGCTAGGTATTTGTATTTTTAAAACTGGGCGAGTTTTAATGTATTCTTATGCATACATAAGAATACATTAAAACTATGTATTACCTATGTATCTGTTTTGTATGTTTTATTGTTATGTGTTGTGCAGGTCAATAAATGTTTCTTTATCTGCGGTTTACCGAACCTCCAGACGTACTGCAGGATATCATCCCCATCTAGTAGAAATTCCACTATGTCGCACTAAGCGCTTCATGTCATCATTTTTACTGCACACTGGCAGGGAGTGGAATTCTCTGCCATCGTCTGTATTCCCAAAAACTTATAACCTGAATTCCTTCAAGGCGAGAGTTAATAGGCATCTTCTGGGGCAGCTCGTTCCATCGTAGACCTCATCTACGCTCACCATCAGGCGAGATCGAGGTCAAGAGCTGTCTTATAAAGGCATAAAAAATAATTATATTCAATCCCTAAAAAACTAGCAATGAACCGTTTGCGTGTGATTCTGAACGTGGAGCAGCACACACACATTCACAGCTAAAGCCTTACCAAATTCAGAAATCAACATTTTGAATACGACTCGCGCTTGGCCGATTTTTGGGTGGCCGTACCCACAGCCGTTTTTGTGTGCTGGATCCACGCTTGCTCACAGGCTAATTATAGAGGGGAGATGTCGTTACTATTTTTCCGAGGCGTTCGGATCGGAATCGAGAGCGGAATAAGCCGAGGGCGCCTCTAAGCTAGGACCTTGCCTCAGGTTGATCGGCCCCCCAACCGCGTAACACTCTCGCTTTCGATCGCTTTGTAGGCGAAGCCCTCTTCTCGCTTTCTAATATAATATCGAAATATAATATCGAATAATATCGAAAGCTATAGCCTATAGCTTTCATTGTGTCAGGTCTGAGTGGTTTTGGTACCGTCGTTGTTTCATAAAATAAACTATTATTTGACAGACAAAGACAAAGACAAAGCCAAAACATTTTAAAAATTAAATAATAATTTTTAATATTTAGTTTTATGTTTAATTAAATTTAAAAAAAAATGTGATTAAACAAAAAGGTTTTTAATTAAATAATTTGAATAAATAATGACAAGTTTTATTCCTGAAACACTTTTTCCATTTCTTTTCTTCTACCGCCACCACTTTTTACCAACAGCTTACGTCGGAATGGATCACTTTTATTTATATCATATGATAACGTTATTAACTAATAACGTTAAAAATAATGTTGCAAATTTTTTACGTAATTTTTGTACTTTTGGGGTAATTGAATTATCATGGCAACACCCGTTTAAACACACACATTTAAAAAAACGGCCTCACTTTGCTGTTCGCAGAGTTCCGTCTTAACTTTTTATTTGGTCTGAGCCTATAACACGGTACTTTTACACACTTGTACACATAGCATTTGAGTTTATAAGAACCAAACTAATCGATACTTGCAAACATAAAAATATTAGACATAGGTATATTATTCTGATCCCATGGTAAGTAGCTAAAGCACTCGTATAATGGGAATCAGAAACTTTATTAACTCAAATACAAAATTTAAATATTGTTTTAGGATTTGTACAATGAAGAGGAAAATAGATCGTTGGGACCAAAGGAAGAATTCGCTGTTAAAGTTAACCCTACCGGTCAGTATTCTTCTTTTTTGCTGGAGAACAGAGATGGCCATTGTCGTCATTATGAGAAATTCTGAGTCCAATAGTGGGATGGGAGTTGGGACGTTTATATGAGGATAATGATCTTGAGGCACGAGTGTGGTTCTATGAAACAACCCTTAATTTAGTATATTTTTTAACTTACGTGTGTTTTAACGGTTTAACCTACCTATGTATGTATAGTTGCTTCCTTAATTCTATGACTACTTATAATGACAATCTTTTAAAAAGAAGTTTAGTTTTGTGTTCACACCGTAGCTCATGTTGCGTTGATTTATGCTTCGTTCGTCCCGAAGTTTTGTCCCACATTCCAAAAAATTCTTAGTACGTCCCATATCACTATTGAAGTTGTGCTTCGTCCCAAATTACAAGTAGTTGTGATACCTATTTAAGCAGTTTTTTGTACCAAGCAGTAGCAAGCAGTTTTTATGCAAGCGGTTTGATGTTTTACCGCTAACAAAAAACAATCCCAAGGTCACTCTAATCTAACGCGGTATGCCAACTCACAATATATAATATTATAATATTGTAAGTTGAAATTTATCTTTATTTTTCAAATCAATTCAATTTCAAGTTTAAATATTGTTATTTTTCTGTTTCAGGTGTAAAGTTTTACAAATTTATCCCAAGGAGTAGTGATAGTGAAAACATAGAAAATAAGGAGGTTTTTATTATAGACCGAAATGAGTTAAATCAAAATTAATAATAATTAAGTAATAAATATATTAAGCATACTTATTTTTTTTGTTTTCTTTTAATAGATAAAACTCTCAACACCGTTTTTATACATATAGCTATCCTTTTAGGACATGTCACAAATAAATGGCGCTGCGTTGATCCCATTTTTGTAGATAACTTTAAATTGATCGAATAATGAAAAAACCTCGCTCGTAGTCAGTCCTCTTGAGACCATCATCTCAAAGTTGGCCGACTGTAAGTGGGAACTTGGAATTGATTCCCCCTTTTTCTATCACCACATCCGAGAAGACACGGAGGGTTATGTAGGGCTCTCCGCCCAGCCCCCGCCTCCCCACAAGGGATTACCTTGGATTGGATAGAATGTTGAGAGGTAAGCTGAGACAGCTTGGAAAATAGTTTAAAAGTGGAGCTAGATAGGTAGGTACACTAAATATATTAAACTTTTTATATTCATATCCACTAGTCTTGTAAATATAGAAAATTCGTGTCTATAGAAAGATAACCATGATTGCGAGACTATGACCTATGACGATAACCTATGATATCACAAACACGGAATCAATGTCATCAATAAAATCTACGTGACGATGACATTACATTTTTGAAAACTTTATTGGTTGTTTCTAATCTAAGCCCCGATATCAGGTAGTTAGACCAGATAAGATATTTATTTTATTTGGCGTAGATTGACGTAAACGAACTATTTAAGTACAAATTCTTACAAAATGTGGTGTAAAATTGATGTAACGGCTATAATATCTCGGTCATTCTCTGCATTAGGTGTTATTTAACTAATTACCGTAGCCAATTTTTTTTCTTCCATATTCGGCTTATAAATACTAGAACTCGAATATTTAAATAGACATTAATTACCAGTTCAAAAGGCATTAAAATGGGAAAAGTAGTTTTTGAGTTATTGAGATATTCAATATTTCAAGACTATGGTAATTAGAATAGCGAGATATTTATGACGATGGTGATTAGAAAATAACCATAAATATAAATAAATGTTATACAATATGTTGATTTGCATCTGCGCCATATTCATAGCAGCGGTCATATTGCTTATACTTATTACAAATCTATAGATTTTTATTATATTATTATTTTATTATTAGTATACTAATATTATAAAGCTGAAGAGTTTGTTTGGTTGAACGCGCTAATCTCAAGAACTACTGGTTCGAATTGAAAAATTATTTTTGTGTTGTGTTTGTTTGTGTCCATTTATTGAGGAAGGCTATATATAGGCTATATAACATCACGCTATAACTAATAGGAGTGGAGCAGCAATGAAAAATGTTGTAAAAACGGGAAAATATTTTTATTGTTCGCTAATTAACGCGGGTGAAATAAATTATAAAATTAAAAAAAAAAATTAAAAAATCTGTAAATAAGCAACAAAAGTAGGTACGTATGCGTAAGCGTAATCTTAGGCCACTTTACGTAAGGTCGTCGACCTAAAACTAAAAATACTTTTAACACTGAGCAAGTAATAAGGAACCGATTAATTAATAAAATTGTGTGTAAACCAGAAGAGCGACCGTCGTCTGACGAGAATTAGCAGTCTGGACCATAGTAGGTAGATTAGAGTGCAGCAAGCGGGTCTACGACCTTACGTAAAGTGGCCTAAGCTTACGCTTACGCCAATTTACAGATTTTTAAAATATATTTTTTTTCATATTTTTTTATAATTTGTTTGTATAGTATATTTATAAGTATTATTTATAAGTATAAGCAATATGGCCGCTGCTATGAATATGGCGCAGGTGCAAATCAACATATTGTATAACACAATAATTTGCGCGATATTTTAAATTTTTCGCCCGTAATACATAGTAGTAATAGTAATAGTAGAAACAGATATTTATTGTGATAACATAAATAACATCCCGCCTTTCGAAATGTGTAATAAAACCAGCCATAATGTCTTTCGGGTAAAAATGAGAAGCTAATTTCCCCACAAAGTCAGTGTGTGGACACGATACGGTAATTAGAGAACAAAGGTTTAAAACCCTATTATAGACAGAATACTTACTAGTAAGTAATTAGGTCCTAAATTAATGTGTAACGATAAGATATGGATGAAAATTAAATTTATAAAATATAAGAAAAATAAATTCGTTAAGGGTTATTAGAGGCGTGGACGCGCAAAAAATGGCTAATCGGAGAATGACCGATCTACGGTAACGGTACGGTAAGTTGTAAAATATTACAACAGAATCTGTAGAGGTCACATCATACTCATATCATACACAAATTACGTGAGTTCTAAACTGTTTCTCAAAGCCACTGCGCTTCTAAATTGCTAGTAGACACCTACCTACCTAAAGTTATTTTTCCACGGTGTATTAAAGTCTTTACCAACTTTCGATGCTGACCCTACAAAGAAACAACTTTTTTTAAATTTCAAAACGAGAGACGCATTTCTTTTAACTCTTCATTGTAAATAATAAATTCGCCGCAGACATATTTATTCCAGGGTACTCTTACGTTATGGTTCCCTATAAAGATAGCTAAAGAAGATAGGTAGCATTAACATGTAAACAAAGTAGGTCTTAATACAATGGAATAAAAGTCAAAACTAGTCAAAAGTGTGTATATGTTAATGCTCGTGGCTGTACATGTACCTATTTATTACTATAAATAATACCCCGTTATCGAAGTTTGATGAACTATTATATTCTTTATTATTGTTTTGGAAAGCAATGTCACTCATTCTTTGTGTTTATAATAGTCTAATTACTGTCAGACTTAGTTCTAGTCTGGTTTTAATCGTAGATACAGGCAAGGCTGTTAAATGTAGATTTTATTATCCCGAAAAGGGATGAAATAACGTCGGCTTTTGTAGGTATATAATTTTCGTTCATGCTATTAGAGTTAGTGATTCGTTGTGCCTGTTGTTATTTTGCAGCAAAAATTAAATAAATAAAAAGTCAACATTTTAGCCCTACCTAATTTTAGGCTATTATCTTATCATCAATCTATCATAAAACAAAAAAATACAACTTAACTGTAGGCAAGTCTCTGTGAGCTAGATCCCTTTGCCTTTCCAAACTTGAAAAGAAGACGTTGACCTTTGTCCTTTACCTTACCTGTCTGTCTGACATTGCCATTATTGACATTTGCAGGTTTTACAAAATATGTTCAGAATTTTAGTGCATTTATTTATTAAATTTACAAAATTTTATAAATTACAAATTACAATAAAATACGATTATAGAAAAGTCATTGTTTATTAGGCCACGTTACTGTCATACGACGTAAATACTTAAGCGGCCGTTCGTACACGCAAAGGAAAGCTGGTTCCGTAGTAGGTCAATGATGTACCGGTAACGTCGGGCTTGCTGACGTCGGAGCTAGACGAGTCTCCAGCGAGCTGTGGCGGGGAGCATCAGTCTGCTTCCGTAACTGTACTGTAAACACGTCGCTCTAAAACTTAACCGCATCACACACATCAGTTGTACAGTTTTCCTAACCTTGATCGCGAAAGTTAACAGAACGATCATGAGTGCCAAAGTTGAAAATGTGGGCATACTAGCCATGGAACTATATTTCCCGTCGCAGTACGTCAGCCAAACTGAATTGGAGAAATTCGACGAAGTTTCTACTGGAAAATATACAATTGGACTTGGTCAACATAAAATGGGATTCTGCTCCGACAGGGAAGATATCAACTCTCTTTGCCTTACAGCATTGCACATGCTTATAGAGAAAAACCATATAGATTTACATGATATTGGCCGTTTGGAGGTTGGTACTGAAACTATAATAGATAAAAGTAAGAGTGTCAAGACTTTCCTCATGACCTTGTTTACAAATGCAGGTGCTACTGACATAGAAGGCATTGATACCACAAATGCTTGCTATGGGGGCACAGCAGCTCTGTTTAATGCCATCAACTGGGTGGAGTCTTCTTCTTGGGATGGCAGGAAAGCTATTGTAGTAGCTGGAGACATTGCAGTGTATGGAAAAGGTCCAGCAAGACCCACAGGAGGGGCCGGAGCAGTAGCAATGCTTGTAGGACCTAATGCACCATTGGTTTTTGATAAAGGTGTAAGAGCTTCTTACATGACCCACGCTTATGATTTTTATAAGCCAGACTTGGCATCAGAATTTCCATTTGTAGATGGAAAACTTTCAATAAAGTGCTACCTAAGTGCTCTAGACAATTGCTACAATTTGTTCTGTAAAAAAATGAGAAAAGCAGATCCCAGCTTTAAAGGCTTGTTGAGCTTAGACGGAATGCTTTTCCATTCTCCATACTGCAAATTAGTACAAAAATCACTTGCAAGAATAAGTTTCAATGATTTTTTGAATTATCCTTCTGAGAAACGTGAGAAGGTGTTCCCTGGACTGTCAAACTTTAGTAACTTTAAGTTGGAAGATACTTACTTTGACAGAGATGTTGAAAAAGCTTTCATGACACATAGTCAACAATTATTTGATGAAAAAACTAAACCATCTCTACATATAGCAAGAAATGTAGGAAATATGTATACTCCATCCCTGTATGGAGGATTAGTGTCATATTTAATTAGCAAATCACCAGAGCAGTTAGTGGGAAAAAAGTTTGGATTATTTTCTTATGGTTCTGGTTTAGCATCAACCATGTATTCAATGAACATTTCTGAAGATATGAGTTCAGGTTCAAAGTTGACCACTCTAATAAACTCTCTCCATAAGACTGTATCTCTGTTAGACAAAAGAGAGAGTGTTGACCCTAAAATATTTACTGAAATTATGGAAAACAGGACTAAGAACTACCACACAGCTCCATATCAACCCTCAGGTTCTATAGAAATACTATTCCCTGGAACTTATTACCTTCTGAACATTGATGACCAAAGAAGACGTACATACGAGCGTAAGGCGTAAAGTAATTTTAATAGAATAATTTTATTGCTAAGTGGGGCACAGACATGGCACAGGTTTTAGTGCAGAAGAAACATTAGAAGTATATAAAAGTGAATCAGATATTATGTTAAATAATTTTCTCATGTTTTAAAAATGTTAATATCGTTTTTTTATTTAATATATTTTGAATTTAAAGAGATATTAAAAAATTGTTTATAATGTCAAATTAATATTGACTATCTCACATCTAAACTAAACAATAAATTTAAAAAGGTCACACAATTTAGTATCTGTTAAATAAGCTTTCTTCTAGGGGCAAAGTTTTGTTTAGATTGTAAATGATAAAATGGTTTGCTAAGTTATATTTGAATTTGGTTGTGGAGATAGAGAATATATTATGAGCATTATGTTTCTGTTTGCAATCAAAAGATTATGTTAAGTCAGAATGGTTAGTTTAATTCATAATTTATTTCTTGTGTATTTATTAAGACAATTTCTTAAGTTAATTTATTATTGATTTTTTTTAAAACAGGTTTAGTGCAATGTTTGTATTACCGAAAAATCCAAGGTTGAACTTTTAACCTGTTAAAAAAACTTTTTAATAAATTTATAATTGGTGCTGACTGAGTTTTTTCAATTTCTGAACCTTTATATATATTATATTATTTGAATATTGCATATATTTACGATTATTACAAAAAATATAAAGGTAGTGTTTTAATGTCATTTACATTAAATAATTACCTACTATAAATACCTAGAGAGTAGAGGATTCGCGAGAAAGATTATAAAAAAAATATAGCCAAGTTCATGTCCTTAATTTTGAAGATACAGCTATTATAAACCCTACCACTGGATTTAATGGGTTTACTTGTCGATGTTTTCTCAACGACTCGACCAACAACTAATGTAAACCTGTTTTAGTAACGGAAAAAAAACTCTTTATAGTCCACAGGACAGACGTCAGTTATGAAGAATGTCCATCTCGACATTTGACGTTGTGGTTTTATTTACAGCTTTAATCGCATAATTTTATAATCAAACATCGATATGTCTATTTCGATATATTATTACAAAATTAGATTTAGTCTAGTCTAAACTTCCCCTGTCCATTTGTTGATCTGGGAAGAAGTCTCTAACAGACCGATTCTAAAGGCTTTTGATGAAGATAATAAGACGAGACATATGATTAAACAATGAACTTTTTATTTTCTTCCAAAAAAGGAGGTTATTAATTGGATTGTACGAAGGTATACCCTATTTATTTTTATTGTTCGCGCGTTACTTTAGGGTAATTTAAGTTGAAACAAAATCTGATCATGGAGCCTCGGAATGCATAATTATACCTATAATAACAACAATCTAATGTGTCTTCAAGTAGGTAGGTAAGCCCTTCTTTACCTATTGGGCACATTGTGCAAGTGCCCAGGGCCCCGCAATCGATGGGGCCCCCTTGTTCCCGCCAGATCACTAACCGATAATAGATATTACTGATAAATATATTTGTTTGACGAAACAAAAATTACTAACTTATTGACTTTTTTTGCTTTTTAATTCAAATAAACTAGGGGCTTAACACTGGCAACTCTATCTGGCTGCAAATAAATAAAAAATCCAGTTGATAAATGTAGACTTTTGCTTATAAGGACCCCATTATCCGTAAGTGCCCAGGGCCTCCAATAGGTTAAAGATGGCTCTGCAAATATGCACTGACTGGCACCCTTTTTTTTAAATTCCACAATTCAAATTATATTGTGGTCATAATAATGCGCAGGTTATATAGCCCTTGCGAGTTTCTGGCGGCTCCTCGAAACAAGATCTTTACAGCTTTACGAAGTATTTATACAAGAAATCCCTAACCAAACTATCGATTTGTTTTAGTAGTATTATGGTGTCCCGGCAGTTAAAGAGCTAAGCATTTGTAGGTCTTCAGTGGTTGAGGATTCCGGGTGAAGTAGGTACGCCGCTATCTTTGGCCTTATTCACTTACCATCGGGGCCTGCTTATTCGATAACGTCTCAATAGTGTGTCAGAAGCCTGATTATGACATTAGGAATTGACTCAGGCTATTGAATGACACACGATTGCGGATGTTTTGAAATAGCAGAATCGAGACTCTGTTACGATGGAGACCAACCTGTTCCCAGTTTTGCTTTATCTAGACTAGGAACTTCTGACCATAGCATTCTCTACTGCTTCTAGCCTAGCCGCTTCACGTGGACTTACGGATACTTCTTATCTAGTTAATTGTTTTGTTCTAAGTAATTATGCGGTTACAAATGTAGGTACCTATAACTTTGCGGAATGTCAGTGGAATCTGCGGATTGCTCGCATGTGCATGATATCGGGTGACCTTTACTGCTCGTATTTCTCTGAACATATGTTATCAATGTAAGTAGAATGTTGACTCTATAGACTTTGATCGGATACATTTACAAAACAAACAATGTTAGTGTCTTATTAATTAGATTAACTCACTTTGCCACCATAGATGTGTCATTGCTCTGTAGAAACTAAATTTTTATATAAAGCAACTTTGAGTTACGACGCCGGCGTGCGGCACAACACAACACGCCCCGCAGACACTAATAATCAAGCCCGCCATGGCTTAATTTGATTATATTTTAATATTTACAATGTCCATAAATCTTATCTTATCTTATTTTTTTTTATGGTGAACAGATATTTTATTTCATGACTAATCAAGAGACGCAATAGCTTCTTAATAAATAGGTACTTAAGGAAATTGAAGACCGTCAAAATTACAGAATGTTATTAGTATAATGGCCTTGGGGGAATTATGGAGATAAAAGTTTCTTAGGATTGTGAGAGAGATTTGACATAACAGTTTAGCTACCTATTTATTTATTTATTTAATATGTAGGGTCGAGTCGGGAACAGTGGCTCGGATTTTTTAGGACATTGAAATTTTGAAGAAACAGTTTAAGTAACGAGCTGGAATTCACAACCAATATGCTTTTCTTATTAATCTTTCTCCCTAAAATAACACTTTTTCAATAAGACAATATTTAAGTAGACAAAGTTTAAAAAAAAGGGACATGAGCCACTGTGTTCCGGTAGGTACTGTAGGTAATTATCACTTAAGCCATTAGGCTTCATTCATTAACATCAATCACATAAAAGTTATAGAATCAAATGACACGAGATCAACCTTAGCAATTGAGATCAACTTTTTCAAAGGTCCACAGTGATTCACAAAATAGAAGCGCGAGTCAGTGTACCCGACTGAGCCACCGTTCCCTCTAATATAATTTATTTAATCCCAGGGTTCGCCCTCTAGCCCCGGGTTAGCATTTTACCTAATTTAAAAAAAAAAACAAAAACTGGCCAAGTGCGTGTCGTACCGGTTTCACACACCTGACAACGTTATTTAAGTAGTTCTCAATGAGGAATTTGTACTGCCAAGTACATTTTATAAGTTGGTCGACTGTAACATCGTGTTAACGAGTAAAGCCTACTTAGCTGTGATAGTTTTATACCAACTGCAACCACTTGACTGGCGGGTCGGAGGGGGGGGGGGAGGCAAACGGATGCCTCAAAAAAAAAATTGCTATCCAACGACACCCCACACTATGGGGTAGACAAGAAAAAAATTACATCTCCACTTCACGTGTATGGGAGGTAACCTAAAACAAAATATTTTTAAAAATTGTACTTCACCACTTGGTCGGCGTGATTAATATGTATATCCATGCCAAATCTACAGCTTTCTAGTACTAAGAGACTATGAGCTAGGCTGGGTTCCTTGTTGATTACGGAACCCTAAAAATGAGACTGCGGTTTAGTTACCTCTTCACTAAAATCATTTATCCCACAAACACATGCTATATGATTTTTTTTTTATATTTGCGGGTAAGCACAGTACCTTGATCTCACCTGATATTAAGTGATGAGAAGGCCAATTGGTGGAAGCGCACTTTACCCGGATCCTCAACAAGTGAGGCTCTGGCTATCTTATCTCTAGCTGCCGGAACACAACACTGCTACAAACATTGATGTTATGGCGACCTATTTAGATAAGATGGCGGTAGCTAGCCAGGCGGACCAACAAGCCCTACCGCCAACCAAACAGTGCACAAACGTACCCCCCGCTGGGAATCGAACCCGGGTAGACTAAGACTAGATACATAATTGTAAATAAGATAAGATATATAAACAATGTATATAAGATAAGATAGATATGAAAATGTATATAAAATAAGATATATAAAATTGTACATAAGGTAAGATATATAAAATTGTACATAAGATAAGATATATGAATTTGTATAGAAGATAAGATACATAAAAATGTATATACATAAGATAATATAGATATAAAATTGTATATAATATAAGATAGATATAAAAATGTATATAAGACGAGATAAGATATAAAATTTGTTTATAAGATAAGATAGATATTAAATTGTATATAAGATAAGTTAGGTATAATTTGGATTTAAGATAAGGTACTTTAATAAACTTATTAAATATTTACAAATACTACATGTTTCCCACAATTATTATACAATCCACTACTCCATAACAGGGGTAGAATTTCGGAAAATCCTTTCTTATTGGATGCCTACGTCATACAAAGAACACACCCTTCAAGTTTCTTGTCTCTACGATCAGCAGTTTAGGCTGTGCGTTGATCCATCAGTTATTCAGGACAAAGCATTTTATCGCAGTAAAAATCGTGCTGTCATTTCCTCATCTTACCGAATCATAGGCGAGTCTGGGACTCTTCTGACTCAAACACAGCGTATCCTTCTTACCGCAAACGACCAAGCGGTCAACCGGTCAACCCGGATATGTTGTCCTCTTTGTGTAAGTACTTACCTACCTACTCCAAGGCAGTAGCTAAGTAATTGAGGCAATAAATTATGTTTAAAAAAAAATTGGAGGAGTAAAGCAAATCGTCATAGGTTTCCTTCAGGCCCATCGTTTCCAAAATGTATGTCGAGCACATGCTTTCTGACCTTTCTGCAAAATTTGAGCAAATTAAAAAAAAATATCTTACGGGAAAGCACCAAGTGATGTTAAGTGATTATAAGGCCAATGGTGGAAGCGTATTTCACCCGAAATCCTCAACTAGTGAGGCACTGGCTATCTTATCTAGCTGCCGGAACACAACAATGCTACAAACATTGATGTTATGGCGACATATTCAGATAAGATGATGGTAGCTAGCCAGGCGGACAAACAAGCCCTACCACCAACCGATTTGAGTATACAAACGTACACCGCTGAGAACCTAATCCGGGACCTCTGGGTCTAAACCAGTGGTCTTAACCACTAGACAGAGGCGGTTCACTAAGCACATGCTGAAAAAAGTTTTACAAAACAGTCAGGCACTTTTCATATGTTTATTTAGGGTTACTTATGCTTGAAAGGATAAGTTGGCTCCGACAAGGTGGACAGACCTCATTAAATCTGTGACGCACTCCAACATTAACGTTTGCTCTCACTCTGCCAAGCATCCGTACACATGGCGACGCATCACGAGGGAAGCGGTGAACGGGGAAGTGACCGAGACGTGACACGACCCTCTGTCAAGAGTGCACGACTAGGAAGAAGATGCTTAAAATTGAACAAAATGCTTTCTCTACGTTACCAAATTCATTATCACATAACACAGACACGTAGGTACACCATGTTTATTATTTAGCTATTCAATACGACGACAATGGGACGTGAACCTGCGACCTTATCGCTAAGAATAACGCAATGACAAAAGACAGGAAACAGAGATAATATTGATCTGTGGAGACTGTATTAGTAGGTAGTTATTATTAGTTTCAGTTTCATTTTGTTGTTACATACCTACCGTCTTATGGATCCGTTAGTAAGTCAACATTAATTAAGGAAAAACCTTACTTTTTCTAGTATCATTCGCTCAGTCGTTACCCGTGGTCCCGGTCGGTGGGTCGACCCATTACCGGGTCCATGGGTAATTTTAATTACCCGTGGTTCCATGGCACTAGGGATTGTTCCCTGGACCTCTGACTGTATCGATACTTGTTCTTCTGTATTTTGCATAACAGATTTAACTGGGTTTTATAACACTGCTGCTGCTACCACATCTAAGCGTCAGCACTTAAATAAGAAAATGGTAGTTAACCAGGTAGGTATACTTTAAAAAAGCCCAGCCAAACCAAATACAATAATTATGTACCCCTGCTGGAAATTGAACCCGGGATCTCTGGGACTCAGTGTCCTGACACTGTGTTCTACAAAATGCTGTCTGTTTTGTGAACGAACTAATAATTAAATTAAGTAAGTATGCACGATAGTATAAGTACCTAAGCGCTATACTCGGCTACAGTTGGAACAAAGTGCAAAGTTATAATAATAATATTATTTAAATGTGTTTGTTTTTCTGTATGTATGTAATGTATGTTTGATGTATGCATGTATGTATGTACGTTTTGACGCTGTAAGGGAGAAAAGAGCTGGACACTTGCTGAGTTTCTTGCCGGTTCTTCTCAGTACAAGATCTCCCGCTCAGAGTAGACTTACGAACCGATGGCATAGTGACATTCACAAGAACTACTAAACTAAACTAAACTGAATAAATGATTTTGAATTTAAATTTGTATGTCTGTTTCCTTGGCACGCTCTACAGCTAGGGTTGCCAACCATACTTTAAAATAACGTATCCTACGTTATTTTCCATCCCCATACTTTATTCTTTTTAATAAAAATCATCATCATCATCATCATCAGCTCATTTTATGTTCCCACTGCTGGGGCACGAGCCTTCCCTATGGATGGATAGGGAGAATGGGCCATAAACCACCATGCGGGCCCAGTGCAGATTGGTGGTTGTTAACGACTGCTAATGCAGCCGGGACCAACGGCTTTACGTACCTTCCGAAGCACGGAGGAGCTCGAGATGATAAATTTTTGGTCACCCATCCCATGACCGGCCTTTGCGAAAGTTGCTTAACCCCAGCACTCGCGACCGGGCGCGTTAACCACTGCGCCATCGAGCTCCTCCTCCTCCTCCTTTAATAAAAATAAAGTAAAAATACTTTATTTCCGACGTAATGCGTGCGTTTGAACGGAATATTCCTGTTGACTTAATTTCTGAACTACTGAATGATACTCAGGCTCAGGTGACGTGAAACGAAGCGCAACGATAATTGCAATGAGTCTTATTGCCATTTTTAAAACAATAAAACATTATTAGATAGTGCCAAGAGTACAAAGAAATATGTTTTTAAACATTTAAATAAAAAAAATTGGAAAATACTTAATTTTTTCTTCAAATCCTTTTTTTATATTAGTAAAATGATATATTTATTTTAATTTTCTGAAAAATACTTGGCAACCCTACCTACAGCCCAAACGGCATGGTGCATTTTAACTTATGTGTCGTTACATTTGTTAGACAAGTACAGACGCCAGCACATCAACCTATCCAAAAATGGCAAATTTCTTCAATGTATTTTCAACCATATGCTTAGGGCATAAAGTTCATAGTCTACTGAAGAAATTTGACATTTTGTGGTAGATTGATGTGCACGCATGTGTACCTTACGTGTAGGTTACTTACATTATGAATTGGATTCTGTTGCCGTACCTTAAATACATAAATAATAAGTAAATACTGAATAATTAACGCCTCGGTGGCCTAGTGGCAAAGCGCTCGGCCCGATAGCCGAAGGTCCCAGGTTCAATTCCCAGGTTTGTCCGGGTTTGTGGTCATCAACCCGCATTTGGCAAACGTAGTAATTAAGCCAATACTCATTGTAGTGATGACTTGATTTCAATGATGCAGGCCTTTGCCCAGCAGTGGGACAGTTACAGGCTATATACTTTACTTCTTTTGACTGAATAGTTATGATTGTAGTTATATTTTACGCATTTTTTTTGCGAACAAATAACAATTTGTGAAGAGAGTTAAAAACATTTACACTAGGGTGATTCAAACCCGCATCCCATGACAGCGTTAGGTGCACTTAGCTTAACTTAGCACTTTTTTTGTGCAAATAAAGTACATTGATTATTACAAGGTAGAAAAAAATTACATTGTGTCAAAATAAATTACGATTATTAATTTCGCTTAAAAACATACTTCTCATTGTTTTTAGCAACTTTTAACAAATGATTATCACTGCTAAATATCTGCACAGCAACTTTTTTGTGTGTTAGATGTAAAAAGTATCCCAGAGAAATCATCATCATCATCATCATCATCAGCTCATTTTTTATATCCCCACTGCTGGGGCACGAGCCTTCCCTATGGATGGATAGGGAGAACGGGCCATAAACCAACACGCGGGCCCAGGGATTGGTGGTTGTTAACGACTGCTATTGCAGCCGGGACCAACGGCTTTTCGTGCCTTCCGAAGCACGGAGGAGCTCGAGATGATAAACTTTTTGGTCACCCATCCGATGATCGGCCTTTGCGAAAGTTGCTTAACCTCAGCGCTCGCAGACCGGGCGCGTTAACCACTGCGCCATCGAGCTCCTCCCAGAGAAATAAAATATGTGAAATAAACTATTTTCGCGTACTTTATTGTTCTCATAATGTATAGAGTATAATTACCCGAAAAAACGTACAATGCGAAAAATAATAAAGTACGGGTGACAACCCTAGGTGCACTACCAATTATGCTTTCGAGGCTCTGTCCAATCCGCTGAAATTAATTAACAATATCTGCTCTTACTTTGTTAGCCAAAGAAGCCTTATTGAATGTCGACAACTACGTCATCAACATCCGATCTTAGATAGAATCTACGTTCTATCCTGAGTTTTGTATGAGCTATCGAGACTGGTGGGCGATTTGTTGAAAAAAATTTAAAAGACATTTTTAATATCCGTGATCAATAAAAAAACAGGTAACAAGTTAACAATAATTATTGAATTATTCTTATAAAATAGTGAGCATGATAGTCTAAAAAGAAAATGTTTTTTTATTGGACTCGTGCAGGGCGGCACTTTACAAGTTATCAGTTTTATGGGGTGCTAATCAAATTATTGGTAGGTACTCAATTATTTGAAACGTACTATCAATGAATGATTATCAAATATCATGATTGTCGGCGATAGTCGGTAGATGCAGTATAAAAGGAGCTGTTGACTGACAGCCATTAAATATTTTTTTCTAAGACAGTCCACCCAGCGGTAAGTGTCTCAATTTAATATACATTTTGTTATTATTTCTACAAAAAGAAAATGTATTAGCTACTCAAATTTTACTAAATAAAATGTTTTCAAAAAAGTTTCAAAAGTATCTTATTTATTTAAAAAGTGTTCGTGTATCCGCCTAACTTACTCTTTAAATATAACTAAAACATAACAATTGTGTTGGTATCGTAAATACATAATGGTACGTGATTCTAAGTTTTGCTACATCTTAATTTCAGAAAAATAAAAATGAAATTCTTCGTTGCTTTCGCTGCCCTGGTGGCGGTCTGCGTCGCCTCTCCCCTGAAGCCCACCAGCAACGCGCACGCTGAGCTGGACGCCATCGTGGCTGCCATCTACAGCCCCAGCACCGATCCAGCCACTGCCGCGCTCCTCGAGCAGCAGCTGCAGGAGATCATCGGCGCCCTCAACCCTTCTCCGGTCGCCGTCGGACCTGCCATCATTGAACCTTCCCCAATCCACGTTGGACCTGCAATAATCCCTTTCCCAGTCCCAGAGATTCAGCCTAACCCAATCCACGTTGGACCTGCTCTTATTCCATTCCCCGCCCCAGAGATTCAGCCTAGCCCAATCCACGTTGGACCTGCTCTTATTCCATTCCCCGCCCCAGAGATTCAGCCTAGCCCAATCCAC